>CM040930.1:25386905-25959405 GCA_023029165.1 Gobiocypris rarus
CACTCACACACACATATAAGAAAAGAAAAACTTAAGTACACAATAGCGCTAACCACAATGAAGCAATGTAAGGCTGTGCTGCCCCAAGGTGGACACAAATATACATTACATATGTGTAATACAAACTCAAATGAGTTTCAAAACATTTATGTTAAACACGTAAAATGATCAAATAAATTAAGAATATTAAAGGGGTTGGTCTAATACTATTTTGTGCTAAATACACTTCTTCAGGATTCGAACAAGTTTCAGAAAGTTTGTTTTCGAGAATGAAGGCATAAAGGGCGGAATTGCTTGTATTGGCACTTCTCCCGGATGAACGCGTGTGCTCATCAACCAGAGCGAGAGCAAGAGCGCGCATGTCAATGTGCCTCGTTCGGGTTATGGGAGCCGTCGGCAGCGCTGTCGTTTTGTTTTTAGACCACGAAATCAACGGTCACTAAAGAAGTGTGTTTCTAGTTGTGAGGGAAAGATGATGTTGTTCAGCTTCCCAAAAAACCCAGCGTTAAGGAAACAGTGGATAGTTTGTTCCTGGTCATCGAAACCGCATCAAATGTCTGTGTTTTGCTGGCAATCGGCGCATATAATGTAAGCAACACCAACGTATAGTGAATTGAAAGTTATCCAGGGATAATGCGATGATGTATTGTGTGTGTGTGTGTGTGTGCACGTGCGCGCTCATGACTCTACAGAGATATGAAGGATGCAATACTACTCTATAGGTACTCAAGATTAACATGAGATTGGCGGAAGCGGTGTTGTGTTATGTACCCTTTAACTCAAATACAAGGCAGGGAAACTACTGTGGGACCCCAGATTAAATATGAAAAGTAATATTTGGGGGGAAAAACACCATGAAGCAGCAGGCATTCATATACAGGGGGTTTTATTCAACATTTTGTGTATAAACATAGGCCGCAAATGCCTTCCAAATGTTTCAGTCTGCAGAATTCATTATCTATTTGTACAGTCCTATAACCAGAACATTAAGATATTAGCAATAATAAATAGTGACAAAAACCTTAAGAGGAAAAGGGGAGAGTATCCATAGCCTGTCCCAGTGGCTGTCCAGCATGTCTTCATGTGTTTAAAGGCAAGATTTCAAAATAAATCATCGTAACATTACAATGGATGACATAGATGGACCCCTTGCAGTGCTTTCATGACCGATCATTTCAAAAATGTTATACTTCGTGGATACAAATGAATCCGTTTCTTGCATAACGCAATATCAGACTGCAGAAAATGTTTCTCACTGTGTGTGACACAATCTCATTACGTTGAGAAGAAATGATCACATTAGTCTTTAAATGATGTGCAGTGCAAAGAAATTGCTTCTCAAATATCATGCGCTGTATCACTCCCATTAAACTGGAGCATATGTCCAATATTTCTAACCCAGTAACATTCAACAATCTAAATAAGCACATTAAATAAGCATTTAACACAGTGGGAATGCTTTGAATCACCTAATGCCTTCTGATAGCAACATATCACAGTTTTATGAGTTTAAGAGTTTCATTTTACAAAAAGAAAATCAGGGACATCTCTAGACGAAACCACACGTGATGCTTTAAAACGACGATTAGTATCTTGTACGCTGAATTCAGTTCGGACAGGTGCAAGATGCAGGAAATGTACATTTAGTGCTGACAATCAGAGAAGAGGACAGACTGCGATAATGGGAACGCACCTTTACTGCACGCGGTGACGGAAAAAAAGGCGGTGGATTGACAGAAATTCCTTTTCAATCGCTGCACCCCTTTTTGTATACTTGACACAGACTTCAAAAATCCTTCTACAGTAGACAGAATTTGGTTTAACATTACAAATCAAACACACAAACAACACTTATCAAACGAACATAAAAAAAACAATTTTAAATCAAAAAACATGCCTGCATGTTAAATAATGTAACTAAAGCACCTTTAACTGAAATAAGAAAATTAAGAGCACTAATTTTTACTGATATGATTAACAGAAATGCTATAAAAACAGAATACCTGTACTGTTCCTGTACTGCATCGTTCTTGCCGTCCATTATCAACCCTTCCTTCATTAAACCACCTGACAGGACTCGAGGGTAACAGTTTGTGCTATATACAGCATTGTGTTCTTATCTTAAAGGGATAGTTCACCCAAAAATGAAAATTCTGTCATCATTTACTCACCGTCAAGGTGTTTCTTTCTTCTGTTGAACATAAAAGAAGATATTTTGAACAGTTGATGGTCCCCATAGAATTCTATAACTGTTCGTTGTGTTCAACAGAAGAAAGAAACTCATACTTGACGGCGTGTAAATGATGACAGAATTTTCATTTCCAGGTGAACTGTCCCTTTAATGTCTTCCGATGAGACAGAGAGGCACTGCTGTATGGTTCTCAGCGAGACATAAACCACAGTGTGCTGTGAAGCTAGAGAGAGAGAGAGAGAGAGAGAGAGAGAGAGAGAGAGAGAGAGCTGATGGAGAGTTTAAAGCTAACGCACGCTAAAAACCTCTGCGTTTGGTCATCTCTCAACACTAGATATACGGCAGGGAAAACGCTAATATTGTGTGCTATCCTCAGAGCGTCTTTAAATCCTGAACGGATTCAAAAAGAAAGGAAAAATAAGAGGATATGTAAGGAATCTACAGTACTTCATAACACAGCAATAAATGTAGACGTACTTTGAAATGACATACGTTGATATCTGTCCCCAAATAAATAATCATAATAATTATATATGTATTACATAAAAATAAAAAAAACTTAGAATAAAGAAAAATATATTGACCCTTTTGGTTATGGACTTTATGAAGGTTTATCTCTCTCCCAAAATATGAGGGAAAAAATCTAAACTACAAAAGCACGTATCATGAATGCTTAAATATTGCTTGATAGAGAGGTATGGGCCAAAAACAAAAGAGAAAAGAAAATTAAATTAAATAACGAGATTTTACTCAGATCAGTCGATTTTTCTGGTTGTTTCTCGATGTTTTTAAATTAAAATCACATCAATACTGACAATAACTGAACCAAACACCATCTTCTACACAGAAATCCTATTAAATTAAGTCCTTTAAATGATTGACGAACACTAAGAGAAGCTAGTCGTTTGACTTTTAAAGAGTCTGCAATAAGAACTACGTTGAACTGCCATGTAATTATCTATCACATAAATTGGAGCTGGATACTGAATTGTAGCAGCACAGAAAGAGCATCAGTGACCAGTGGGGACAGACAAAATGAGGACAAACATAAAGCCAGAAGAGACAGAATTCACTGTCACCAGCTGATATGAATGACCATTAGAGGCCCACATACAGGACACAAGAGCATGCTCAGCGATCTGAGGACTCACAGAATGCGGAGAGAAGGTGCTGAACGGACACTGATGTTCAGAGAAAAATAGGCGGTTTACATGGAGGGTTCAGTAATATTCAAGATGTGCTCCGAGTAAGTACAGTTCTTCAATGTTTAAAAGGGCTGTGGTGCCCCCTAGTGGCGTCGGCTAGAAAATGCGCGAAAGACGAAGCACTCCTGCTTTTGCCTAGAAGGACGCAGCTCTTGTCCATTCCAGTGCATTCCATTCCATACTCGCTTCCTCTCTTTCCCACTGGTGTGAAACTTACAATGAGAATAAGCACTCCTTTAGACCTCAGTGGAAAACAGGATACTCTGTCTCTTACTGTCTGGCGTCGGGATGGTCTCTAACTGAAGGAAATACAGCAGAACTTGAACCTACAGAACCAGACAAGACAGAACATGTCAAGAGACATGCAAGTGATAAAACATCAAAACGTTCATACTGTAAATGCGTTTCCCATTGTTTTTATAAACAGAGACACGTTAAAATCATTTTCTGAGGTACTTGACAGCATATCCGTAGTACATAGTTGTAGTACTCGAGACCGGTCTTAAGACCATTTTTTGAAGGTCTTGTCTCGGTCACGACTATTTATGTACTTGGTCTTGTCTCGGTCTCAGACTTAGAGAACTCAAGATTTTGTTTCAAGACCAGTCAAGACCACAACTGCTGGGATATTACTAAATTGCATTGTGCAATGTCTGATTTATTTATTAACATAATTAATGTGATTGGATGTAAAACCTCCTTCTTTAGATTAAATTAGTGGTGGGCATAGATTAATCTAGATTAATCTCATCCAAAATAAAAGTTTGTGCTTACATAATATATGCGTGTGTACTGTGTATAATTATTATGTATATATAAATACACACACATGCATGTAAATATTTAAGAAAAATATGTTATATTTATATATAAAATATTTATATTTATACATAAGATAAATTACATAAATATATATATATACAGTATGTACATGCAAATATGTCTTAAATATATCCATGCATGTGGGAGTATTTATATATACATAATAATTATACACAGAACACACACATATATTATGTAAACACAAACTTTTATTTTGGATGAGATTAATCTAGATTAATCTATGCCCACCACTAGATTAAATCAATAATTTATTCGTAATTTTATTAATTTATCATTCCGATTCAGAAATGAATGAGGGATTGTGTCAAAAATGTCGCCAAAATTAATACAAATGCTCACAAAATGCAAGATATTGCAGTAGCACAAGAGCAAGAGAGCTGTTTTTACAATTGTGAGCATGACTGCAAATGTCATATTGCTTTTATGCAAACATTCAATAAACTAATTTCACTCAACATTATTTTTGCATTTGTAATTTACCAATTCAGATGCATCTTCTGCACCACCTCTGCAGTGCAAAGATGAATTTTGTTGTTAAAGGATTAGTTCACTTCAAAATGAACATTTCCTGGTATTTTACTCACACCCATCTCATCCAAGGTGTTCGTGTCTTTCTTTCTTTAGTCGAAAAGAAATTAAGTTTTTTGAGGAAAAATTCCAGGATTTTTCTCCACATAATGGACTTAAATGGCAACCAACTGGGTCCAAATCAATGCAGTTTCTAGGTCACGCTATGGCATAGGCAGAAGTACCTCCCCAAGCGAATGTGAGAGGAATAATACAAATGCCCTTTACCAAAAAACACTCCATCTTCAACTTCACTCTTCCCACATTATTGTTTAACATTTTTTTTTGCTAAAGTACGTTTGTATTAGTCTTCACATGTGTGCTTTGTAAACACGGAGGGCGGTACTTCTGCCCATGTCTAGCTGGAGCTTTCCGACGTGATTACGTAATTACTGCCGCTCCGAAAAGCAGCGCAAGATAAGAAATTTAGGGTAAATTATATATTAAAAAAAATATTAAAAAAAAATATATATATATATATTTTTTAAATGACCGATGGTTTGGCTAGATAAGACCCTATTCCTCATCTGGGATCATGCAAAAACCTCTGAAGCCGTTCAAGCTGCATTGATTTGGACCTTCAATCCGGTTGGTTGCCATTGAAGTCTATTGTGTGGAGAAAAATCCTGGTATTTTTCCTCAAAAAACTTAATTTCTTTTTGACTGAAGAAAAAAAGACTTGAACATCTTCTATGAGATGGGGGTGAGTAAAATATAAGGAAACTTTCATTTTGAAGTGAACAAATCCTTTATTGATTTCATTTGATTGGTAACAGCTCTATATAGTGTCTTATTCTAATTATTATCATTGAATTTTTCAAGCGGCAATGTGGATCTTTATGAATTGAAAGAGTGCTGGTCTTGATCTCAACAAACATTGGTCTTGGTCTCGGATTAGGTGGTCTGGACTACAGCACTACACAGACCTTAAATTGTAAATAGTCAATCATGGTTTTCCTTATGGTTTCACATGGGTCTGAGCATACCTGTGACATGACCTCCAGCGACCAGCTGTCCCCCATCGTGATAGGCTGTGTGGGGTTAGTGGGGATCTTGCTGTCCTTCTCAGCAGGTCGTAGCAGGGTCGGGCCAAACACGGTGGCCAGATTGTGAAGAGACATCTTGTTTACACTTTCCTTTTCGGCAACCCTAAAAACAAAAAGCGGAAGAGCAGAAAGTGAAGGAGAGAGGATTAGCGTAAAAAAAAGCATCTGGATGCCTGTCAAGATCATGTTCAAGCCATATTTCACACTGAAATGTTAAAAGATTATTGTATTATATTACATTATATTTAGGAAAATTAAAATTGTGCCTAATTATCATGGAAGTATATGAAAAAAGCATTATATTTCCTGATGCAAAATATTTTTTTCTTTTGGAACTGGGGTGAAATTTGACCTAGATATTTTCATGGTGATCATAAAGCTAGCAGCACTCCTAGAAGGACCATGTGATGTAAACAAGCAGAACGTGCCCTGGAAACAAATGTTTTATTAACCAATCACAGCCTTAACCTTAACTCCAATCCTACTCCTAAAATCATCAAGCTTTGATTTTTTCAGTTATTTCAATCTTGTCTACCTCTTGAGATGATCCAGCAGGAATAGGAAGGTGACCAGGTTGGGCTCTGGTAGAGACAGCAGGAGGTTCAGCATACAGCTCTCCTTAGCTACACTGTCTGAGAGAGCTGCAGAGTAATGAAGACATAATCAGTATAGTAGAAGCCAAGCCTGCTCAATAGTTAACATTGTGTTTTGTAAGTAAAAACAATTGACGAACCAATGCCTCCTGCAAAGTTAGGGTAGAGCTCATCAGTGAACAGGGGCTCAGGAAGCTCCCTGAAGTACAGCTTCAGTGTTCCGGCAATGGCATTCACATCCATCTCACTCATCATTACCGACACATCTTTATTATCTGTTACAGAGAGAGAAAAAGAGAGGTCAGAAACTAAATTGTCTGTCTTAATACTGTATATATCTGTCATTGCTCCATGTAAAAAACCCTGATCTTCAAGCAGAAGCAACTGGATGAAATATTCTGAATTATATTAATCCACAATCTGACTTGAGATGCAGCCTGGAATTAAACCACACCATATTTGTTCATCTGCCCAGAGGAGAACTGGCCCACCCGACTAAGCCTAAGCCATTTTCTGTCACCAATGGAGTTTGGGTTCCTTGGCACTGTCGCCTTTTGGCCTGCTTAGTTGGGGACATTTAATATTCAGCAATTTTACTGACTTGAATGCACTGGTACCATTGGAGGAAATCACTGTTTTCAACTCATTCCATAATTGATTACACAGATGTTGAACAAACTGAATCAACACTGAACCGATTTCAACTGAATAATGACTGTTTCCTATTGTCTTTTAAGAGCTGCTTTACAGCAGAAATTAATTATGTTTGCATCATTATTTTCCTGTTATCACTGTAAAGCTGCTTTGAAAGCATCTGTATTGTATAAAGCGCTATATAAATAAAGGTGAAATGAAATGACAATAGTCGCTCACTGGTATCAAATGCAGTCTTGAGTGCTTGGATGTCAGTTGCCACTCCCGAGACACGGTAGATGCCCACTTCCTCCATTCCTCTTCTTTCAATCTCCTCTAGACACTGTCGGACTATGTAGGGCACTTTAGAGCGCTCCCGTCTGAAATAAAAAATAATACCAACATCACAAAGCCAGTCATTTGATTTTAATGATGATGACAGAAAGAAGGGCAAAAAAAATGGTTTTCTCCATTTAGCAAAAACAAGATATGCAAACAAAATCACAACTTTTGATCTTAAGGCTGTGATTATTATTTGTGTTTGGAAATGTGGCGAGTTGGGCGAGCAAGAGACGTGGGAGGAGCGAGCGAGACCGGTGCGTGATTGAGAGTCCTCGCCCGGAGGCATTTAAGGACGAGCGACACCAGTGAAGGACGAGAGAGGACCAGGCCTGGACTTTGTTTTGTTTTGTTTTGTTTTGTTTGTTTTATTATGTGTGTGCGTGGCAGTCGTCGTCGGGGGACGTTCGCCGATTCCCGCCTCCTTCTTCCCATTTCAAAGAACATTGCTACAGCATATATTACTATGTTTTTCTGCAGTCATTACTCATCTTGATCCTCCAGAAATCATTCTAATATGCTAATTTGGTGCTCAAGAAACATTTTCTATTATTATTCATGTTGAACACATTTGTGCTGCATAATAGTTGAAAGCCTGTGTTCACTGTACATTTTCATTTTATGGAAAGGAAATTCAGTAGATTGCAATGACATGAGGGTGAGTAAATGATAAAATCCTAATTTTTGGATAATTTATTTTCTTTAATGTTTTACATTAATTAGTAGTAGGTGTTGCTTATGTAGAGACCTTTAGCACACATGTTAGGGTCTAAGCATCTGTACTTGTGTTGTCATGTTGTCTTTATAGCATTAACGTAATTGGTTCTGCCCTTAAACCCATTAGTAAGCTCATTAGAGACAATCCTCATTACTGCCAATCATATCAGACCATCACTGCACAGAAAAAGGAAGAGTTTTATGAAGCCTATCATTTTCTGTATATTCTTATTTCCTTAGACACAATGAATGCCGAAACATGCATTCATCCAACAAAATCTGTGTGCTTTAAGCTCCTTTTTGTAAAAAGGACCAAATCATTTTCTAGTGTATGTCTATCCTCATATATAATGTGTGCTTACTCACTTTGTCACTGTGGAGATATTTACTCCAAACACACCCATAGGCTTCCGTGAGGGCATTCTCTTCAGGCTGAACTCCCGGCTGGTGAACTTCATGGATATT
The DNA here is from genome assembly GCA_023029165.1 of Gobiocypris rarus. Taxonomy (NCBI): domain Eukaryota; kingdom Metazoa; phylum Chordata; class Actinopteri; order Cypriniformes; family Gobionidae; genus Gobiocypris; species Gobiocypris rarus. The sequence goes on from CM040930.1 coordinate 25,395,505, forward strand.
TTCACCTCAATCTTCAGAAAAAGGTGTATTTTTAGTAATTTTAGAGATGGATGGAAAAATTACAGCAAAGAAGATGATGTGAATATACTCACCCCATTCATAGGGATAACTGTTCTCTGCCAGTCTTTACCCTGGAGCATCTGAGGATCCAACTGGATAAGAAACAGAAAAAAATCTAATGGGATTTCTCCAACAAAGAACTCCAACAAAGTCATTCACATTGAACATTTGTCTTTGCTGTGATCTAGAGGGCTTTTTTGGGTTGGACACACCTGTGTCTTTATCTGTAATAAACACCACAGATGTTATGAAGAGTCTGAAGTGATGTGAACGTTTTTCATAATGCCAGTTCCTTATACAGCAGTTTTGCACATCACAAGCCGATTTCTACGACCCCTCTAAGCAAACGTGAGGCCATCTGGAGTGAGCCAAGTTCAGCATGTTCCTTTCCCTCATCCTGGCCTAATCTCCATATGGTCTCGTGTAAGGCCTGATCCTGCTCTGCTATCTAATCTCATCTTCTCAGTCATTACAACCTGTCTGTCAACGGGGAAGGGACAGGGGAGAGAGTGAGAACTGGGGCTTTGCCCGGCCAAACACAAGTGCCAACTAAGGACATTAGAGCTCCAATGGCTAAGAAAAAAACAACCACACACATTGTAATTTATAACATTTATCATATATTTTTTAATCTAAATGTGATATTAAGGTAATATTACCGCCTGATACATTTTGACTTATGGCTTGAAAAATTGGTAACACTTTTACGGTTTTATTTGTTAAAATTAGCATTAGTAATGTAATAATTAGTAGTAATGTATTAACTAGCATGAACTAACCATGAGCAATACATGTGTTAGTGTTTTTGTTAAACTTTTTTAACATTAGTTAACAAATAAATTTTAAATAAAGAATTGTATTCATGATAACCAAAAAATGAAGGAAAAAAACAAATATTCAAACTGATAGAAAGACACAATGGACTTTTTTTTCAACACCAAAATGCAATATTTAATACAATAATTAAAAAAAAAAAATGAACATAATATATACAGCTCTGGAAAAAATTTAGAGAAATTAATGTTAAGTGGTCTCTTAATATATACAGCTCTGAAAAAATTATGTTCATTATTTTTATATATATATATATTTTAATAAATATTTAATGTAGTCTCTAAATAAATATAAGGCTATATAATGCATGTATTATAATGATATATATTTTTTTATAATTAATAAAAATGTTTTTAATACAATTTTTAAAATATTTTAAGATGAAGTATATCATGTCACACTGCAGGACACTGCCAGTCATTGCTTAAACATCTAGCCATACACAACTGTTAAACTGGGGATTATAATTGAATACAGGTCCCTTTTAACATAAACAACAATCTGTCATTCATCCTCTCTTTACCTTTCTTCTGTGCAGGACATTCTGTATACGGCACCATAACCGTGTTCCTTTGCCTTCCAGGGCAGCTTGCGTGGAAATGTCTACCTCTACACCCTCCACCAGCCCCACATCACAATCCTTGAAGGGTGAAGAGCAGCTCCTGCCCTCCTCGGCCAGCTCTACCATCTCATCTTCACTCATCTCCTTCCCATCTACAACTGTGCAAAACCTGAGCAGAGATCTTCAGCTGGAACTGGAAATCCCTTAGGATGTGGTGTGATATGGATCTTGAGGATTATCCTTAAGGGTTATATTTGTTTTTAAAAGATCCATTGCAACAATTCAACAATGAGCTATTTTCATCAATTCAAATAACTAGCTCTATAATATCAGGTGAAGTTTAGCTCTTTTAACAATAATAAATCCTCGGTCTGGTGCAAGTGTTGAGCTACAGAGATCCAATTACTTGCTGCACTGCAATTGATTTTCATCCAGATTCTCCAAGAGTCCCAAAATCTACAGTTGTCCACGGAAGGATCTATTTTCCTCTAATGTCATTCCATCTCGACACTGTTTCCTTGTGTCCATAACTTTCTCTTTCTCCACCTCAAGCTCAGAATAGATGATCCCTTGACTTACCTCAGTCTAAGTAAGCTGCCCTGCCCCGGCCCATAAATCCATTCTCAGCCACTAACATCCAGTGCACCAATCAGAGCAGGTTTCTTCTACTGCCATGCAGTGTTGTCATCATTTATGTAAACAAAATAATTTTCAGCAACTGAAATAAAAGCTAGCATAAAAAACAAAACTTTTCATGACTCCAAAACTAAAATTAGTTTTTTTTTTTTTTGGGACATTATTTGATAAATTATAAACATTAAACATGAAAAAGGCACTATGGAGAGATATACTAGACACCCCTGAGGAATTTACCAGTTTTTATATATTTAAATAATTTAAGTTTAAAAAAAACATTCACTATAAAGCTCTTTGGAAAAAAGCTTCCCAAAGTCACAGCTGGCTGATGGGGGGACTTGTCCAACCGACACTTTCAACCAACTGCATCTAAACCTAGACTTTACAAGCAATCATTTGTAAGGCAGAAGAATTTTGAGCCTTTTCTATGACCCTACAAAACTCTCTGGGGAGGGGAATGATAGGTCAGCTGATCTGACGTTGTTTTGGATGTGACATGTTCAGACAGGACACATGAATTATGGATGATTTGATGCCTTAAAAGCCAGGGCAGAGGGAATAACACCCTACCTATTAAAAAGAAGATTAAATGTCTGGAGTATAAAGGCCAGTCCCCCACTGGGACCATGTCTTTCATAAGAACAGATATACCTTTGATCGGACTCATTGAGTGCCCAGATGGAGAATGACTCTTAGCTTACAATAGTTTACATGAGAGACAAGCTAATTTATGCCTGCGACTCACCTGTTTAACAAGTAGGAATTTGATATATAGAACACACAAACATCACTATCTAAATAGTGGTGGTGACAAATGACTAGTCGATCACCCATCCAATTTTTGGTTTAAAATGTGTATACCAAAGTACCAACTAGTGTTGTTATTGTTAACTAAAACTATTAAAATATTTTTTGTTAATTGAAATAAAATACATTAGATGAAAAAAAAATAATAAATGAAAAATGTAAACAAAAATGTAAATGTTGCCTTAGCAACTAAATTAAGTAAAACTAAAATAACCTAAATCTAAACAGAATAATACAAATGACAAAAGCACATAAAATAATACATTGAAACAGAAAAAAAATACAGCTAATTCAAAATATGATTAAAAACTTAAAATATCAATGGCAAAATGTTTGTTGCAGTGTTTATGCAGTGAAATGTAGATCATACCGCGATTTGTCCTTTGCCCATAATTCTATCTGTGCTGTCTCCATCATCCTTGTTCATCTTGGCTTTGTTGTAGCTCTTTTCGTAACAGAGTAGACGTAATGTGTGGGAGCCCTCCAACTCAATCTCAAACTCCTGAGGCAGAAACAATACAGAAGAAATACATTACCCAGAATATACAACAAATACAAATACAGTATATAACAATTATATGCATACAGTAGCGAAAACTTCTTTTGGGGGGAAAAATATATAGATAAAATATAAATAAAAAAGATGCATGCTACTGAATAATATTATTATTATAAATAATATTATGTAATAATATTCAGCTCTATTCAACAAACAGTGTAAGGGGACCTCAGACCAGATTTAACACCTGCTATGCCTCATTTCCTTTCCTTTTCTCCCCTTTACTTTGGGGGATGATAATTGCTCTTAATTAAAATATAATATCATTTGTCTAGAAGGCCTTCATATTCCACATGGCCTCACTTATGCTGCTCTTAATTAAGAATTAAAGCCTCAAAAGTGTTTCAGCAGGCAGGTCTTTTCATATCGGTGGGGTATAGACAGGGACGGGCATGTGGGATTACCTCATTCCATTTGGGCTCTGTGGTGTATCTGTACACTCTTGTTTTGGCTTTATTCACAAAGATACCGAAGGAGTCCACCTCTAATGTGCAATACAGATCTGAAGAGAGGAAGAGGATGAGTTACCGATGCTTTAATGTGGTGCTAGAACAGGCTATGCAAATGTATACATGAACCTTGATGAGCACAGAGAGTTGAAGGAAAAAGACACATACTTAAGCTCTGTTTAAGTCCAGAGGCAGAATGGACAATTACATTCAGGAATCCGTACAGTCCAGTAGATTCATCATCTGTAAGTGAAAAAAAGAGGAGAGGACTGTTCAATGCATTTTAAATACATAAAAAAAATGATGCAATAAAAATGAAATTTGAAATACAATAGAATAATAATAATAATAAATAATTTTCTCTGGATTTTTTCTGTAATTTGATCAAATTACTTTGGATAAGATATGGCATTTGGCAAATTTTGCACTGAAGAATCATGCACAATAAATCCAGGAACATTTAACAACAACAGAGCTTTGATTTCATGTTGTCTTTAAGACCTGTGCACCTTTCTTACCCTCTTTATTGACAGTGAGGGGTAACTGATGGACCGTCTGGAGTTTGACACAAGAGTTGGTGAGCATCTGAAGCTCCATGGACGTCAGGCTGAAGCTCTTGAAGCCTGGAAAATAAGTAAGCATTCAGTTGGAAAACAACACCTGAATCTCCTGATCTACTCCTGATTTCACTGGCAATGCCACTCACATTTCTTCTGCTGTTCTCGAATCACTTCCTTCCACTCTGCACGCTCATAGTCTGATGAGATCAGAAACGTGTAGCACTGAAATGCATAACCGACACGGACTGTGAGCATGAGAAGGAACATTGAGGAGTGTGAGGATGAAAATCAGATACGACTGAAAGGCTGTGAATCACTGGCTCTTACCTTTCCACTGCGGTTGTGCACTCTGAGGGGCATATTAGGAGAGTTCAGCAGCAGTAGCGACTCCTGTTCCGACAGCTTCTTTTTCAGCCTCTCCATAACCTTTGACCCTTTGTTGGCTCTCTATTGAGGTAGGGGGTAAAAACAAAGCTTAAAACCTAGTATGCTGTCTAATTAGCATTTGAATGCATGTATGGTTGCCCAAGAAATGCAGTCTAGATAAGCAAGACAGCTTCCTACAGTCAAATATACAAGTTTTGGGGTGGTAAGATTTTTTGAATGTGTTTAAAAGAACCAAGGCTACATTAATTTAATCAAAAATACAGTAAAAACAGTAATATTGTGAAACATTACAATTTAAAATAATTGTTTTCTATTTCAATAGATGGCATCCATCTATTGTGTGTATATATATATACACACACACAAATAATATTTGACAATTTAAGTGAAAGTTGGCAAAAATGTCCTGTACCCTCTCTCTCTGTATCTCACTCCTCAGGGATGAGATCTTGATCTTAATGGCATCCAGCTCCTCATCAGCGGCCTGTGGGATAGACAGGGGCTCTGAATCTTCCGCCGTTTGGAAGGTGAGGTCAGCGAGAGGAATGTACCACTTAGAGTCATACTGCTGGCTCTTCCTGCAGACAGACAGCACAGGGGGGAGATTGGGGAAATAATTTAATATCCAGGCAAAAAATACATCCTAGAATCTGATTATAGAGCATGGATGATGGTGCAGACTGGGCCCACATGTCTGAAGAGTCAGGATGTTGAAAATTGTGAAAATAACACACATATGGTAAATGTGTCAATATAGACAACACCCATATAGACAACATATAATATGGTAAATGCAAGCTGAATTTCACAAACATAAGAAGAAAATGATTAGACAGAATTGGGGAAAGATAGAAATTAATAGAGAAGATGGGAAACAAGAATATTTTTTCTTACCCTCCAATCTGTTTCTTCAATTTGGCACAGAGCAGAAGGTCAGTGAAGAGAAAAACATGGCGTAGTTTCCGGGCCCCTTCCACAAGCTCCACCATGAAGCTGTCCTTCAACAGCTGACGGTTCTGTCATAGTACAGAAAAATAAAGTAGACACATTTTAATACATAAAAAAGAGAGGAATATATACATTATATATACACACATATACAGTTAAACAAAAAAAATATTCAGACACCAGATATTTTTTACTAGTGGGTGCAGGACACTATAGTTCATTTATGTAAGTGAGGATAGCAAAATAAAGTAAACTGTGACATATTATAACCAAAAATTCTTCATACTGTGGACTACCAGACAAATGTATAACAATTATTCAGACACTTTGACCTGCCCAAGTTTTGCTTAAGAGTTTTTTCTTTAATTGCTAATGTGACCTTTTACACCACAGGCTGAACAAAATCAAGCATTGCTTGGTCATTGGTTGACCTAAATTGGTATTATCTAATTGTGCACTTAAATTTAACAACTGACATCTGATCGGTTGATTGTACTCCATTACATACTTCCCTATTAAAGTTATCTGACATTATCAAGATGAATCCTTTTCATATTTTGTTACCTTTTTCTAAACTATAGCAAATAAACTGTGATAATGTCAGAATATGTTGAAGGTGTCTTACTATATATAAATGCCCCTATATATGTATATATGGTGCTTAAGAAACAGTTTGTATTATTATCAATGTAAAAAACAGTGGGGTTGATTAATAATCTTTTTGTGCAAACTTTGATTAATTTATTTTCTTTCCTACTGACCCCAAACATTTATATTAGCATGTATCAAATATAACAGAACAATTCTGACTTATCTTAAGTGCCACTAGGGGGCAGTCCCACCCTATTTTCAAAAACGACAGTACTCAACTCTCAGAAAAGAGCAGTGAGCTGGTGTTGATGAGTCTTTGTGTTTATGAAATGAGAAAATTGGGAGGACATTTTGAAACAGGTAACTCCTGTCCACAGATCATATGCTAAGCGATAGTCCTGCAAGCCTAAGCGGTAGTTAATGTGTGAAAACACACGTATATGTATAACACAGCCCCCAGCCACATGTCATGCATCAGTGCTCCCACAGCAACACGTCACCTCTGCAGTGGGGAAACAAAAGATGATATCACAAGCATCTCATCCAATTGGACGCTCTAACCTGGCTCCACTCACCTTCACATTCAAAGACCACTCATTTTTTGGTGCAACATCACTAATGCCGTTGACTCACCCAAACATACAATCACTGGATGCTTGAGTGAATTTCCCAGTGATGTGCTGTCTGCAGCTGGGGACACGGAAGAGATGGAAGAGTCACCACATACTCATTCCAAAACTCCCAGCATGCCAGACATGATGTGCGTCATTGCATTTCAAGAACAAAGTCTAATGGCTTGATTTCAGCTTATGCCACTGCCAAAAATGAGATTCCTATTCCACATGGCACCATTTTCAGCATACAGAAGTGCCTCTCTCCACATCTCTACCAAAAGGAAGAGCAATTACATAGTTTAGTCAATGCAAACAGTTCAATCAGCGGTTAGCGGCCCCTCTTTTTCCTCAGCTCAGCCGTTTCGGCAATAAATAATTTGCAGGGTCCTGTGTAGGTAAATGGTTACTGTCTTGAAATGGGGTAGATGATTCCAGTAGTGAATGCAGAGACTCAAAAAGCAGTTTGAGCCCAAAAGATTGCACTCAGCACTTCTGAAACGGGATCCTGGGAAACATAATGTTCCCAAATGCTCCCACACCACCAAGATTATGCTGGTCCTGTTTCAAAGGGGAATCATGCAGGAAGCGCATACCACTGCGAAAGAGGTGGTCCAAAATGTGTTTGCCTAACTCTTCTTAAGAGAAATGCGGGGAAAGAAGAGAGGGCAAGATGTTTACAGGAAACAATGGTGTGACATCAGGATGAGTGAGGGATCTTTCAAAGATCTCACTTTGCCACAAGCCTTTAATCACTCAGTACATATTTTAATTATGATTCTTGTCCCAATGGTAATGCACTCAGCCGCCCTGGGGATGGTATAAACAGTAGGGAGCTTCATTGTTGTGGCATTCAGATGTGTTTAGCATAATGACCACTAAATTGGTCAATAATTAAATAAAATTATTGTTGTTATAAATAAAGAGTAAACATAAAAATCACTGTACCCCTAGCAGACCACTGTAGGCGAAATGCAAAGACTCTACGCAGAGACAAAAGCCTCTTTTCCTTTCTCTTCCTCACCCTGCAAGACACACACCACACACACACACACACACACACACACACACACACACACACACACACACACACACACACACACACACACACACACACACACACACACACACACACACACACACACACACACACACACACACTTGTCCAAAAACAAACAGGCCTGGTATCCTACTTAAATTTCTTGTACTGTACTGCTATGTACACTGTGTGCAAATCTATACCAGTATCGTATCAGACTAAAGCGAACATGATGTGCTTTTTTCCTCTCTACAAAAGAGGAGACGCTCAAATGAGCTGTCTCAGCACATCAGATGACATTTTTTAACAGTTTGCCTCCAGTACAAACATGACAATGGCAATATCTCATTATCCCCACTCCAAATGGGCTGAAACCACTGAAAGTTAAACAGCCATTATAAAAAAAATGGAAAAAAGAGCCGGTTGTGGAGCTTAAAGTGCATGTTTGTAAAGACAAAAAACCCTCTAGGTGGCACATTTTTAGCCTTCTTAACATATGCTACTTAAAAATATTTTTGATATGAATATTTCTGTTATTAGTATTATGAGCCTATCATTGATAGTCACTTTGTTTATAAGGAATAAAGCCCGATATTTATGTGCTTAAATCACCTCTCAACAGATTGTGCCCTAAAGGCAAGAAGCAAAATGCTCTTCAGATGATGAGTCTGTGTGTGGTACGTGGACATGCATACGTTTGCGATAGTTGTGGTAGTTTTAAATAGAGCAGGTGGCTTTGAAGAGCCCGAGGTTATCTGGCTGTGCGCCTATTCATTTAATGTGTATCTACTGTACAGGATTTAGCATGTAAAATTGCTTTTGTTTGCGTTAATGTGTCTTTAGTGCATAGTGGATACACGTCATATGCAAATTAGTCTGTGTGTGTACACATGTGTGCAGCAACATATAAAGCCCATCACACATTGCTGTGTGTGCTTGTATCGCAGACGCTCAAAGCGGCTTTCTGAAATCGGCAGGTTCATTTGCATTTTAATTAAGTGGCTTTGGCCCAGCTAGTGCAGGCCTCTGGGGCCACCCTGAATCTCTCGCTCTCTCTCTCTCCCTCTCACACCCGCATACCTCTGGTTTGCAGCACGGGTAACACTAGAAGCCTTAGCTAATCAACACAACCATGACCTGAACAATCAAGCTAATGCTTCTAGCTGCCCACTGATGTCAGTTCTGAAGTTACTCTTAAATAATTAGATCATTGTTCATTGGCATCTACCAAAGAAGTATGGCACCATCCTGTACCTCTCTGCTCAAGCTATAGGCATCTCTAGAAATGAATTAAACAATAATTAATAATAATTAAAGCAATAATTAATAATAATATAAAAATTATAGCTGAAATGAAAAAGCCAATAATTATTTAGTTATGGCAGGAAAAGATAAATGGCTATAAAAATAGCATTTAAAATATACTATTTTGTCTAAATAAATGTAAAAAAACTCAAAACTAAAATGAATTGTTTAAAATGCTACAAGCAAATTTAGACGACACAACAATAGTATACAGTATGAAAAATGGATATAGATTTTGTTAAAGAATAAATTTCTTTCCCAAATTTCAGCAGACATTTAAAAGGTGTTACAACAGTTGCAAAATGATAGCCTGAATGCCAGGCGAATTTAGCCCCGCCCACAACATTTTTTGCTCGGGCAATTCGATCTGGCCTCGCTCCATAGAGGAGTAATAATGCCCGAACAGAAACTGTTCGGACCAATGAAATTGTCAGGGCGGGCTTTAGACGATGATGGACAGATGATCAACAGTAACGTAATCATCGGCGTCATCGAAGGCGCTTGGGTTGAATTTGCTCTTATCCTTAACAGAGAACTTGTTCCTATATGCATTCACCTTCACTATTTCTCTCAGAAACGATGATCGTGTTGGTAAGTACTCTGTGTATCCTTAAATTCTTTTACACTCATCTTTTTCTTGTAATGTTACTTAATCCAGTGTGCGTGCAGACAGGGTTGGCACGTTTTTTTGCAATGTCGTGCACAGTTGCTACTCAAAACTTTAGCCCAAAACAATAACTTTCCGGGGGGTTCTCCGGAAAAAAATGGCGTTTGGTTGGCAAAATATGTTTTTTTGGCAAGGTTGCCTGCTAAAATTCGCATTCCTTGGTTTATATAAACACATAATAGGGGGCGCTTCAACCCGCGGACATGGAGAAAAACACGGACTTGGTTGAGTTGAAAAACAGTGCAGTTGAGTTCTGTTGACATTTGACAACTAACGTCACGTGTCGCTCCGTTGCTCTGATTGGTTGTAGGTCTATCCAATTGAGGTCTTTCCTGGCTCGGTTGAAACACGCCCCATAATCAAAGCCCAATGGAGCGGTACCAGACTCATATTCTGACTAGAATTGAGTATGGCCACGCCAGGCTAGCACAATGAGACAAGGTGTCTGAAAAAAAAAAGATGATAAAGCAACAGAACAGGTGAACACAGCAACATAGACCACCACGGTAAGGCCCTCAATAGCAGCCAATACAGGGCTCCGGGTTTTATAAAAGGATCTCAGCGATCCTTTGAGAGAATGTCTCATTTTTTCAAGGTGGATGCATTGGAAAACCTCTCTTATCCAGTCATCATGTGATGGAGGCGAGGCATGATTCCACTTAAAGAGCATGGCACGTCTGGCCAACAAAGGGGTAAAGGCTATGACGCGGTGTGCTGTGACTGGTATATCAGGGGTTGGGCAAAGGACAAACAGGACAGTCAAAGAATTAGGGGCAATGGTAGTATTGAGAGCTGTGAAAGAGTTCTGAAAATATCAGACCAGTAGTCTGATAGTATCGGGCAAGACCAGAACATGTGAAGACTAAACATTACATTTAACAGCGTTACTGAATGATTTGAGCATTGAATGATTTTGGGAAATTAGCAGGTACAGTGACATATCCATTAAACCATTGTCTGTCTGAAATTCTGAATACTCAATTTTCATTATTTTTTTTTTACCATTTCATTGCAAACATCAGCTATCAGGTTCCCAGACAAATGCAAGCTAATCTTAGTAAAGTAACTTTTATCAGTGCTATCGTTATTCTGTATATTGTACAACATCACTAGCGTAAGGCAAAGTTTACATTGTAGGCTATATCATTTTCTCCTCGAGAATAAGAGTGATCCTCCATCAGCAACAGACTTTCAAAAAGGCTTTTCATATATCAGTCTCAAGCAATCCCCCTCTTCACATTCGACACAGTGCCATCGAGTGTTAAAACGTGAAAGGCGAAGCTTGAATTTACGGGTATGTCCCTCTTTGGCTAATGTTCTTTCAAGATGGAGGGGCAACATGACCGGCATTCGAAGCCCTCACCCGTATGTATTTTCAATGGCATATTATGAACTTACGTGAATACTTTATTACTTGAAAGAATATATTTTTGAAAGAACTAAGTGTTTTTAGCTAAGAATAAACAAAAAAAGTTACACAGTGTAGTTTTAATAAATTAACTTTAGTGCTGAATTGATAGATTATATTATTAAGCAAGGATGTTATAACGTCACTGCACAGAGAGGCTGCACAGATGTAGGTTATTCTGCACATCTCTCTCTCTCACTCTCTCTTTCGCTAGATAGGCTAATTCATTCAAATAAATGTTATAAATCAATCAAATACATGTAACCTTCCCGCACTACTTTATCTCTGTATCTGATTTAAAGCAGACAGAATGCTAGATCTAACAAGTGTAGCTGACAAAAATAAAATAATGTATTTTTAACCCTTCCAGTCAAATGTTGCTCTGCAAAAATGAATGACAGCTTCAATTTGTCAATGCTGGCAAATTACCATGGTAAGCAGGATAATCCAGGGTTAAACATATCAGTTAATATACTGTATATCCAATTTCGTACAACATTGATTAATTAAACAAAATAACTAATATATTGTGCCTCCTTATTCACTAACAAAATATTTTACAAAAACAATTCTACAAAAAAGTATACTGTAGCTATGCAGTTGCTCATGTGTATTTGTTATAATGCTGATATATGGTTGTTATAGTAATCTGGGTGCTTGCTAGGTTATTGTCAATAAGACGTGTGATTCATGTCAGTATCACAAATGTGCCAGAGTTAAATGGCACAGGTTATTACTCATTGTCTATTTAAATCCCTGGAGTATGAGCAATAGTATTATTGAAGCTATTATTTAGCTAATAAAGAAATTATGCTTATTAAATCATCTAGAAGCTATACAAATACAAGGAAGCTAAACTAAAGCTTGTATTTTCTTTGACTGGACTGAAAGACAATTAGCTCCACAACAAGACATTGATTTCCATGAGTTCCTTTCATGCACACACTATCAATATTTGATCAGTTGGTCTGTCCGTACGCGCCCGAGGGAGGAAGGTGGGAGTGTTGTAGAGAGCGGCAGCAAACTCCTCCTCACCGTTTACTCAAAGTAGGTGGAGCCTGCTCCACACAAGATGGCCTTTTATGAATAATCAATGAGTTGCGAGTCAGAGCAAGGTGGCTCATTAAGGCAAATTACAAGCCAGCGCTGCTCGCCATCAATCACAGCAACAATTCATCTGCCACTCTCCTGAGGCCACATTGCTGGAATGAAGGGGTTCGGCACAGAGAGTCTCTGAGTCTGAAACCAAACATATCTTGAATTCCCAAGATCATTTCAAGGGTGAGTTTCTCTGCTGGGGTCAGAAAGGGCATGCGCTTTCTTACCGCCTGTAACTAATGACATCATCTAGAGCATTAATAAGCAGATACTGAAGAGATGATTAAAAATAAATCCCACAAGATCTGAGCACGAACAACTCAAATGCAGCAAAGAGTTCAGTAACAAATAGAGGATGTTTTATTTATAGTAGATTTAGAGTATATGCTAGTGTGAAATAAAGAGAAGGCAGTGTCGCCCAGGGATAGGTTGTGCGGATAGCAGAGGGTGGGTTGGCTCTGAGATGGATGGAAATGACTGGTTGTGTATCCTGATGGGAGCTCATTGGCTGAATGGCTTCAGGGCACCTGCAACTATGTGCGACCTGGAATTTTGACATTTCTTTGCCCTTTAAAAATATGCTTTTGACAAATACTCTCAGTCGTAAACAAGATGGAGGACGTACGAGAGCGAGGGAGAGGGGTAAGATGGAAGGAAGGAAAGGTTTTTGCACTCACCTCTCCCTTCTTCACTGTCATGGACTGGCGGCGAGGTGTGCTCTCTTCGTTAATGCTGGACAGGAAGTTCTGTGAGATGCGGAGGGCGTCCTGCAGGAGGGGGTAATCTGGGTGACTGGTGGGTGTGTGTTTCAGAAGATCCTGTATGAAATACACACAAACATCAAACCTAAAATCAAAATGTATTTAATTTATGATTTAAACAATGCTCTTTTTGAAAAGAAAAACAATAAAATGTTTTGATGGCTGTCCATGTAAAACTAAAGATTGTATATACAGTTAATTTCGGAAAGTATTCAAAGCTTTTTCTACATTTTGTTATGTTACAACCTTATTCCAAAATAGATTAAATTAATTATTTTCCTCAAAATTCTACAAACAATAGTGACAATGTGAAAGAAGTTTCTTTGAAATCTTTTCAAATGTATTAAAAACCAAAAACAAGAATTGTTTTTTTTGCACCTTTGGCACCAATTACAGCCTCAAGACTTTTTAAGTATGATGCTACAAGCTGGGCACACCTATTTTTGGGCAGTTTCTCCCATTCTTCTTTGCAGGACCTCTCAAGCTCCATCAGGTTGGATGGGGAGCGTGGGTGCACAGTCATTTTCAGATCTCTCTGTAGATGTTCAATCTTGTTCAAGTCTGGGCTCTGGCTTGGCCACTTCCTTCTGGCTGGGACATTCACAAGAGTTGTCCCGTAGCCACTCCTTTGTTATATTGGCTGTGTGCTAATTGATGGTGTCCTGCTGGAAGATGAACCTTCGTCCCAGTCTAAGGTCCAGAGCGCTCTGGAGCAGGTTTTTCCATCAAGGATGTCTCTGTATATTGCTGTGTTCATCTTTTCCTCAATCCTGACTAGACTCCCAGTTCCTGCTGAAAAACATCCCCACAGCATTATGCTGCCACCACAATGCTTCACTGTAGGGATGGTATTTTGGCCAGGTGATGAGCAGTGCCTGGTTTCCTCCAGAATGATGCTTGCCAATCACGCCAAAGAGTTTCATCAGACCAGAGAATTCTTTCTCATGGTCTGAGAGTCCTTCCGGTGCCTTTTGGCAAACTCAGCCCAGATGGGCTGTCATGTGCCTCAGGCTACTCTACCATACAGGCCTGATTGAAGAGATAGTTTTTCTTCTGGAAGGTTCTCCTCTCTCCACAGAGAAACCCTGGAGCTCTGTCAGTGACCATCGGATTCTTGGTCACCTCCCTGACTAAGGCCCTTCTCCCCCGGGCAGCCAACTTTAGGAAGAGTCCTCGTGGTTTCAAACTTCTTCCATTTATGGATGATGGAGGCCACTGTGCTCATTGGGATCTTCAGTGCTGCAGACATTTTTCTGTACCATTCCCCAGATCTGTGCCTCGATACATTTCTGTCTCTGAGGTCTACAGAAAATTCCTTGGACTTCATGGCTTGGTTTGTGCTCTGACAAGCACTGTTAACTGTGGAAACTTATATAGACAAGAGCCTCCACAAGTTCCAAAACATGTCCAATCAACTGAATTTACTAAGTTGTAGAAACATCTCAACGATGATCAGTGGAAACAGGATGCTCCTTAGCTCAATTTTGAGTGTCATGACAAAGGCTGTGAATACTTAAGTACATGTGATTTATTTTTATTTTTATATATATTTTATATATTTATTTAACTTCTTTCACATTGTCACTATGGGGTAGTGTTTGTAGAATTTTGTAAAAAGGCTGTAACATAACAAAATGTGGAAAAAGTTAAGCGCTGTGAATACTTTCTGAATGCACTGTATACCATCATGGTGCCCTCACACAGCTATGAATAGCAGAAATTCCAACGCTCACTATATGGCCACTCCAGGGCACCTAACAGTGTCTACACTTGACGTGACAAAGCAACCGTTGCAAATCCATTTGTTCTTTGTGTTAAAAGTAAAAATGTACACATGTAAATGGTACATAAAACATTTGAAACGTCTGTGTTCTGATGACACTGCATTTTGATAGGATTTCATGTCAGATTTTATGGCTGATTTGAAATGCTACTTAATTGTAAGTTTGCTCAGCAGTTTTTGAGATTTCAGTATTTCCCCATTCAAATAGATAGGAGTTGGTCTTGCATGCCAGATGTTGGCATTGCAAATATGGCAACAGAAGAGGGTTTCTCTCTCCACTTTCTTTGAAGTGATATATCAATGTACACTTGGTCTCCTATGTTATATGCAGTGCCCTTTAGATTTAACATTTACACTCCTTGCACTTTGGAATCTCACTTAAGATGGCCGAATACCCTGGTAAGTGAACTTCACAAAGCACTATCTGGCGATCTGAACATACCCTAAATGTGAACAATACTAAAAATGATAAACATACACATTTAAGCAAAGCTTAACAAATATTATTATAAATTAAGGTAGACTCACATGTAAAACAAGCGTGCTCCGTGTCACTCTGTCCACTGGTTTATAAAGCAGAGCTGGCAGAGGCAAGACAGAAAAGAACACACACACAGTGGGTTATTATTCACAAGAGCCACTTTCATACTGCAGGCTGATGTTTGAAACCTTATCTAATCCACCCACTCAATAGGTTTTTATGCAACTGAATTAAAAAAAGTAAAGAGATTACATGCTGGGGGCAAAATGTGCAACACTTAAGCTCAATGAAAATACTACAGATAATATAATGACCATTTAATGCAATAATATATGAAAACAATTAATGCAATCTTGTTGGTTCTTACTTTCCAGTGAGTATTTGGCTGTCAGGTCCTTGCATTCCTTGGTGCTCCTGACCTTGAGACTCTGCAGAGATATCAGAGACAAACTCAGGATCAATAAACCTGTGAAGTGCACACCATCACGCAGGCCTGGTAACTCTAATCTCCAAAAGAACATCAGATTACTATTACTGAACAAATGTTTCAAATATTACAGCAGATAGTCTCCTAACAAATGGTGTTCATTGGTTCTAAGGTGCTACAGTAGATTGATATGATTACATGAAGCTCATTTCACAGTCATGAACAAATGAATGGCTATCATAAATTATTATACAATTATAAATTAATTGGCATCACAAGGCAGTTTTCTTGCCAACCTCAGATTAAATATATATACAAACAAAGCTTGCTGTTACATGCTTGTAAGTATACTTGTTCTGTTACTATATTCAACTCCCCTCCTCCCTTCACTGTATATCAAAATAATCCCTTTCGGGAGAGACTAAATGAATAAATTAGCTTGTCACATTTGATCTACATATGCAGTAAGAAAAATTTTTTTCCAACTGCTAGCTTTACACTGGCGGCAATACACTCTAAAACCCACTAGAAATTGTCCACCCCCGCCAGTGCGAACAAACAATTATCCTAATGTTTGCTTTCAGTTGTGTTAGAAGGGAGGAACATCCAAAGTGTAAAGGGAAGTAGTAGTTGGCATGACAACAGCTTTTACGGGGAATAAAGTGGGACGAGGTGAGCATCATCATGTAGATTTTATTCCAGACACCATCTCTTCATAACATTTAGCAAGGCATAAAATCTTCCGCTGAACTCTGAAGAGGGTTGAGCGCCGCTTTTAGATCTGATATGCTGGTTGGTAATGGTCTCTCTTTTTAATCAGTCACTCTAAGTGACCGCATGGAGGAGTGGAGCAGGTAAAGCCCTGCATAAAAAATGGAAATTACTTGTTCTTTGATGGCAGGATGCATCAAGGAAACAGTAGATCTGATTGGAAGTTGTTGAGGCTACAATTCCACTTCCCTGTTGTCTTTCATGTATATGTTTATATATCATATATGTCACAATATCAGATCTCAATGCAGCCAAGAAGGCCTGATGTTGCTAATGCTAATATACATACATCAGAGTAAACATTATTAAAATTTTAAATAATGCACGGGGTGGGGGGAGGGGCTTGGTTCTACCCACCGGATGTTGATTGGATCAGATCTGAATGCAAGCTTGTACAGGTATTTGATTGTAAAAAAAAGATGGTGGAGTTTAAACAGACTGGTGATTGGAGAAATCACCATGGTGTCATTTTCCCCTAAAGATGGAGTTTTGACATTTTGAAAAAAAAAATGACATGGTCAAAACAAATAAAAAAAATGTAATATGAATGTATGAATTGTTTACAAAGAGATCAATAACATGCATATAGAAAACATAAATTTAATGCAAATGTAATAAAATATATATTTTTGGATAATTAGTTAATAAACTTAAAGCAATATTTATAAAAGTGCATTATTTTGCTCTGGTATCATAATCATTAAATTTCACTGGTATTGGTAGCAACTAATATTTTCACTAGCCTGGGCTATGTTACAGGATGCTATTGCTCCTAACCAATCAGAAGCTTGTGTTTGTTTGCTTTGGTAAGAAATAAGCTGGGAATTTTGGGTAGAGGTATTTGTTCCTGTATTAGAATAACAAGACCTTGAGCACTCCAGTAGGCATTACCTCAGAGATCTCTGCGAACTGTGTGTTCGCTTGACAGCACTTCTCTGCGGTCTCCACTGCGAGTTCGTAATTATCCACAAAGGCCCTGTACACTCCAAGTTGGCTAGCCTGCAGGAAGAAAAAAAAAACCCAAAGTGAGTCATTTCCACTCATGCATCTTTTTGTCTTTGTTGCCCATGTATGGTGGACTTTAAAACAGTAGGATGCAAACTGTTGAGATTTATGAGTACATCCAAGATGGCAGTTCCCGCTCCTGGCTAACAGCGACACTATCATTAATGAGTGAGATGCACGCATGGACTCGCCATGGTGACATGGGGCGGACAGACGGGACAGTGTCATCGCTGCAGGAGCAGCTGGGCCGTTGCTGTGCGTGGCTATAGAGCCTACAGCGGTTGCCATGGCAGCAGAGGCCAACTCTACAGTGAGCAATTAATGCATGCGGCTGGCGCTTGTAAAAAGCACATTTGGAAATCTGATTTAGCCCATCCAAACTCAATAGCCTTCCTGCCAGTGCTGGAAAACTCTCTCTGGAAACAAATCAATCAATCTCTCAGAACACAAATACTGTATACATTAGATGATAAAGGGTTTGTGTGGGTGTATATGCGTGATAATAAACAAGCTGGAGCAGAGCCAACTAAAACAATATTTATCTGCCTGCACTAACCATGTGGATTGGACAGTTTAAGAGTATGTTCAACAATACTCTAGTAGAATATGTTCATGATTTCTTCACACAGTCGTAATCTGTAGTAAATGTAGCTTTACTCATTAATTGCCACTGTTTTCGGGCTTGTTACTGTACCTTTAAAAGGATAGTTCACCCAAAGATGACAATTCTATCCTCACTCTCATGTCACTCTGCATTAATACCAGTTCACACTGCAATGACAGACGCCGACCAATGCAGACAATCACCGGACTACAGTATGTCATTTCTCAGACATGACAAATTAGAGTGTCAGAATTAATGTGTCACACCATGGGCGTCACTAGGCCCTTTTTAAGGGGTCTTCATATGTGATTAACCTTTAAAATATATTGGCAGGAGGCTTCGGTTTTGTATCGTCTTTTAGTCTTTGTTCATCAGTGTGTTCTTCAATCTGCAGTGGCACCGACCAGAGTGCACGTCAGAAGCAGAGGTGTGTACGTTCATCCAAACCTCATTGGTCTGTCACTGCTCGTCAATGTCAAAATATTTGAGAAAACCAATCAAATCAGAGTAGGCGGGCTTTAAGTTCACACAGAAGCTGATGAGGCTGAGGGTGAATTTTAGAAGCGCGACTCGATGTCAAATGCGAGACATGCTAAACCATAGACTGTAAAAAATAGCTAAACTAAACATTTCATATTTGACAGCTGCTTCTTTAAGTCAGAAATATTAAACAAATGACAAAAATATTCAGGCAAATTAATAAAATTGAGTCTAATTTCACAATTTTGAATTGAAAATAGGCCTATGTAATGTGATTCATTATGTAACAAGAAATATTAACAAAGCCGTTTTCTTCCGATTAGGCATAACATTTATAATAATGAATGTGTACATATTGTAAATGTATATCATTTCATTTGTAGCCTTCAGTAATTTAAAAAAGCTCAGCTTTTTTCAGCCTGTATTGGGCTTAAGATTAGTAATGATTCTGAATGGCGTGATTTTCAAGCTATTGGTATCTAATCTTTTGGCCTTCAGAACATCTTACCAACATGTTACCATTTTTTTTCATACCCTCACTGGGGGCTGATCCCCCCCTAAAATGAAGATCCTAGAATCGCCCCTGAGTAACACACTGATCCGACAAAACTAGGCGAAGTGTCTGTTGCTGTTGGTTGGCGTCTGTCGGTGCAATGTGAACTGGCCTTTACTTTTTTTTCTTCTGTCAAACATAAAGATGATTTTATGTTGATACTTTGTTGGTCAACAAACAGTTCTGTAAGTGCTTACTTCTATTGCATGGACAATAAAAAAAAGGAATGAGTCATATGAGTCATATAGGTTTAAGGGCAAGCATTCCTTTTTGGGTGACCCATCCCTGAGCCATCCGACAACTGTTGGACAGGAACTAAAGACGAATTGGTATGACCCCATTGGTACATGTCCAGGCTTGGTGATGCGTCTGGGAATCTTTTATTCTGCACAGGCCAGAACAGTCCATAAGGGAAGTCATTTTCTCAGTGTGTGCAATCCTCTCCATGCTGAGCAAAAACAGCCGCCTTGGGCCAGAATCTATCTGCAGCGTGGAGGACGGGAATTTACTCTGCGACAACCTCATTACAGCGTGGAGAGAGATGATGACCGTAATAAAGCAACGACAACACATGACGGGCCGAGTCAAACCGTGGCGGAGTGCTGTGAGGAGATGCGTTAAGCTGGAGTAAGAAACTGGAAATTTAGCAATGTAAATGATGAAGCTTCAACTTCAATCAAATGTATTTAAAACATACAAAAACAACTAAACTAAGATACCATAGTCAGAGGAGACACCATATTTTATTTAATGGATACAAATTGTTCAGTATGTCAATGTTGTGAACCACATGTGAATCATTCAGGCAAGAAAACAGAACAACTTTGATTTATTAATTTTTAGACCATAGTATTTTTGTATTCCATGATAAAGATGGGATGTTAGACACTCCAGTCTGCAGGAATACATTCTTTTTGTATGCTTGTAATGGTTTCAAACTCTCACTCCACTTCTCTAGTCGTATTCTGCGTGATTCATTGACCAAAAAAAGTAGTATAGATACAACTTTTATGTAGTATAGATATTGTTACTGTGAATTCTTTTGGCCATGATAATTATGTGAAAATCTGATATCTGTTATCCTCCACCAACAATAAAAACGAAAGTCTACTCTGCTAATACTGACACAGACACTGTGTTGACAGGTCAGTATTCATTATTCAGATAACACATAACCAGCCCATTAAGTGTAGATTCAGGAGAGATGTGGTAAGCCAAGTCTGTTTTGAGAAGGTTGAGATGCACCTTAAAAGAAACTAAAAAGTTGATACGTCAGCTGGTTAAGACAGCTTGTCAGAGGCTTAAGCACAGCAGTGTTCACATCCTCTCAGCCTCGACACACTTCCTCATGATGACGACCATATGCCAAGCCCAGCTGAATATGAAAGTATGTTCCTCTGCACTTAACAATGTTTAAGTAGGTCACAGATCTGCATTGAAAAATGTGAATGTCAGAATCTCTCGTTGTTAGGAGAGAATTTACATACGAGTGTCAGCGACAGACGTAAAACATTAAGTGCAAGCGAGTGGGAATATTAGCATCTTTCTCACAGCTGAGCAGGACAACGAACGTCACCTTTGACTTTCTTCATGATTCGCGTTGCGTTAACATGAGCTGTCTGGAAGAAAGAAACAACACAAACAGCAGGAGACATTTCTCCCGTTGACTGACTATATCTTTCTCGTTCATTCATCTTGTTCTCTCTCCTGCTGCGAGCTACTGTCTTTTTAGGGAGCTGCCTCCTCGAGCGCTGCCTCGCCTCCTGCCTCCGGATTCTCGCTAATGGATGTGGGAGAGGGTGAGGGGGATCAGTGACAAATAGCCTCCGGTCAAAATGACTGACTAACTGACTGTCTAAGGAAAACCCAGCACCTTCTGTGAGAAAACACAACTATTTCCAATTATTAAATGTGGGACGGTGAAAGTGCGGAACACTGAATCGGAAAATGGAAAGATAAATAAATGTAAAATAAGACTCCCACGCACACTGCCTGGACTGAGCGAGGGGGGATTTATCTGCCCCAGTCAGCAGAGTCACGTGAGGAGAGAACTTAATGGAAAAGAGTGGGGGGGGCAAAAGATAGAGAACACAATCTTCGAATGGCACTATTAATAGCCCTCTCCTTGAGACACAAAGCACACTCTGTAGTATCTGCCCAAGTGGCTGGGTGAAAAAAGACAGCACTGAGATTTTCAACGTTACACAGTCTCCTGCAGTCCAGACATGGTGTGACTGTGCAGTGTCGATCTAGGGGCATAAATTATTCATTTAGGATTCCTTGATTTGAGGAATAATGTAAAAAAAATGTCAGCCCCATGGCGCACAAAAGAGACAGCAGAAGCGATTCCACTATGATCAGAATAAAATTTGACTCTATTTTCAAATACAATTTGAAAATAGGGGACATTTTATCTATGAAGAACTTATTGGATCATAAAAAGTGTGTTCTTTACCAAAATGTAGTTGGGTGATTTGATCAAAAACAAGGATTTGGTGATGTCAGAGCCTGAGAAAATGCATTACAAAACAAGAAGACACTACATTTCCATTTTAATCTCATGTTGTGTTTAACCTAAAACAATTTTTTACTCACTTGTTTTTGGAAAAGGTCTCCCACGCGTTGGTGGTGACTCCACTGCTGCACTCTGGGTAAAAGGCTATCATAGAATTCTTTGTGGATCTCGTAAAGCTCAGGCACTTTGAAGAAGATGGTTTCGATCTGTTGAACAGTCAGGACAGGCTGAGAGGTGGTGGCTGCTGCTTTCAGGGGCTTCATGGGCTGACAAAGGAGCAGGAAAAGACATTTGGACATGTTTTAGTAACTCTGCTTATCACTAAAGAAAGACAAGGTATAAATATCCTCCATTTTCTAAAGCAACTCAGAAAGACCTATGTGTTTTTAACAATTGAATCAAGTATAGTATGCTACTGTTCAAAAGTTTGGGGTTGGTAAGATTTGGCTGTTTTCGAAAGAATTCGCATATGCTCTAAAGGCTGCATTTTTTTAAAATCAAAAGCTACAGTAAAAATAATATATTTATTAATATGTAATATTGTGATTTATTTATTTTACAAAACTTTAAGCTCTGTGGCATAATCACTCAGCCAAACCATACATCTCACTTGTAAGACTTACAACACACAAATCGCACACTGTTATCTGACTCAAACTTGAATCTCTCTCACCAGTAACAGCGCCTCCAGATGGCTGAGGTAGGTCTCTTCACTGGCCAGGATTCCAGACAACACCCTTTTCCTCATTTCCAGTCCCTTCTCTAGGTCCAACTCCGCCTGAGTGAACAGAGAAAGAGCTCAAACACTTCTGAACAACACGCTCTTAAATCACAAGACATTAAATTACATACTGGCATTGCTGGAATGAGCTATAAAAAAGTGATTTGGCACTGGTTCAATGGAGCTGCTCCCTGGTCTTACAATAACTGTCTTGGCTGTATAAGAATCATGGGCTACATGAGAATCATAACACCTTTGAACTGAATAAGGCCTTTAATTGCTAACCACCAGTTCAGAGTTAGGCATCAAAGATACTACAGACCACGAATCCATCTAGCAGCGACATATCTATCTTTTGTTGTGTGTAGGTTACCGAGTGCTGATGACAGCTAAATGGGCCTGAAATGTTGGTTTCCATGGCCACAGCACAGGTAGTGGAAACCACAGATGTTTGTGATAGTCTCATGAGACTTTCTAATCCAGATTTCAGGATAAAACATCCATCTGCTTCATGACTGTGTTATCATCGCAGACTACACTGGCTTGTATCAAGATTTAAAGCTGAAGTGATGCTAAAATACTTTCACTGCATACATTTCTTCTAATCTCACCAACTGATATTAGATGTGAAGCCCCACCTGGTGACAGAGTAAATCCCACCATTGAAACCTGCAGCAGGGGGAAGGTGGAAATCAAGGTTTTATTCATGAACACTTGGGCGCGAGACATCTCACCCCAGGGGGCACCCTGTATCTCTAGACCACCATATTTTATTCATCCACATATTTATTAATCAAAGCATGTCAGTGTCTTAGCGCATGCAATGAGTTGAGCTCATCTCTACTGCTCAAACAATAACCCTTGCTTATTGAAAACAAGCGTGAAACAGTATTTCTCATTAAACAAAACAGCTAAGAATACAAATGTCTCTGAGGTGAAAAAGCAAGTATGTTTAAAGAACATGCATCAATAAATGTAGGAACATTTAGATAAATTATTATTATTATTTTTTTTTGTCATTTTCAGCTCAATTTGAATATACTGGCAATCTAAAATAGCTTTCTGTGACAGCATTCCATGAAGTAACTTTTCTTAAAGGTGCAGACACGAAGAAATCAGACTCATTAAAATCTTATCTATTTCTTTGTTTGAATCATATAGAGCATGAAGGTGTGTTACTGGGGAAGGGTGTAAGAGTCTACTCTGTATTGATTAAAACCCATGTAGGAGCTAAACACTGAGGTCATAAGGATCCAAATAAACTGCTCACCTCTGGGCATGGTATTGGCAAATAGGGATATCAATCAATTTGACAGCCAATAGCTGTGTCAATGAAGCAAGAAAGCTCTGTTTTACAATCAGTTATTTAATTTGATGGTAAGGCCACTATGCATGATGAAGACAGTTTCCTGAGGCTCTGAAATGAAAGCTATGATAACTTTAAACCTTGGTTGATAGCATCTAGAAAGAAATTCTTTAGATCACGCATGACTGCATTAAATGAATGAGATGTGAGATTCTTTTGCACAGCGCTGCGGTATATAATATTTACTAAGCTACAATAAGCAGTACATTTTTAATTAGAATAGAACTATATGCAGACTCAGCACTTCAGAATCGGCAAGCTTTGAAAACTGCCAAATTTCACAGCTCACTGGTTTTGCTGTGTACCATTACCATTGAGGCTATAAATATATGTGGGTTTACAGGTACATTTATATAATGGACTGCTTCACAGATGGCATATACGGGGTGGATTCTTATCATGGAATAATACATGCAAAAAGAAATCTCTAATGCATACTCTTTACCTTCACATCCACCAAGAAAGTAGTCACCTCTTTATGGCCAACAAAATAATTAGCAATTATTATTACAAGGGCATCTGATGATGCTGCATGATATATCGTTTAAGCATTGTTTAATTGCAAAGTTTAACCATCATAGAGTGAAATTTGATAATTTGCATGTGTTTTTAAAGGGGTGATGAATTGAGAAATCAGCTTTCCCTTGAGACTTTAATATATTAAAGGTCATGGTAATATAAGAATATCCTGTAAGTTTCAGAACTGAAAACTTCCTTGTTAGTCAAAGAAAGGCTTTTATTGACACCAGGCCCAGCAAACGACAGCTCTCAAATATATACTGATCAATGACGTAATAGGAGGGGGAAACAGATAAATGTGCACGCCTGCTTCTGTAGCCCCGTCCACCGACTCTTGGAGCTAAACTGTGCTAAACGGAGCTAATCGTTTGACCGAACAATAAACATGCCGAAGATAGCAAGATAATCGGTTGTAAACAAGAAGCAGGTCGATACTGGATTTGCAGACATATTGAGATTAAAACACAATGCTGTGCCTTCTATATACAGGAATGGTGCAACACACTTATGTGAGTAAAACATGTTTTTATATGTGATAGTATTGCATTGCATTACAGATCGTTATGATTATGTGTAACTTAGCACGCTGTCACAGGCTGTTGGTTCATTGCAATTCAGAATCCGACTCGGACATGTAGGGGCCAGGGCTTGCAAAGCCCAACGTCCCGGGTAGTTTCCCAGACGGGCAACCCCCGTCGGCAGGGCAGTGAATTTTTAATAGTGAAATAACATTCATTTCTTGGTCTGCGTTGTTCAGTCTTTGATATACACCGATTGGGCGGGTCAAATAACAAAATAAATCAATCACGGGTGGATGAGAGATAAATCATTGTGTTTG
This sequence comes from Gobiocypris rarus, assembly GCA_023029165.1. Lineage (NCBI taxonomy): Eukaryota > Metazoa > Chordata > Actinopteri > Cypriniformes > Gobionidae > Gobiocypris > Gobiocypris rarus. The sequence continues at coordinate 25,420,850 of CM040930.1, forward strand.
TTTGATAAATATGGTTTGAGAGCCCTGTGAGAGAATCTTTCTGGTTGCCGATTTCAAAACAATCCCTCATGTGAACTGAAAGGGGAGCTGAATCTCATTAAATATGCAAATCTTATCCAATCCTAGCCGTGGGCGTTTACTGCCAAGTCTTCAGTGCGGCACGCCCATCAAATCCGAGCTTGAGAGTGTCTTGAGAGAGCCTCAAAACCAGTGTAGAAAATAGCCCATTACTTATTCATTATGATGCTTTTGAATGTAAAAACCACACAAACGTCATAAGTTGACCTCAGACGACAGTATACATTTTTTTTTAAAGCCAGTTCATGACAAGGCATCAAGCACAAGAGGACTCGCACGTTATTTTCTGTGCGCACACACAGAGCCGCGCAGATAGCATGTGAATGCGGAATTCTGATTTCTTTCTCTTTTGTTTCAGTTAGAAAACAGAAGCGTGTCTTTTATATTAGGTTTGTGCATTCGTCTTAAAGGGACAGGAGCCTAATTTACATGCAACTGTTTTTGTCACCAATGATGATCAAACAACAAAAGACTTTTGAATATTATTAATTATATTACTTCTATTTAATTTATACAGTGAAGACTTTTATTTTACATTTGATTATTCAATTTCTGTACCTGAATACTGTTAGATTTACCTGAAATCTTCTATTGTATTTATCTATGCTTGTAATTTGTTTATTATTTTCTATGCAGATTCACCCCCCTTTAAAAAAAAATCACCCCAATTATTCTAGAGTGATTTATTCTTTTCAAATTGAGCTATTCAAATCATCTGGTGAAATTGTTTTATATATCGCAATATAGCAAAAAAAACTAAATGTCGCAATGTAATACTGGTCATTTTTGGCATTCTACAGTCAAATATTTTGTATTGTCCATGGCAAGCAATTTCATACACAGCTGTGCTAGCTTTATTGCCCTCATGTCAGTCTGTAATAATAAATAGATAAATAATGTAGTTATTCAAATGTCAAATGTTAAAAATCAAAATGTCACATTTCTCTCTGTCTGGCAAGGGTTTTACAGGAAGTGACTTACAGACTTGGAGGACTCGATCGAGCCGGAGGAGAGGGTGTCTCGACTGCTGCGGCTCTTGGAGCTGAGGTGAGGGGAGGAGGAGGGCGAGTCGTCGATGTAGGGCAGGATGTCATGGTGTCGACGCTGCTCCTCCGCTCGGTCTGCGTCGTAACCATAGGTGGGCGGAGTGCCTGTAAACGGACCATCTGTGACAAAACCAAAAGAAAAATGAGGGATATAGTTCACAAAACCATGTATAAGAAACAACTTCCTAATATAAAAAGTAAAGTAAAACTTTACTAAAGTAAAACACTTCTTATTAGCATGGACTGCAAAGAAATAAAGCAACTGATTGGTAAAGAACAGTATCTAATATTAGAGTTCATGGCCTTCTTAATTTCATCAGCTAAGAAAGAATTCCAGTGTTCGATTGATTCAGTTTGTGTGGCAGTCTAACATTAGCCTAGAGCTCTTAAAAAGCAATGAGATTATGTCTGGAGTGGGTTTTAAGATTTAAATGAATGCAGACAGGCCAGAACTTTCTGTATACATTAAGATCAAACATACCTTTTTGGCTTAAAGTGTTTCTCCCATCGGAGGAAGAGACAAAAAGGAAGACAAACGCATATGTAGAACAACAGAAAGTTTCCTGTTCCCGGACTGTTTTGGCTATTAAGCTGCTGGCAGCCATACCGGAGGATCTCATATTTATTCAACACAAAGCTCTCAGTTAAAACTAACTGTTTTGCCCTCGTATAAAACAAGAACATCTGCTACCCCCAGGGAGGAATATGCAGGACATTAAGTTCTTCAGAAAGGTGACACCAAAAATGCTTGACTCATTGTCATTGCCAGCTTTAAAAGACTGACAGACACAGTGAACTGTCAATTAAAGTCATTGCTGATTAAATTAAATTTTTTCAGTTTTCTGTTGGCAAGTGGAAAAACTCCTGCAGTTCTCAAACCAAAGAAAAGGCCATGGTAACATAGTTATTTTTTCACCACAAGGAGAGGGGATGTGCAATGTGGAAAACAGGTTTCCTGTGGTTTGCTAATTGCGCAGCTAACAGAGATGTTGATTTTAACATATAGTATGTATGACCAGCGTGAAAAATGTATGGATCATTTTGGTAACTTATAATACATATATGAACAGGAGTATTAGTTTCTTTCCCGAGAAAACATAAAAAATATACTAAAAATATAAAATATAAAAAAATACTAACAAATTCTTGAATAGTAGTGTATGCTATATACAAAAACATTTAAACTTAATCCATTTCACGTTTCTTAGGCCACCAGACCAGTACGTTTCAAATTTAGCCTAAAAGTAGAATAAAACTAAATACCACATTATCGATGAATCATAATGTTTGTGAAAATGTTAAGACATATGTTTTACACATACATTTGCTGTATGAAACCCACTGTATAAAGCCAGATGAACATAAACAGCTCTGACTGAGTCACGCTGCCTTATCATTGCCTTAGCGTTCATCCTCCCACTCTTGCCTCTCTCTCTCTCTCTTCCCTCCACTCTCTCTCATCCTTTCCTCAAGCATCCCACAGATGTCTGCTGCTCTTTAGCCGAAGGAGCAGCATGCCATGCACATCTGGAAACATCATCATCATCACCATCATCAACAATATAAACAGCTCTTCCAAACTCTCTGTGAAGCCTAGAAACACACTTGTACAGTAACAACAAACACAAATTCTATATACTGTAAATTGTGGACAGTCCCGGACGTAACCTGCAGTGGAATTTTTTTGTATTCACTTTAGGAAAAATCTTCTAGATATAAACATGGTAAAAATGCTAAGAATAATACAATAATATTAGTAGCTGAAAACATAATGAAATTAACCAAAGGATCTCAAGGATCTCAGTGCTTGGCCTTCTCTGGTGTGTTAACTCAGGGTAATTCCCTGCAGGATGAAGAGCAGACCAACAGCATGTTGTCCCTTAGCGGCCAACGGGTTTATGGGAGGTGGGCAAACCTGCCAAAATCTCATCACCATGTGTGCCAAAGATCTTCAGATAATCCTATCAAATGGGTTCAGAAGAAAAAGAAAGAATTTGCTGGAGGAACTGGGGTAATGTTTCTGTGAGTGCCGACATCTCCTTCAGGGGCATTTGGATGGCGATGTCAGGGTAGTGATGGGGGCTGAGATGTTGCCAGATAAATTAAAGACACGCCTTCCTCCTCCCATGTGTCACATATTTCATTAAAGTCTGAAAATAAGAGTGCAGAAGAACGTGCATGTGTGGTACCTATGAGTGCCTGGCCTCAAGGGAGGGACAAAAACTGGGAAAAGAGATGGAAAATGACACATCAGGGATAAAGAAGTCAGTCCATTTTCTTCCACAGTCGTTTTCCTAAATATCCAATTTTCTGGCAATTTAATACCCCCCACCCCTAACCATCCTACACACAGAAAAGAAATGAATATGAAGAATGGAAAAGGGGAGGTGAAAATTAAACAGAAATGAGTAAAGGGCCGCCTCGGGCCAAGACTGAATCAAACGGGGATTGCACAGAGAAGCTAATTTGAAGAAAGGTGTCATTTTAAGGGCATGAAATAGAAGAATACAGTCTGTGTTGGCTGATATTGCTTTTGCAGTCTTGTCCACAGAGAGAGAAAAAAAATCTATTTACAAATAAAAAAACAAAAAGAAAATGTATAAAACAATAAAATCATGCGTGCATTTGTGAAGTGTTGGGTATTTCAGTGTAGTAAAATAAATAAATTAAAAAGGAAATCGATGAGGTCAACTAGCTCATAAATGTTTTTTTAACAATCCTCTGTAAAGAGTATGAATTTAGAGATGCGACTTTACAGAAAGGGTTTTAGCATGCTGACAGTCTACACAGTCAGCCCTACTCTAGAAGTTTCTAAATTCGCCCCTAAAGCACCATTTCCACAACCATCTAAACACAGCTTTGATAAGAAAATAACCACTTTGAACAATTAATCTAAAGAAAATTACTGTCAGACTAACCCTAACCCTTGAATTTGAGGGTCTACATGTCCAATGAAGCCCATTACAGATTATTCCAAATATGTGCCTTGAGTAAAACAGAGCAATTAGATTTTCTGTGTGGTTATCTCTTATCTAAGTGGCATGTTTATCTCCAAAGAAATAAACACAAGAAGAGATTAGGTTGAATCCAGGAAAGCAGCCAAATCTGGCGTGTTGCGACCGCACAGGGAAGCCTCCTAGTGTGAGTAAACCAGCCTTTGTCCCAGCAAGAGGAAGAGTAAATCACAACACGCCAACACACAGAGCCACCCTGCAATCAACAACAAGCTGCCATCTACTACCAAACCCTATCTTTCGGTTTGCCCTGACCATGCTTAAAAGCATGACAGCAGAATCGGATTAAAATGTGTCCATGATGCTGCAACAAAATTCCCCCCTGAGACCCGAGTCCATCCACTGCCACAGGTTTATGTGAATGATTTAATCACGGATTTGTCACGCTGAAATCAATGTCTTAATGCATGTTTATGTGTATGTCAGCATGCACCTTTGTCCATTTTTCCGACAAGCTGAGATCTGTTACACTTCCATTTCCAAACATTCAAGTCTTTCAAAAGTGATTTAGAAAATATAAATCCTGTCTGACTGAATTGATGCCTACATTATTGCCAAATTCTAGCAACTATGTCAGTCGTGTTATGTAAACTAAGAAAAATGTGTGCTGTGATTTCTGGAGGAGGGAGGTGGTGTTGCAGAACAGACTGAGACTGAAATAGTCAGAAATAGTTCCCTGTGATTGAATCATGACTAATTCAGTTAAGTCAGAGGAAATTCCCAGAAGTGTCTAAAAAGCAAGCACAACAGGCACCGTCTTATCTAGCACCCTTCCCAATGGTATCTCTGTTTACCAATCTGCTTTCATGACAACATTTCATGCCAGCTGAACAGAAAAGGAAACTGAGAAGAAGAGAGAGTGCTAAACATGAAAAGCTAGCATCCGTTTCAAGGAGACGGTTGGCTCGGTAGGGAACCTGGACTATAACAACTGCGATTATTTGTCACAACTGATTTCAGCTTTACACAAGTTTCACTGATGTCAGACTTACCAACTCCACATGGTTTATATCCCCCCAGAACCGCATGGCAGAAGGAGGGTGGCCCAGCGAGACGACTTCCTGCCAACTGTTTGATCACTGTAGATGCAGGAGCATACTTGTCTCGGCAGACTCTTCTAATGACACTATTAATTAACAAGTCCTGTCATCTGCACGACTTTGATACTTTGCAACATGTTACGAATTCGACAAGTACCATTAAAATATTCGAGTCAAGTGGGCAATTATGCAGTCAGGCCTAATAGAAGAGCATGACAAAAAATGGCTGGTATACATTACATAAATTATCTAATAGCAGTATTTGTTTAGAGTGTTACCAAATCAGACTAGATTTAGTCTAACTACATAAGTCGCACAGGTATATTTGTGACAATAGCCAACAATACATTGTATGGGACAAAATTATCGATTTTTCTTTTATGCCAAAAATCAATAGGATATTAAGTATGTTCCATAAAGATATTTGGTAAATTTCCTACCATAAATATATAAAAAATGTATTATTATAGTAATGTGTTGCTAAGGACTTAATATTTATCTCAATATTTAGATTTTATTGTACCCCTTCAAATAGTTGTATCTAGGCCAAATATTGCCCTATCCTAACAATCATCAATGGAAAGCTTATTTATTCAGCTTTCAGATGAAGTGCGTTCAAAAAATGTACCCTTATGACTGGTTTTGTGGTCCAGGGTCACATTATGAGCTTAATTCAATAAAAAGAACCTGTTTAAAAGAGCAATTTGTTTGTAAATGGGACTACACTGGTCGCACTGTATGCCATTGATTGAGTGAACAGAAATAGTTCATTAGAGTCAATTGTTTGTGAATCTTATTGCTGTATGTTACTGATACACTAGAAAGTGCAGGTTCACAAGAGTCATTTGTCTGCGAATCAGGTTTCACTGTATGTTTCTGATTTTCTAAACAGAACTGGTTCATAATGTTTTTGAATCACTAAAAACAGTTATTTGATCATGAATCAGACTGCACTTGTTTTGCTGTATGTTTCTGAGTCACGGGAGTCATTTGTTTCTTTAATCGGACTACACTGTAACATGCCTGTTTTAAACGCTACTAATTAAAGCTGCAGTTTTGCCTATTTGTCGCCATCTCTGTTTGAAACCAGCAATTGCCTTTTGACTACGGGTGAATCTCCAATTGTCACTAATGATTGTCGTTTGAACCTTTCTATATTACAATCCACATTCAAAATTATAAATGTAATTATTCAAGCTGCTAAAAATGATCCACCCACTGCAGCATCCTCACATGTGATACTACTACTAGCTGGACTCCTTTATGTATACAGACTTGACGTAATAACGCAAAGACATACACAAATTACCCTCAGAAATCCACCAGTACCACTCAAATTAGAACACAATATTGCAAGCTTACCGTTGTGAATCAGGCTAAGGAAAGGAGATAGTTTTGAACACTGGCTGGTTATGTACTTGCTAAAAAAATTATTTTGGATCATTATTAACCAAAATAAAGTTACAGACTGCCGTTTTAAAGGATTAGTTCACTTTCAAATAAACTTTTGCTGATAATTTACTCACCCAAATGTCATCCAAGATGTCCATGTCTTTCTTTCTTCAGTCGAAAAGGTTATTGATGAAAACATTCCAGGATTTTTCTTCAAATTATGGACTTCAATGGACCCCAAACGGTTCAAGGTACAAATGACAGTTTCAGTGCAGCTTCAAAGGGCTTTAAACGATACCAGACGATGAATAAGGGTCTTATCTAACGAAACGATCAGTCATTTAAAAAAAAAAAATCAAAAGTTTACATTTTATAAGCACAAATCGCCTTGCTCTGTTCTGTGATGTGTGTGACGTCACGTGATACGCAGTTACGTTGAAAAGGTCACGCTTATCATAGGCGGAAGTACCGAGTCAGTGTTTACAAATGTGCGGAAGGAGGATTCAAAATCGTCAGACATCGTAGTTTTACCTTTTAACTCCCTTTTTTTGTAAACGGCGTTTGACTTAGTATGTGCACGTTCAACAACAACTCTGTACTTCCGCCTACGACAAGCTTGACCTTTTCAACGTAATTGCGTTCACATCACAGAATGGAGCAAGGCGAACATTTGTGCTTATAAAACTTAAACTTTTTTTTTTTTTAAATGACCGATCGTTTCGTTAGATAAGACCCTTATTCATCGTCTGGTATGGTTTAAAGCCCTTTGAAGCTGCACTGAAACTGTCATTTGGACCTTGAACCGTTTGGGGTCCATTGAGTCTATTATAAGGAGAAAAATCCTGGAATGTTTTCATCAAAAACCTTAATTTATTTTCGACTGAAGAAAGAAAGACATGGACATCTTGGATGACATGGGGGTGAGTAAATTATCAGCAAAACTTTATTTAAAAGTGAACTAATCCTTTAAGTAACAGTGCTCTTTATCTTCAGTTGTCCTGTTTGCTCAACCAAGAAATCGTACATTTAATAACACATTTGTGCCAAGCATAAATTTCCCCGCAGGTTTAGCAATCCAGGTTGTAGAGGCAGGCTGAGATTGCACTGGAGCTCTAAATCTTTAGGATGCTCTTAAACACATGACCGCTTCCACCTAATGCACCATCAGTACTATGTGATATCCTGGATCTGAAGCGGGAGGTCATTAATTTATCTATGCATTACCTGGTGTTTTACAGTCATCCTGTAGCTTTCAGGAGATGTTCCTTCCTCATAAAATGCAGATATAGAATGCATAAGAGCATGTTATAAATGAATAAAACAGGCTGATTAAAAAGTAATAAATCTGGGATCAGCGCCCGTTCAAGGTGTTAAATCTATTCTAAGCCTTCACAGGTTCTCTCATCCAGCACTTGTGTCAAAAAACAAGTGTGTCTCAGTCAAAAAAAGATTGTACAGGGGTGTGTGGGGTCACCGGTAGGGAGAAAGGTTAAAGGTGGCCTGTTGTGTGCTCGTGTATCTCGGGTTTCAAACGGCATATGGCTCTCGGTGCAGGTCACCAAAGAGATGACTGAAAAAGCGGAGTCAGCCCTGAACAGAAACGCTCTCCTTTCCACCTCATTGCTCTCGTTGTGTCTCTTTCCACGTCCTATCGCTGTACTTTTTCTGTAGTAGATGAGTAGCAGAGTCAAGAATATATCCTGTCGATCATGAGTGGTCTATCTAGCTAAAAACCAACTATCACCTTGTTAGGAAAAACAATAGGCCCAAGCTCAAACTGACGCAGAACACACCACACAACAGATTTTCGATATTGTACCTGTGACATTTGAAAACAGCCGTTATCACTGAAACAACATCTCTGAGCAAACAGAAGGTTTGAAATCTATGAAAAGAGACCCATCTTAATACTGGCCTCTACGCTCATTTTTCTTTTTGTCCACATGCACATATGTACGTACTGAGCCCAGCAGGAGCAAAATTGGCAGTGTGGCATACAGAACCGCAGCCACAGAATTCTCTCTTATCATTAGCAAACAGAAGCCTCTGACAAAGGAGCAAATCTTGCTTAATCTGCTGTTAAACAGATGCTCAATATTACACCCCTGCCATTCTGGCATTAGCTCTTTTCAGAGTTCAAGCTGAAAGATTCGTAAGCTAATGTGGAAACCAATGTAATGAGAATGCAAAGTGAAAGGTTGATTCATCCCATTTTGATTGGTTGCTACCTGTGAGCCAGGTGATAAAGGAGGTCGGATTTGTTCAATTTGATACGTTTATTTGCTCTAAACTGCAAATAACATCATCCTTTTTTTCTATCTAGTCATCTGACCAGCCCTTCAGACTGGACATTCATTAGAAATCACCTACACCAGGCACTGATTGAAACATACACTATACGTACTGCCAAAAGTTTTGGGACGCCTGCCTTTACATGCACATGAACTTTAATGACATCCCATTCTTAATCTGTAGGGTTTAATATGGAGTTGACCGACCCTTTGCAGCTATAACGGCTTCAACTCTTCTGGGAAGGCTTTCCACAAGGTTTAGGAGTGTGTTTATGGGAATTTCTGACCATTCTTCTAGAAGCACTTTTGTGAGGACAGGCACTGATGCTGGATGAGAATTTTTGTCCCAACAAATTTGGCAATATATTGTATTTGCTTTAAGGAATTTTAAATGATTTAGTTATTTTAAATAATTTAGTTATTTTAAATTGTAATAATATTTTACAATATTACTGTTTTCACTGTATTATTGATCAAATAAATGCAGCCTTTGTGAGCATACATCTTTCAAACACATTTTTAAAAAAAAAATTCAAACGGTGGTGTAATTATGGGCTGTTGCTTTTAAATTGACAACGGTAAAAAGTTTACTTTTACAGTAGGTGACAGTAAAGGCCTACACATTTACCTACAAAGCATGTGCATCTTAATAGAGTTGTCTATTTTCCATCTCTTTTTCTGAATAATCTTGTTGACTCTTGAGGGGTTTTTTTTTTTAGCAACATCTGGTTCATTCATCCTCCATCACTCATGTCACATCAATATGATTCTTCACTTTGTCAAAACAACAGAGCACAGGGAGATCTGAAGATACGTCCCACTGTAACACACATCATTACATCCTCCAGCTGCTCTGGAGACAAGATCTTTCCTTCCTCTGCTCTTTTGGGAGGAGTTAATATATTCAATTTGGATTAAAAAGAGTATGTTTAAAATTAAAACTGTTTGCTGGCCTGTGAGTCAAGCGAGGGGATCGTAGGATTAATCCATCTCTTTGATTGAGAGATTCAGACTCATAGACTAAAAACCTTAAAATTGCTTATTTTTATATAAGCCCAGCTAAAAAACAAAGATCTAGTCTCAATTAACCTTTCGCCATCGCTCACTTTCTATGTTATAACACTCTCTCTCCCACACACAGGCACACAATCTCTAACTTTAAAGGGATAATTCATCCAAAAAAAGAAAATTTTATTCCAAACATGTATGACTTGCTTTCTTCACCTGCTCCTTTTCAAAAAATGAAAGTGAATGCTGACCAGGAGCTGTCAAACTTCAAAAATGACAAAAAGCATTCTGAAACCATAAAATAAGTTTGTGTGAAACAATGATGATTTGATTTTTTTATCTTCCTTAAACACCATGCTAATGAGTAATTTTCACTCTTTCTCCATGCTGCACAACAAAGTTATTGTAAGAGATATTGTATCTGTGCATGTTTTTATGTGTATGAATGTGTATAAATGAACATCCCTTTCCGCAACAGAAAAAGAGAAGAGGAAAAATCCTTGAAACAGATGCCTTGACCATACTTCAGAGATGGCCTCCACCATGAGACTCTATCAGTGGAGACAGCAGATCTGACCCAGACTGTGAAACAACTATCTAGAGAATTTTCAAGGACAGACCAAGTTACTAGAAACCTCTCATTCCTATGAATATTCTTAAACATTTCAAATTCTGTTATGACAATTAACTTTTTATTCATATCATTAATTTACATAAACTATTGTTCGAAAGTTTGGGGTCAATAAGATTTTTGCTAAGAAATAACTTTTATTTAACAAGTGCATTAGATTGATAAAAAGTGACAGTAAAGACATTTAAAGGTGCTGTATGTAAGCTTTTCACTTTACTAATGCAAAAAAATACTGCAGATATTATGGAAACATGCTAAATTCACCTACTCGATTCTCTGAAAAACAATGCTACAGCCAGTTCCCTTTCGAGAGGTCTCTCGTATTGCGTATGGGAAAAACTCCTTTTCTCGAGAATATGAAGCAAAAACTTTATTCATAAAGTGTCTATGTAAAGCATGATGCGGCTGCTGCACACCGATAGACCAGCGCGAGCTGCGCTGATTGGCTGTGCAGCGGGAACTGCATGAACCTATGGCGGCGGCAGAGAGAGCGAACCAGTAGGGGTCGCTAAAATTCCCGCCGAACAAGGTCTCTAAAATAAGCATATCTGAGGCTATATAGACCGTGTTTTGCCATAGGAAATCAGATTTAATCTCCTTCAGCGATACCTTCGTTGACCTCCGAATTGAAGCCCGCCGTCGAACAAGCACTCAGCGGAACTTCTCTGCAGCCCTGAGGACGCCGGATTCCCCTTGGTCTCCGCCTTCAGCCGCCTGCCGTTCCAGCTGCGCCATCCGGCGAGTGAAGCCCGCCGTCGAAAAGCACTCAGCGGAACTTCTCTGCAGCCCTGAGGACGCCGGATTCCCGCTTGGTCTCCTCCTTCAGCCGCCTGCCGTTCCAGCTGCGCCATCCGGCATATATCCTTTATTCTGTGTCTGTGCTATTTGTGTGTTGCCGTTGCAACTATTTCTAAAAAGAGCGGCGTTGTTGCAAATGCCTCGCCCTTCCTGCGCCTCATGCCGAGCACCTCTCCTCGGCGGCGACCGCCACATCATCTGTGTGGCATGCCTCGGACGCGACCACGCGGAGACTGCACTCAACAGGCGGCTGCCCGAGTGTGGCGAAATGGCTCTGCAGACCCTTCGGGCTCGCCTCGCCAACCGATGTCTCCGCTCCCACCGCGCTCCTCGGACCGCGCAAGAAGAAGCGCGCGACCAGAGGCCTCGAGCGTCCGGCGACCGCGCCGAGTAACTCTCCACGTGCCTCGCTCTCGCCGGTCGAGTTCATCCAGGAGGAACAGTGCCACTCACCTACTGTGGCCTGTTCCGTTTCATTGGTGGACCAATAGCGGAAGAAGAGGAGGGGGACAGCCTTTCGTTGGCTGCATCTGGCAGCGAGTGGTCAGACTCTGTCTCGGAGCCCGCTTCGACGCAGACTGCCACTACCGCCAAAGCCAGCTTTGACACGGAGATGGTCCGGTGCTCACTAAGGCCGTGGAAGACCTCGGGCTCGGTGGTCCCACCCTACTGAAGCGCCACGGAGTAGGCTGGGACGAGTGGTTCCTACAAGGTCGCCTTTCCTCTCCTCCCAAGCCCGCCCCTTCTTCCCGGAGGTACACGGCGAGATGGCGAAGGCTTGAAAGCCCCTTCTCGTCGCGCGCTAAATCCGCCTTTTCCTCAGCGCTCTCCTCGGTTGACGGCGCGAGAAAAAGGATCTGAGGGTTTCCTCCTCGAGGAAGCAGTCGCGCCACCTTTGTCCGCCCTCCTCCAGAGGATGGCAGGCCAAGGCTCAGCACCCTTCAAGCCATGTCGCTCTACATCAGCTTTCGCCAGTCGAGCATACGCCTCCGCTGGCCAGGCTGCTTCAGCGCTCCACACCATGGCCGTCCTCCAGGTATATCAGGCCAAACTTCTCCGCTCTCTGGGCGAGTCTGTTCCTGATTCTGAGGCCTTGGGACCTGCGCGCGCCACGATTTAGCCCTGCAGATCACCAAGGCTAACGCACAGGCTATCGGTAGGACCATGGCCAGCCTGACTGTTCTGGAGCGCCACTTGTGGCTGAACCTCACCGACATGAAGGGCGTGGATAAAGCCTCCTTTCTGGGCGCTCCCATTACCTCCTCTGGGTTGTTCGGTCCGGGCGGTCGTTGGCCGCGGCGTTTCACCGAGGCTCAGAAAGCCTCGCAGGCCATGAAACACTTTCTGCCCAAACGCTCCAACTCTTCCTCTGGCCGCCACAAAGCGCCGCCCACCCAGCCCGCTAAAGCAGCGCCGCCGTCCTCTCGGCCACGCTCGGGATCCAGGATCCGGCAGCGCTCACGCTCTGCAAGCGCAGGCAGCCCGAGTCCCGGGACCTCGACCCAAAGCCGCGTTGAGACCCGAGCCACCGAAGCCGTCCTAGCCGCAAAGAGGAAAAGAAGGTGGCCAGGTCCCGCTTCGGCTGGACCCCCACCCCACTCTCTCAGTCTCACAGTTCCCTGCAATCAGGTGACTGCCGACTCAGTTTTCGCAGTCAACGAGCCCTCTATCAAAAGCGCTCGCCTGCACACAAACTACGTTCTCACGGCGACCCAAATAAATCTCAAAAAGAGCTCTTTTTATGTAGGCAATGTGCCCACTGTACAGTCAGCACACCTACGTTCAAACACCCCCCACACAGCTCACACGCTGTCCTGTGCCAAAAATGTAATGCGCGCGCCCACTACACAGTGCACGCCGCCATACATAAACACTATCCCCACGGTGTTGCAAGCACAAAACACCGCGGGTTACCGGGTCCCTATCACTAAGCGGCCCTCCCCCCATCCAAATTCAGCCCCTGGCTTCACGGGCCCAGGCCTGGCAGGCCATCCCCGGCATATCAAATTGGGTGTTGAACATAATAAAGCGAGGTTACTCGCTACAGTTCGCCGCAGACCCGCTTCGCGCGTGGTCGAGACCTCAGTGAAAGGCAGCGCGAGTCACGTGCTCCGCGCCGAGGTATCGAAACTGTTGGAGAAGGGAGCGGTGGAAACCGTGCACCCCACTCCAAAGCGAGTCAGGCTTTTACAGTCGTTACTTTCGTTCCAAAAAGGATGGCGGCCTCCGGCCCATCCTGAACCTCGAACATCTGAACAAAGCGCTTATGACACGCCCGTTCAAGATGCTGACAGTGAAACAAATCCTCGCACATTCGCCCGGGGACTGGTTTTTCACGGTCGATCTGAAAGATGTATACTTTCACATTCAGATAGCACCCGTCACAGGCCATTCTTGAGATTCGCCGAGGTCAGGCTTATCAATACACGGTTCTGCCATTCGGCTTATCCCTGTCACCCCGCACTTTTACGAAGTGCATGGACGCAGCCATAGCCCGCTGAGGCTGAAAGGCATGCGGATACTCAACTACCTCGACGACTGGCTTGTCATAGCTCAGTCAGAGGCACAGTTGATGACACACAAGTCCTGGCTCCTCAACCATCTAGAATGTTTGGGCCTCAGGATCAATATCGCCAAGAGTTCAATGTCTCCCAGCCAAACTATATCGTTTCTGGAGTGCGGTCATAGACTCAATACAGATGAGGGCGCGGCTTACGTCACAGCGCCCTCTCTATTCAGAACATGGCGAAGTCTTTCAGAGCTGGTGCTTACGTGCCCCTTAACGCGTTTTCAAAGAATGCTAGGTCTTATGGCCTCGGCATCAGCAGTACTCAAACTGGGTCTGTTACATATGCGTCCCCTCCAACGCTGGCTAAACCCTCGCGTTCGGCTCACGCATGGCGATCAGGCCAGTTTCGCATCAAAGTGAACCACAGCTGTGTCAAAGCTCTGGCTCCTTGGAAGGCGACCACCTGGTATCAAACAGGTGTTATGATGGGTACAGTCACGAAGCGGAAAGTGGTCTCGACAGGCGCTTCCAACCTAGGTTGGGGCGCCCTACGAGGGCATGCCAGTCTCTGGCCAGTGGGCAGTTACAGAGAAAAGGCTACACATAAACTGTCTAGAGATGAAAGCGGTCATCCTATCGCTGAAAGCTTTCCTTCCGTACATAAAGGGCCACCATGTCTTGGTCGAGCGGACAACATGTCAGTGGTATCCTATATAAATCGCCAGGGGGCTGAAATCACGCTCCCTACATTCCATGGCGAATCACCTCCTTTTATGGGCAGAGCACTTCCTGAGCTCCCTAAGGGCGGCTCACGTGCCAGGTATTCTGAATCAGGGTCCGGATATGCTATCCAGAGGCGGTATTCCCCCCGGGGAGTGGTCTCTTCACCCGCATACGATTCAGTTGATATGGAGCATCTTCGGCAAAGTAGACCTTTTCACCTCAAAAGAGAATGCTCACTGCCCAATATTTTTCTCCAAACACAGAGGCTGGCCCATGTCTGGCCCAGTCTCCCTCTGTATGCTTTTCCTCCGATCGCGATGTTGCCACAGGCCATCAAAAAGATCAGGGAAACCAATTCCACAGTGCTCTTAATAGCCCCGTTGTGGAAGAATCAAATATGGGTCTCGAACTGGCTCTCATGTCAGTCACAGCCCCATGGCCGATTCCGCTGAGGAAAGACCTCCTCCAGGCCAAGGGGAAAATTTGGCATCCCCACCCAGAACTGTGGGCTCTCCATGTTTGGCCCATCAACCAATACCCGCGAACCTTTCTGAAAGAGTTCTGAATACTATTTCTGAAGCTAGAGCACCCTCAACCAGGCGGCTCTATGCACTGAAATGGTCGGTATTCTCTAACTGGTGTACAGCACGGAGCCTCGACGCGCCGTGCGAGGTGGCAGAAGTGCTCACCTTCCTCCAAGAGCTAATGGGCGGGTCGTTCCCCTCCACGCTCAAAGTATACGTTGCCGCCATAGCAGCTTATCACGCTCAGGTCGCGGGACAATCACTGGGGAAAAGCGAGCTTATAGTGCGCTTTCTTAAAGGGGCCAGAAGGCTGAACCCGCCTCGCCCCCCCTCAGTACCTATGGGACCTTGCCACAGTGTTGGAAGCTCTAAAGGGCTCTACCTTTGAACCGCTTCAGTCTGTGAGCCTAAAGCACCTCTCGCTGAAAACCGCTTTTCTGCTGGCACTGGCCTCAGTCAAGCGAGTGGGCGATTTACACGCACTCTCCACGAGTGCTTCCTGTCTCAAGTTTGGGCCTACGACTCCAGGGTCGTCCTCAAACCTAGACATGGTTATGTTCCTAAAGTGCTTTCTACTCCCTTTAGGCACAGGTCATTTCTCTTTTGGCCCTGCCCGCCGCAAGACGAAAGGACGCGAATTTGCTCTGCCCAGTCAGAGCGCTGAGACTTTATATAGAGCGCTCCGCCCCCTTCAGGCGATCGGAACAGCTCTTTGTGTGCTTCGGTGGCCGCACTAAAGGCTATGCCGTCACGAAGCAGAGACTGTCACACTGGATAGTGGGCGCCATCTCTATGGCTTACAAGTCTAAAGACCTAACCTGCCCCCTGGGCATTAAAGCCCATTCTACTAGAGGCATGGCCTCGTCATGGGCATGGTCACGTGGCATTCGCTACAAGATATCTGTGCGGCAGGCTGGGCCTCCGTCCACTTTTATCAGATTTTATAAACTGGAAGTCCCGCTTTACAAGCCGGGATTATCCCCATTTAATAGGTATAGACCCGATCGTCCGGTCTCCCTGCTATGCATACATGATAAGCTCTCACAAGCACGAGCTTTCATAATATGTCTACACTTATATATTAAGGCCCGACTATGTCCGGTCGTAATTCTATCATATGGCCCGATGCTATCCGGCCTATATACTCTTATGTCCGCTATAGGACCCACTCTGTTGGTCTCCTGTGACTCACTGTTACCCATCTTAGTGCCTCAGGCCACTTGGGTCAGTTAAGCACGCACGGCGTTTCAAATTGGGTTCCCATACGCACACGAGACCTCTCGAAGGGGGAACGTGCTCGGTTACTCACGTAACCTCGGTTCCCTGAGAGAGGAGCAGTATTGCGTAACGCCGTCTTGTGCTTCTCAGGGTATCGCTTCAGTCGATTTTTAACCTGATTTCCTATGGCAAAACACGGTCTATATAGCCTCAGATATGCTAATTTTAGAGACCTTGTTCGGCGGGAATTTTAGCGACCCCTACTGGTTCGCTCTCTCTCTGCCGCCTCGCCATAGGTTCATGCAGTTCCCGCTGCACAGCCAATCAGCGCGCAGCTCGCGCTGGTCTATCGGCTGTGCAGCCGCACTGCGTTTTACATAGACACTTTATGAATAAAGTTTTTGCTTCATATTCTCGAGAAAAGGAGTTTTTCCCATACGCAATACTCGTTCCCTCTCTCAGGGAACCGAGGTTACGTGAGTAACCGAGTACGTTATTTTACTTTGAAATGTGCGTTCCATGCTGCCATGGAAGCAAGCAAACAAACTGGGTCAGAGATCGCAGATTCTACCAAACCTAAAAAGCCTCTGCATCCATCAAAACATATGAACGAGAGGATATTAAAACTCCACTCGATATTAAAGCTCCTGTTGCGTGTCCTCAAGCTGGCAACTCGCATGAGCATCGAGTCTGATGAAGAGGGGGCGGGGGAAACAACAATCTCCTATATTTTGAATTTGGAATACAGTACCTATTTCAACCACTAGCTGTCAATCCTACATACTGCACCTTTAAATGTTACAAAAGATTTCTATTTCAAATAAATGCTATTCTTTTAAACTTTCTAATAATCAAAGAATCATGAAAAAAACAGTCATGGTTTCCACAACAATATTAAGCAACTGTTTTCAATATAATAATTAGATTAGAAGTTTCTTAAGCACCAAATCAGCATATTAAAATGATATTTGGAAGGTCACATGACACTAAAGAGTAATGATGCTGAAAATTCGGCTTTACCATCAGAGGAATACATTTTAAAATATATTACAATAGAACATTTTATTAAATTGTAATAATTATATAAAATATTATGGTTTCTACTGTATTTCTGATCAAATAAATGTCCTTGATGAGTATTGTAAAAATGATTGTTCTTACAACATTGTAAATTCTATTCTTACAAAAAAAAAATCCAGATTTAGTCAATGAAACTACTAATTTGTAATTACAAAAAAATCTATTCTGCCAACTCTTCCATGCTCTGCCAAACTCTTCCATGCCACATGTACCCCTCATCCACCTGCTAGTGAAAGCTTTCTTTGAGATTTAATGTCTTTCCATCAAAACGAGGAGAATGCCTCCATCAGCAGAGGCAGGCCTCTGTCAAACAAAGGAGATTTCCCTGTGGAGCACGTGTCCTAAAACAAAGTGGAAAAGACCTCCGTGTACGTGCTAGGGGGTCTAGGACTGAGATGGAGTTGAAGGCGGACTGGGGGAGGGGCGGAACAGAGAAAGGGATAACGGGGAGGTGGTACTACAAAACCTCTGCAGTGCTGCACCACCATCAACTACACCTACCAGATGTGCACATGGCTGCCACATACACAATACGGCATATCAAGGGCACTGGGAGTGAGTACACAACAAAATCATTTTTAACACGCATCAGGGTCAAAGTGATGGATATAGGGTTTACGCAAATGTACAAACACATGGCTAATGGTGGCAGTGAGGTGGATATGATACTGCCAGACCGGAGAAAACAACCCAGTACTTAAATCCAAAACACAGACCAAAGGTGCTGAAGAACAAGACAGAGAGATAGATAACAAGCAGGAGGGGCAAAATGCAGCATGTGTCAACCTAAAAGAACAAAAGAACGCTGCATTCGGTCATCGTTGTGACATGAGACACTGAGAAAAATCAATACATTTGGGGTGGATTCACAGAATCTGCCATTCAATAGCACAAATTGAATGTGGCCGATTCCCCTGAGACTTCAAAAACAACCCTCAAGCCACGATGAACACAAAAACATTAACAGAACATTTGCAGGACCACAATCGAATATACAAAAATCAGATATACACCATGGCTAACTAAAATGTAATAAAAAAGTTACATTTCTAGAGAATTGTCCCTAAAAGCATTGTTCACCCTTCCAAAAAGATCTAAGTAGAGAGAGCAAAATGACCCAAAGGGGGTTAGGAAAAGCTGATACACAAAGGCATCTAAAACCACTATAAACCACTGATTCATGTTACCACAGACAGATGGTTTTCAGGCACATATACTAGGGCAGACAGTGAGGATGGATTTGTCACTAGAACAGCCATCATGCTATCAATACTTCACACAACCAATATCATTTCAGGTTGACGTGCAGTTTTCTTTCTCTGACTGATAAAAGGACTACATAAAAGGTCCATAAAAGGACTGAAGACAACTTAAGGCTGGATTGATGCACTGACTTCCTTTTCTCTTTATCTGTCTGTCTTCCTCTGAACACAGACTAGATTGTCAAGAGCATTCGATGCGCCTGCCAAAGATTCACAGAATTTGATTGCCCGTCATTCATAATCTTTTGGTGAATTGAATTATGCTTCAAGTTAAAATTCATTCTGTAGATTTCTCAGATGTTATTTTAGAATTATGTATGACTATTATAATTTATTACATCTCTTTTTACTGTATATATTATATTTATATTAGCCTTTATTTTTATATTTTCAGTTTTCATTACATATATATATATATATATATATATATATATATATATATATATATATATATATATATATATATATATATATATATATATATATATATATATATTTTTTTTTTTTTAATCATTTATAACAACACTGGACTCTAAAATTAGCAAAATTAGTCCACTCGTTGATCAAGCTCGTTAGACTGCTTCTATTATGTTCAGAATGTAAATTCCTCCTTGTATCCACACAGAGAGAGAGAGAACTTGATGGAAAGCCAACCCCACTGCGACCAGTACCAACTGGCTAAGAGGAAGTACCACAAGTCAGCCGCCCACACAGCAAACCTCTCAACAGGAGCGGTCATCTAAACAGGGAAAAAGCCAGGGTTCTAATGCAGCACAAAAGAATATGATACAAGGAGACGCAAAGAGAATCAACTAAATGTTACTTAATCAACATATTACATAATCAAGTGAGATACAGTAATCACAGGCAAAAATTACCAACATTTTAGAGGAGTGTTTATCTAGAATCTACAGAGTTTATCTTATGTCTGCTGATGAGAGAGAAAATGTTCTAATAGTGTAGGTAGAATGGCCTCTCAATCAATGTCAAAAGACCAACCAGCACAGGTAAAAATAAGACCATTTTAAAAGAGGATTGTTATTGGTGAAACTGTATTGTAAAAAGCTTGTCCTGGATGCTGATCATTACACAATCGCAGGTGTGTTAAAATGCACGTTATGGTACTAAACACCTGTTCATCTATATCAACTATTTGTTTCATTTTTAAAGAATATTCATATACTTATGTCATAAAATGCACTGCATCAACTGTAACTTGGTTCAACCAGTATACAACATCAAAACAAGGGCTAGAATGGGAGCATCCATGTGCCAAACCAACCAATCAGATGACAAGGTTGGTGTGGTGTCATG
Source organism: Gobiocypris rarus (assembly GCA_023029165.1). NCBI lineage: Eukaryota > Metazoa > Chordata > Actinopteri > Cypriniformes > Gobionidae > Gobiocypris > Gobiocypris rarus. The sequence goes on from CM040930.1 coordinate 25,440,778, forward strand.
GCAACACTATGTTGGCTCCTCGTGCAGTGAATGATGTAATGGATTCACCTCCAGTGGCTTACAAAAAATTCACCAGCATCCACCCGCAATCTTCTAAGATATTATGACACACTCCATATGCGGGTATAGATCAACAATCAAACAATAAAGTATGACCACAAACATTCCATTGAGAACCTTGTTCGCTCCAGTAATCTTTCAGTGGGGAGGTTTTTGTGGGTGTAATTGGCCACTTTGTGGAGGAGAATGTGTGGAGAATAGAATCCTGATGTGTGTTACTGAAAATAAAAAGAATCTGTGATATCACCAAGGGCTCCCAGAACAACCTCAGGGCAGAGGCGGCATACTGTCACACATCAAAGTGGGTGGTGATGTAATGTGAAGATGGTTTTCAAGCGGGTTGTGTGGGACTGAAGTGATCTGTACAGCCCATTTACTCAATAAGAGCTACACCAATGCATTGTGTGTGCACATCATTTCCTCTAATCTAGCTGTGTCATGAATAAAAATGGCAAAATACAACAGTACTTCTAATCGCTTTTTTGGTAATAAATCAAAGAGTGATGTCTGTGTGTTAGATAAATGGTGCACAGCAGGAGAGGGTTAAACATTAGATCACCCCAAAATTGAAATTATGCAATTTACTCATCCATGTCTCACTCCTGTGAGACAAGGATGAGTAAATTATTTTCTTTACTTGAAACACAAAAGGAGAAATATTGAATAATGTACTGCTCTCTTTCCCAAGCAATTACAATAAATTGGGACTGTTTTTAAGCTTTAAAGGTTCAAGAAAAGTCATTACAGAGCAAAATTTTAATATCATAAATAAACTATTTAAAATGTATTTGATATAAAAATTCTGGTCTATAATTATATGATTTTAATAAAACATAAATATAACATTATAATGTAGAAAAATAAAATATGATTAAATTATTAGTATTAAAGATCAACTTTAAATGAATGATAAATTATGATCATATGACCACCAAGTGGTCTAAATGACCAAAAAAAAAAAAGACTACTAGGGTAGATGTCAATATTTTTCAGTGAATAATAACTTAATTTTACACAAAGCTATCATACGGCTTCAGTAAACTTTTGTTTGTGTTTCACAAAACAGACAAAGTCATACTGACACCATTGTACATGGTGCTAATAAAGAAAATAAGTAAAGTGCCATCTGAAAAGCTAATACACAAGGGCCTATTGTAACTTGCAAAGTATGGATAATGCTTTTCGGTTTGGGAATTTCATTCAGACTGCGCATTACTTTTTCATGAGTTTCTGAGTATGCCTGAATAAGGAGGCCCTGGAGCAGTGGCAGTTTGCTTATGTACAACTTGCGAGCTCAGTATATGTGTGTGTGTGTGTGTGTGTGTGTGTGTGTGTGTGTGTGTGTGTGTGTGTGTGTGTGTGTAAGACGGACAGACAACCTTAACCTAAACCCATCAATGATTAATGAACAGCCTCTACATCAGACACCAAAAACCCACCCTGATACATGAGCCTAAAGCCATACCGTATGCATCCATCTAAGACACAACAAAGACGACTAATGGGTCGCTCAGCACCCCCTAATGAGACAGCAGGGCATTGGCTCACGCTACTGCATTATCAATCAGCATCATAATATTCCAAAACAAATCGATACACCTTTAGTGCTGCTCGCAGAAAGTATCTATTGCAAACTGCATCTGATTGAAGCAAACCGTGATTTCAACAGTCAAAGGTTTGTGAACCATTGCCCAACATGTCAACGCTGTTAGTGCTATAACATAAGCTCTGAAGGCGAGTATGTGACAGAAAAAAAACAAAAAAAAACCCATATTATTGGGGGGGTTAACTTATTATTGGGGGGGTAGGAAACAGGGTCTAGCTGAATGAAGTTCTGGGTAAAAATGTCCCTCTCAAAAAGGCCCTGCTCGTGAGGTAGTACTTTTTTGGGCGCTGAACATGCTGATTGGTTGAGTTCACGCAGCATTTTGATTGACTGACTCCATGTAGCATTTTATTTCAACCACCAGTTTTAAAAGTCAGTTGCAGTGCGTGCAGTAACAGTTTTTTGCTGTTCGAATCAAACAATGAAGTTTTTTTAAAAATACATCCGATAGACCGACGACTAGGCTCAGGGACAAAATCCAGCGGGAACTGGAAAGACACATGCAATCCTATGTCACCGGACCAATCTTCACAATACTTTAGACCGCTATGAAAACGAAGACAGCAATGGGTCTGGGGGGAAAAGTTCCTAGAAGTTCCTAGGACAAATTTTTCCGGGTAATTTCGGTGGAAACGGGGCTTAAGACAGATTTAGTCACATCAAATAATTTCCGTTGTCTTCTTTTCTTGTTCTTACAGACATACACTGTATGTACCAGAGCATGCAAGCCTAAAAATGTCTCTCAGAGAGGCTTTTCTAAATATACGCTGTCAAATACTTGACAAAACAAATAAAGGTCAGAGCAGGAACTCATTAAAAATGCTGAAGATGTCACACTCTAATGTAGTCAAACAAAAGCTCTAGAGGGATTTAGGTTGTCCACATGACCTCATGCTCTGTTTGGTTGACCAATCAGATGTGACAGAGCGGTGTGGCCATAGTAGGTTTCTAAAGCACATGGTACCCAGTCATGCCAGAATTCCTTGTAAGCGTGTGTGGAGGGGACTTCACAATTCTTAATCGCTGACCCCAAGAAAAATGAGCATTATAAAAGAGGAGGAAGAGAGTGTGGGAACCCAGCACGTGTTCACACTCCCTTTCTCCTCCTCTCCCAAAACAAGTTCAGTCTTCCATGACTTTACATTCCTTGCAATGCCTCCCATTTTCGTCCCCCTGTGGGGGCGTCCAGAATCTAGACACATGGCTGCCCATTAAAACAGGATAACCCATGACCTTATTCTGCCCTGCCCCTAGCCATGAAGGGGACGGTGGTCAGTGTCAGGGATCACAGAGTTTATCTAAACAAGCAGTTTTGGACAGCAAGTCGCCATCTGTTTTATTGATTCAAATGACAGAAACTCAAAAGTTCATGCCTCAATATCTCACTGCTGACCTATTTTTTTCACTCTCTTCCATTCCCCTCTGCCCAAATCACTAGCTCTTTCACGCCTCTTGAAACAACACGATCCATCAACATGTTCCCAGCTAAACCTGGTCTCCACATCAGCGTCTCAACACCTTCTAATGAGAGTGTGTCAACTGACCTAGAGACGACAGGACAAGGGTAAATGTGTATGTGCGTTTTAAGGGTGTTAAAGCTGGAGAGAGTAATTTTTGTAAAAAAAATTGTTTTTGTAAAACTCATCCTATCCCAGTTCAATAGGCAGAGAATACTGTAAAGGCCAATTCAAGGCGCACAGACAAACAAGTTTATTGGGTTTTATTTTGGATTTATTAGATCAATGTGTTACCCCAGTTGGCGTCTGTTGGCGATGTATTTTTGTATTTTTTCATAAAATTCAAAATCCACTGGCCAACTTGTTTGTTGGTGTTTGTTGCCGTTTGTCTGTGCGGTGTGAATTGGCCTTAAAGGTGCAGTGTGTAGTATTTATGAGGCTCTATTGACAGAAATGCAACATAATAATATACATAAGTATGTTTTCAGTGGTGTATAAAAACCTTACATAATAAACCATTATGTTTTTATAACCTTAGAATGAGTCATTTCTATCTACATACACAACGACAGTGAAAACGCCATTTTGCGCCGTCATTCTACAGAAGCCCTAAACAGACAAACTTCTCTACAGATGTTTTGGCTACTCTTTGCGGTCTCAGATGACATATTTCTCCTGTGTCTGTCACCGTAGCTTCTCTATGTGCTTTGAAAGGGAGGGGTGAGAGGTGGGCGATGCACAACCTCACCGCTACACACTGCACCTTTAAGTAAATTAGCAGGTTGATTTCCCCCCCAAAAATGTAAATGGGTCAATGATGTGGTGTTCGTTTTTTGTCCAATTTATTAAAGAATTCAAAATTACATTCATTGAATTGAATATGCCTCTTCTATGATGAGCATGTCTATAATATTTTTTATATTTTTAGGAGGGTATAAAGTAAAAATGTCATACAACTGTCCTAATATCATAACAAAAAAAAAAAAAACGTATATAGTTTATATACTTTATGTATATATTGTTTATGTATAGTAATTGTGTGGGTGAGAAATAAAAAAAATATTGTTCAAGCAAGAATATCATTAAAAAAAATTATACTAATGTATGAGGAAAAAAATATAATAATAATCTATAAGTTACAATTGACAATTTGGGATGGGACTATCCATCTCACGGACCAATATGAGATGGAATGTTCAGTTAACCTGTTGGAAAACTTCTTCGCAATTCCGTTACATGATGATTCTGTAGTGGCACCAAAATTACACACTTTACCTTTAAATCTCCCAGAATTACAATTTGGGGTAGACTAGAGTACTGAGAGGACTGTGTGACACAGTATCAGCTGTACGGCTGCTGTGATTGGTCACCTCCAATAGGACAGTTTATCAAGGAGAGTAAAGAGCTGTCACATGGCATCAACACACTAACACACAAACTTTCATTCAAATGTACTACACACTCTCTCATGTGCCATAAAGCACACCCACAAACACACACTACACTATAGGTGCAACACAAACACTCACACCACCAATAGGTTTATAATTGAATTCTTTAATAACCATCATAAATCCTGAATGTTCTGACAGGCTGTATGTAGCTCTCGCATTCCTTAGGGCACCGTGCCACTCCTGAAGCTTATTACTTTTCTCAGCTCCGAGAGAGACAGGAAAGGCTCCAGCAGTCTGACCCCTGCAGAGCGGGTGTCTGTGTCTCCAATCCTCGTCATCCCTGTCTACATCTTTGTCTCTCCCACTTTATAGCTCATAGCAATGACGTTTTAGACATTTTTGTTGCCCCCTACACACACACACACACACACACATACACTAACGTTCAAACGCTTGCGGTCAGTGAGAGTTTTCTATATATCAAAAATAAAGTAAAAAACGTAATATTGTGATATTACAGATCTTCAGTGTAACATGATCCTTCAGATATTATTTGAATATGCTGATTTAATAATAAGAAATATGTATTATTATCATTATTATCAATGGTGAAATCAGTTGTGCTGCGTAATGTTTGTGTAGAAATTCTTTCCATATTTTTTTCAGGAATGTTTGATGAATAGAAGCCTGAAAAGATCAATATTTATTTGAAATAAAAAGCTATTGTAACATTATAAATGTCTTTAATGCCATCAGTTTAATGCATAATTTTTGCATAAAAACAAATGTACAGTAGTTTACATTTACACTAAATTACCACAAGTATGGATCAAAATTGTAAACACGACCAAAATATAAATACTGAGCAATATTTAGCTGTCACATTTGTCATATCCTCTTTAGTGTTGTAATCTCAAGTACAAAATTGAGTAATTTGCCACTCATACATAAATCAAAGACAAAAAAAGGAAATCTGCATGCATCAAAAATGCAGTTAATGGACTATCGACAGCTCAGGCGTCTGGCTACGGATATAAAAACCTCCATATCGATATTAATTAAATTAACTACACAAAAAGCTAGGAATGTGTTTCGATAATAGCACTAACTCTGTAAAGAAACGTAAACCTGAAAATATAAATTTAAAAATAATACCTGAAACGATAATGGTGGTTAAAAGCACAAATGACAGTACTAGGATATCTGAGCTTGTAATATAACTGCAGCACTAAGTACAAATAAAGTGCATAAGCCATGACTTCAAATATCTTGAAAAGTTCTGCAAGTTATTTTCATAAGCCATCTTAAATGTATTATCCTTTTGAAAAGACTGGAAGAACTATTTAAAACTTGCTGAGCTCATGGAAAGCGTAGCATGTCTGAAGGTACCTAGTCCCAACTGAGGATGTGTCGTCTTTGTGATTTTAATCCAGCGTTTGATTCAAGTTACACGTGTGTGTGTGTGTGTGTGTGTGTGTGTGTGTGTGTGTGTGTGTGTGAGAGAGTTCTGATGTGCACTGCTGATAAAATCCTTACCACACTACAACGCAGACTAATTTATAGCTTGGATCTCAGGAAAAAAAACAGCTCAGTCAGGAGTAATCCAGTAATGTTAGCACTCCAGCTAATCGATATCTACAAAATATGTTCAACAATGTGCCAATTTATCATAAACACAATCATTTGTTTTTTTTTAGGCCAAAGAGAGAGAGAGAGAGAGAGAGAGAGAGAGAGAGAGAGAGAGAGAGAGAGAGAGAGAGAGAGAGAGAGAGAGAGAGAGAGAGAGAGAGAGAGAGAGAGAGAGAGAGGACAATCCCAGAATTCTCTGGCAAACAAGTAATCCAAGATTATGGATGGATGTCTTTCATTCATTACCAAAAAGCATCATTAAAAGCAATTCAGTCTAATTAGAAACAGATTATTTAAAAATGTCTGTTGCTAGGGTGGCAACTTGCTAACGGCAAACGCTATAGGAATATGGTGTTTCAAATGCGGTATTGCCCAAATAACTTATAACAGGTTCCATTTCAGTTAGTATGCAGCCTTAAAAGGCAGCTGCCTACGTAGGCAGTAAACAGCAAGGCACTAGTTTTTCTCTGGAGCCACAATGCACCATTCTAACGTATAACACAGCTACCACAATCACGTCAAAATGGTGTCTGATGACCCAAAATTAGCAACAATAATTAGAGCTCTCTTGGGTCAGTAATCTGCCTTATAATTAGGAAGTTTAAATAGCTCTGGGTGGCCACATTGGCACACGGTAAGTGGTGGAGTGTGTGTAGCAGTGTGTGTGAGATGGGGGGCCACGTCCTGGTAATTGCTCCAATCTGGAGCCAAAGCACACATAAAACCCGAAGATTTGTGATGCTGGTGTGTGAGCATGGGTAGAATGAAGAGACAAATGTAAAATAGGTCTCCCATTCAGGCATTGTGCTTGGGAACAAAACAGACATCACACTATGTCACAACCCGATATTTTAGCCCTGCCTGTACCTATGAAATTAGTCATCCTGACTTCTTTTTATAGTTAAGTGTGGCACAGGATCAGGAAATGACACCAGATTCAAACTTGTGATGGCTAGTTAACCGGCAATCTACAGCTCTGAGCTCCATAAAATCACTTTTGAGGGGAAAGAAGCTGCTTTGAAGGACTTGATTAATAATGCAAAATATCAGTGGAATGTTTTATATTGTGTGGGTAAAACAAAGCATTTCCCATCCATAGAATCCCTTATTTCCAATGAAAATGTCATTGCTACAGAGGAATCCATGCAAATAGACACACAGAAGGTCACAGTAAAAGGTGAGTGACTTGACTGACAGTCCGCCAGTAGGCTGAAACAGCCCTGAAGGGAAATGCTAATGAGTGCCAACAGGGAGGAAACAGAAACAGATGAAGAAGTGAAGGTTCAAAGCCAGGCCAAAGCTTTCTGACAGAACACCGCACAGCCGCTTTGTCTCAACCAGGGGGTGTCTAGAAAAAATGTTTTTCTTACCTCAATACACTTTTTTTGGAACAAATCTGGTCTGATTTTTTATTGTCTATATCAAAAATTTCTTCGACCGCTAAAGGACCTCAAAGAGAAGCCATTGTGATTTTACCATTGTCAACATCTGGAGAGGCTATTCAAGGTTTGGAGAGACAAAAACCATACACAGCAAAATCAAGAATTCGTCCCTTCCCCCGATCCAATATCAGCTGATTATATTTCGACGGTGCTGGCTGCAATTCAAGGTGCTCTGAATTTGAGCCGCATCAAATTGTTTTCGATTATGTTTATTGTACTCTCAGCTGAAGCCATTTTACCTCAGAGCGTAATTCAATTCATTGCGTGTAATCGCGTTACTTTACTGAAAGTTTTTGTGTTGTCCTTACTGCCAATTGTAAATTTGGTGTAGCGTTTTTGTGTGTCTCAATGTCTGTTGGTGCCGTTTTCAGTTGGTTGAGCTTCCTGGATACAGCAACATCAAACGTCATCTCTTGTTCTGTGTCTACACGCAAGGTCACCTTGAGCGCCGTTCCCCTCCACCATTTCACCCTCCCTCGCTCACTCCTTCTCTTTTTCCATATCAGCAAGAATATTTCACGCCTCGCTAAGGGAGATCCTTTCTATCAGATAACACCACAGCAAGGTGGCAGCTAGGGGGAATGCACAGCATTTTTAGCAGAGATGTCTGGTATTTTGTATTGAAGGAGGAAGCGGACACTGACTAGAGTTGAACTAAGGACACAAAAACATAACCAGACAAAGCAGAGTATTTATGGATGTCTGTTTAAACCCTTAATTTCATTCAAGTGAGTCCAGTGTAAAAACATTTATGCTGCCTCCCTCCACCTTAGGAGCATTAATGTAGAGCCCTGCATATTTGTGTATGGAGAGTAAGGGATACAAGGCTTTCCTCCTCAGTGATACGCTACACCTCATACGTACATCACCGTAACATCAAACCGTTGTGTACTCTGAGGACATAGCATGACTACATATCTTTCCCTCTAGGGACACCACTCCTGTCACAGTGTCACTATACACATCAGCCAGGAAACATATAACAACAGTCAAACCAGTCAATCAAATAAAGGTATACATATTGATTTTCTCGATTTTAATCGATTTTCATTTTTACGAACTGATATTGATTCTTTGATTAGTCATCTGTTTTCAGTTAATCCCGTCCAATAAATTGCAATATTCTTTGTTATTTGTTGCTACTGATATGAAAAAAAGTCTCAGATTTCAAATTACGTCCATTTTATTATGAAATTCAAAACCTTTTTTGGCGCTGTAGCGTGAGATCGCTCTGCCACAGCTCAGCTCAAGAGAAGATGAAATGATCTTGACTTCCACATTACTACCATTTACAGCACGAAATAAACATAAATGAGGAGCATCTGAAAGTGTGCTAAAAGAATGGAATCGCTCAATCGGTGTTTCAACCGTGGAAAGACGTCAGTAAAACAGCTTGTAACGTCACATTTACCTCACATAAATCATGTCCAGTGTCCATAAACTCGTAAATTTTTTTGTCAAGAGAAAATTTGCCATGTATTGTACCTGATATATATCCTAAATAATCGGATTGGAATCGAAATCGAATCAAATTATGAATCTTGTGTCAATACCCAGCCCTAATAACTATAGATAATATTGGCCAAGAGGGTGCACAGAAAATTGAGAAACAAATATTACAAATGGGTTCTTTTTAGAATGTGGATCATCATATTTGGGGGTCCTTGGTACAAAAAACTTTGAAAACATGAAAACTCCCTCATAGCAGTCGTTGGTGGGGCAGGAAAAGAGTCCCAGCATCAATAATAGGCACCAGCACATGCCTTTACCCTTGGGAAAAGACATTATGAAGTAGGATGGTAGAGTGCGAGTGAAAGACAACAGAACTGAAGATAAACTTTGCCATTTGGGCCAGAGTGTGTTTGTTCAGAGGGACACTGTCGCATGGGGAGCGCTGTCATGTGGCTTTGTTTGTAATGGTGACCAATAATCTATTTTCTATGGAACTTAACTGTGTAACAGCTGCAGTGTCTGGTTGTGGCCGTACTATTTGGGCTAATCTGAGGTCTTAATGCAGTTAAAAAGCATGCAATGAAAGAAAAGCAACAGAGAAAAGAAAATAGAAAAGAGAAATGAGTAAAGAAAGAGTGAAAAAAAAGAAAAAGAAAAGAAAAATGTGAAGTACCAGGGCCAGAACTCAGCTTGAGTTTTATTGGATATCTAAACCACACTGGAGCCAAAGCATTAAAATCCAAAACACATTTTCCCTTGGAGATCACAGGGGAAGCGACCAGAAGCTGGCCAAACCCTGATCCACTACCCCCTGGAGAACAAGAGGACAGACACATACAAGCACAGATGGATGAGACACCGCAGCTTCCTCCAACTCAATACAAGCCCATAGTTTAAGACATCCTGTACTCAAACGCCTCTTTTTTTCCCTAAATATTCAGTCCTCTTCTGTCAAACGCTTGTGTTCCTCAGCTGTGTTCTTGGCTGATTTGTATTCTGGCTGACTAAGTTAAGGAGACATCGCAGCTCAGAGTTGTAGCCAGCTGCACCGTGGCGCTCCGCCCGTCCTCGGAGCCTTAAATCAGAACTGGCCCACCTGCCTTCAAAAGAAGGGTGGAGGCAGAGAGGAACAAGTGGGCCAGAACTGCTAGATATGATTGCAGCTGGCCACTAAACATCAGTCTCGCTCATTAATCTGATAATGTGTTATTATTATAACTAAAATTCTCCTCAGACCCAACAGCAGTTTATTCTGAAAACTCTCCCTGATGAGCATCGCTAATATAAATCCTACTACAAAGAGCCAGAAGGGATGAAAAAAAAAAGAGTTAAGAAATTGAGGAGGAAAGAGAGAGACAGAAATACGAAAATGGGACGAGAATGCCTAAGGGATTAATGCACAGCTGAAAACATGAAACAGCATCTGCAACATTTAATTTTCGTAATGTGAAGTATTTCAGAGTAAAAAGAATAAGAAGTAAGGTATGATTTGGTATTATTTATTGGCCTTTGGATTGCAAAAAGAATATTTTTACCTGCCCTCACAAACTTCATCAGAAAAGAAAAGTAATTTCAGATATAAAGTTACACATTTGCATTGTGATGAAAACAAACATTTTTCATTAGAATAACAAAACGAACAGGGACATATAAAGTAAAATGTAACATTTAGTCAATTCAGTTAATTTATTTGAAAAAATAAATGATTTATTTGATTTCATGTTGCTAAGTATATGGAGGACCAAACCTCCAGAAATGTAAAATGAAGAAATTAATAAATAAATCTATAAATATAAAATAAATATGACATTTATTAACAAATAAATTATAATATATTATAAGATTATAAAATAAAAATTAAAAAAAAATATTAAATTTTTTTTTAAAGTATAAAAGCAGAAAATAATAAATTAAGGGAACAATTATTTAAAAATTGTTTTTATTAAAATTATTCAGATTTATTTTATCAAGTCGGTTATTCTGTTACTTATTTATTTTCCTATTATCACATTTATTTATTTATTTATCTATTTATTAATTTACTTATTTTTTATTTCTGCAGGTTTGGTGCTCCATATAACGATGCATGCTATTGTTTCCAATTATTACAATACAATTGGTCAACAAATGGCTAAATTATATATTTTTTTGTGTTAAAAGACAAATAAAATCAACAGTTTTATATGATTTTAAAATGGTATTAAACCATTTCAATGAAAACATAAAAAGATGAAACCATTTAAAACCCATTTAGAGGTTATTAAACCATCACATTCACAACATTATATTTGAAGCAAGATTAATAATTTAACAGCTTTTAAAACTATTAGTGATTTTAAAGATTAACTTTAATTTAGATTAACAGTTAATTAAAGAAAAAAGTAATTAATATAAGACAATGGCCAATATGCTCCCTGTGTTTGTTGAGTATCTTTTGGTATCGCTCAAATACAGGGAAATATACAATATAGGGAAAAATACAATATAGGGAAAATATGAAAGAAAATGCTCATATTGCTATATAAACTGCAGGAGATTAATCCTGAAGCCACTGTACAGTATTCTCATATCACTGCACTCAGAGAGAATGAGAGCAGATACAAATACAGTACATTCCCTAGTGTCCTGCCAAACCCAGTTCAGCCTCTCTCCTCTGAACAAGTCCCCCCTCCAGTCTACTAAAGCCAATCCACCATACAGCCACATAATAACCGCAGCTAACTATACAATTACTGCCAACTTTAAGTGAAGCAAATTTCATGATCACTGTCTATAATTAAAGGATTGCAATAATGGTGCAGCTGAAATAGAGTTGTCATTGCCTGCAGTTAGTAGTATTCAGTGACTTTAGAGACTTGCCATAATTGCGTGCAGACCCTGCTACATATTATACATTATTTGCAAATAAACCATTGCTGAAAAACGCTTAATCCTTTACTCCGGCATAACCTGAGTATTAACCCTTTCCTCTAAAAGCTACTTTTAGTCCTGTTATGGTGCTATAGTATTAGTCATAAGACGCTTCGCCACATCCCTGACATAATCCTTTACAGTAGCGCCGTGATGGGAACCAGATTTATTGTTTTTGACATAAGCCTCAATGGACTGGTGTTTTGATCTGTCGTGATACACAACCCATTTCTTGCCTAGAGAACAGACCACACTGTTGTTAGGTTTTTTTTTTTGTCTCTTGAATAGACTGACAGTTGAGTTTGACAGCTGGGGAATGGAAGAGAGTATCATGAAGCCCAGAGAAAATAGAAAATCTTGATTCTGAGCATGGAAAGAGGGCGCGTGTGGCTGGCGAGGGTGACAGATCCTATTACAGTCAGACAGGCTAATAGAACAATGTCCAGTAGTGCCTCTTAAACAAAGAGTTCAAACTAAGCATGGCAGAGCACATGTATGAATCAGAGTTATTATTCTAATTAAAGCTAAAACTAAATATTAAAAGACACGTTTTTTTTAATTGAATTAAAGCTGAAATAAAATAAAATATAAATATTAGATAAAAAACAAACTAAACAAACATGGGTAACTAACTAAGTTCTAACTATTACTAACTGAAATACAACTAAAACTAAATAAATTAAAACAACAATTTGAAATATTTTTACAAAAGCAAATTCAAAATTAAAATGAAAACAGAAAATATAAAAATAAAAGATAATACAAAATAAGAATAAAGCCTATAATAGTATATAAAAATGACACTGGTACAAATGATATAGGATGTTAAAGCTGCAGTTATTGTGTGAATGTGATGACAAATATAATCAGATATTAAAGGGATAGTTCACCAAAATTTTTTTTAGCTGTTTTGTTCATATAACGAAAGTCGCAGAAGAACAACACAGAAAGGCTGCATTTTTTGCAGGGATTGCTTGACAAAAGCAACCTTTGGCGTGGGCTTCCCCTTTGCTCTTTAAAATAATTCAGTTATGAGGGGACCCCCAGCGTCCTTGGGGGCCAACGCTTTGATCTCTTCCTGGTTTCCCCCCTTGTTTGGTCGAAAACCCACAGGCACATCACAAAGGTGCAAGTGTAATAATTGGCTGCAAGCAGGCTAGATTCAAAGCAGCTGCCCAGACTACACGAGGGAGAAGTTTTGGCTGAAATAAACGAATGCTTCATTAAACCACAAGAAAGAACAATCTGGAATGTCTTAGTTTTATTAGCAGAAGGGGGATTAGTGTTGATTTATGTCGTGCCACAAAATGCACTTTCAGGAAGGCCAAAAACAAAAGGTACGGACCATGCAAACAAGCCCATTTTCATAAATGGACTGTAAATAAGTCAAGAAGCATTGGATTGTTTTTGTAAAGGTCATTTGGTGTCTTATGAAAGGGATGAGGCACTCCACATGATGAATGAAGCACAGATTAAGATAATTTTCCTTGATGTGATTTGAACAGGATTTGAGATTATGTGCTGTTTGTATGACAACATGGATTTGCGTCGTAATCTGAAGTGCGTCAGAAGTCACCTCCTATGCTAATCTAAATACCCTTCTCTTGTCTGACTCACACATCTTGGATGTAAACTGTGATTGCCACAATGGCCCTGCTGTCAGAAAAGGCCAGCAAACAGAACAGCCGTAGTTTACATAGGCAGTAAATCTGTGCAGGGTGGGCCTCAGCTTTTCCTTGTTTTTTTTTTCTTTTTCTCCATGTGCTGTCCGTTGGAATGGCTGCATCTGTGCGGTGACAAAAACTCCTGTGTTCGAGCCCTTGGCACATGCAGTGACACAGACACACGCTCAAACCCCACACGCATACTTTGGAAAGGCTGACGAAGCCGCGGTCTGGGTGGAGTCTGCAAGGGTTATTGGGTGATGTTGGGCAGCTCTTCCTCACAGGGTGGGGTCACTGTCCACTCCACGTTCCCAGGCCTGTACAGAGCTCATGCCAGCCAGAGCAGTGCCCTGCACCAGGAAACACTCTGCAGGGGTTTGGCCATCTGTGCCTGGCCTAGCGCATCAACTTGGCCAACTGCCGTACACCTCTCATGTCGTCTGTTATGCCCTGGTCTACAGCTACAACACCAGGCATACATTAACAGCTTGAGTGGGCGGTAATGCCATGTTATATTTGTGCTCAAAATATGCCTAATGAAACTACAAGTGAATCTCTAAATTAAGCTTCGCTGCAAAATTGTGCCTTAATTCAATACAGTCACTAAGCTAATTTAACTGCCGTCTGAAGTGTAAACTCTTAGGTCAGACACTTACCAGCCATTAAACCTGATATGTTAAACATTTCAGACATTTATCCAACTTCAACTACAGCCTGGAATACACGTACACGACTTTTAAAACTAATTTATATATATAAAAAAAAAAATCTTGCACTTTCATCACATTTCAGGCATCATACACTTGCCGTTGCCGACATAAATGGTTATAGACACACTACCAAACTTTCAAGTCATTTTGAACAAACTCTCTTGTTGCTAGGAGATGCGTGACAAATGAAAATGTGCTCTAAAATCGGCTCAAAATATCATTGATACATGACTGATACATCACACAATTTTCTGTGAAATCTCAGGCAGCCCAAAACCTGTAGACTGGCTCTGACTTTCGGAAATTAGTGTAGACTCTTTTGAACTATTCATTTAAAAAAAATGAAACAAATATAAAACACTGGTGATAATCTTTCCAAACCAACCCAAAACATATCAATCCAAACACGAGTCCAGTGATGAAACACTGGAAGAACTAGTTATTCAACTCAGTTCAGAGTCGATTCCTTGTTTTGGAAGACAATAAATTTATCTTGCACTTGTACTATGCACTTGCGACTTTACAACTTTGCAGAACGTTTACAACCACAAACAGCTATATTACACAATGCATGATTGGGAATATTCGAAAAACCATAATAGGGGCACTTTAAGTAATACAAGAAGGATTCACCCTAACAAAAAATTAATGTGGATGTTCATATGTTTTACTACACAGTTTAGCTTGGTGTTAAAACCCCAATCATTAGCTGAGTAAAGTGCCCCCCCCCCACCCTTCTCCTTTCTCGTTCATTCCTCACCAGGAGAGAAGGAAGAAGGGTTGGCTCGAAGAGGGTTGGGAAAATGTTGTCTTTGCTGCTTTTTGGCAGTCAGATAGCAGTCAGGAAGTCCTCAGACAACAAGCTCTCGCTCTCTCCTTCCTAACATGCGAGGAGGCAGAGCCTTGCTGCATTGGCGTTAATCAGGTTTCCTCCTCATGTCCTTTACATGTGATATTCTAACAACACAACTTATCCCCCACTAATACTTTGCCATTTTTTCTACTTGCCATTTCAGTTTCTAAGAAAACACAACAAACAGCTATCCTAGAGTAGAAATCTTATTTTCCGTAATACTGTGGACTGGATTCATACAATTTACCAGCAGAGACACATGGATTAGCCAAATATTCTGAGTTGCCCAATTCGCCAGAAATAAAAACCAAACAACAAGCTATTTTCAAAGACCACAGTCATCGTTTCCACATACTCAGTATGCGTTCTGTTCTTAGTTTTTACTTGCCACCAGAAAGCACACTTTTGTGGATCTGGAGTGTCTGTCTAAAAATAAGCAACTGGAAGGCCTGACCTCAATGTGGTGCTGCTGGACAATGCAAGTATTGAGCTAAACCCACACCTCCATTCCTGTCCACACCTCTCTCTCAACCTCACCCGTGCAAAGGGATTCAAATGGGACAAGAGTAACACTTTTCATTAAGCCTCATGACAAATCTTATATAATATGCAAAATATTTTCTATGAAGAGGCAACAGAAGGAGCAAAACAGGACCCTTTTAGTAAATCAAAACCATGCAGCTCTATTACTTTTCTTGAACAAATGACTTGTGAACCTGTTTATTTACAGAACAATGGCTGATCCAAATATGCATGCTTCCCTACTAGCTTATATAGTAGGTGAAAAAAGAATTATGTCCGAATTCACAGTATTTATAAAACAGTGTTGTACCCGAAATGACCTACTTCCAGCAAGATTCTGAAGTCCGCATCCAATGGACACTTTACTATCCCATGAGGCCAATGGGGAAGAGTTGTGAATGGCAGTGAAGCTACACAACTAGTGCTGACAAGGTCACATGACACTGACAAATGCATTACATTTATTCAACAAAATACCTACTCAGAGAACATGCGATTTCAAATGCAGGCAGTGAATGTAGTCTGATTCTGAACGAACGATTTTAATAAACTGGTTCATCTTAGTCAATCCATATATTGAAACAAATGTGACCCGTGCTGGCAAAAGGAGTCGGAATGCACACAAAATAATTTCGAGCTGCAGGCAAAACAAGAGAAAAATATAGATTTTGGTCGATTTTGAAGTTAACAAAAATGTGTTCATTAAGCCATTAAGACCCCAATGCTTTAAATAGCAATTAAACATCTAAAAGTATCTTTATTTGTACGGTTTTCTGTGAGGAGTACCTTTCCTTTGTCCATGAATTCGATCTTACACGCACTGACTGACAGATCCGACGCATGTGCACAAAGATGCCTCTTGCAATCCTGATATGCACACATAGAATTAAAGTACTTCAAAATATCTGTCTTGGCGAGTATTCACACAAGCATTATCAGTTATGTCTGGCGATGTGTAAGTGTAACATTATTTTAGATCCGTGCGGTACAGCAGGTCTTAAGATATCCGGCTGTCTATTTAATTAATGTTAATCAAACAATTGTGGTATCATGGGGAAAAAAGTTGAATATATTTGGTGTTATTACCAAAGATTTTAAGGTATGGTTGCTAGGAGATTTTGTTTTGGAGCCTTCAGAAAACTTAACTTTGCTGACTATATCGACTTCAAACAGGTGTAGCTCATGTAGACATTTTTTATCCCATTCAAACCATACATCACTTTAAAGGGTTTTAATAGAGAACGAGAAAATTTTCACATTTGCTCAGTGCGACTCATTTTTAGTAAAGTTTTTTATAATCTGACTCATATATATCTACTCACAATAAATGTAATTTTCCTTTTATTAGCATATCCTCCCACACATTTAAAAGGCTGCGTGTCCATAACTGCGAGGGAAAAAGAGTCACAATTTTCCCCTGTGGACTACACAAACGTCAGTTCATTTCCAACTACCTGAAATGCCAACTTCACTGTAAACGTCATTCAATACTTATGCAACCATATTCAACACAGAGCACAGCTGCTGCCTTAAGCCTTGTCCTTTTAATGAATGACTGATGTTTTCTAGGGTATATGTCTGAGAACTTTATGTTTTCAGTCATCCCCTGCCTCTTGTTCTCTCCGTGACTCACTCGCTCTTCACCCCAAAGGACACTGCTGCTACTGATCTGTAAACCACAGAAAGACATTTCTTCCTGAATGCCTTCTTCAAAACCGTGGAGGACCATCGGGAAACAATTACAATTGTTGTTTACAAGGGGGACATTGACTGTGGGAACAGTCCCCTGGGGAGGACGAGGAAACAATAGATGCATAAATGATTCTGTGTGCTTAAATAATGCTTTTTATTAAAATACTTCTGAACTGCAAAAATAAAAGGATGACAGGGTTAGGCTGGGGCCTATAAGAAGTATCTGCTTCAGGGATGTTCTTTCATCATAAAAGGCTAATAAATGCTAATAAATGCACGCAAGTGTAAAATCAAACGTGCATACGCACACATGCATGAGTGGGACTGTTCACACCATTATGCAATGAGAGCCTTTCCTATCCGTGTCTCAGATTCCCCCCCAGATCTCCACTGAGGCGAGAGACAGCAGTTCAGCAAACCACACTACGTCCTTCTGCCTCCCTTTTCTCTAACAGCACTAAGGTCACTGGATTTCATTCCTCTCCTTGGCAGTGTCCTTTAAAAATATCAGGAGAGCAAATCAAACTAAATAAAAAGACAGGCAGGATCATATAAGATAGCATCTCATTTTTGGCAAGATAAGTTGCATACTGTCATGCTAATGGTAACCTGCGAGGCCTGCAAAGGCTTCATTAGATGAAGGGCCACTATATTGATTTTGTTCTGACCAGCTTGATTCACTGTTTAAGAGGAACAAAAGTGCAAATCATCTCAAGCCGATATGTAAATTGATCCGCATTTGCCATTTCATCAGGTTAAAGATCTACTATTACTTCAGTGCTGTCTGGTAACACCAACCCATGCTTGCTAACTGTTAAAAATATGAAAGGTGGCTTTCAAAGTTATTCACATCGATTTTCAAGTCAGCATGAGGAAAAAAGAACCCAGAGCATACTAGACTGTGCTCAGCTGGTGTCTATCCATCTTCATCCTCCCTCTGTGTTATCTCACTTTTGCACAAAGAGAATCTTCCTGGCATTTGAATGGACGGGCCGTGCCAACGCCCTCCGGGTCTGTCTGCTTCACACCAAAGTGCAATTCACCTCATCAGCTCAAAGCATTTTGGATTTCAAGCTAAACGTGCAACATGACAGCGCCTCCCCTGTAGTCATTCTGATAGCTGATGTCATTCACACAAGCAAAACACTGCAGATCAAAGTTTTGAGTGCTTATGAAGACTGTCTAACATTGGAAATAGCAGCCTGGTGAGTCAAGCTAACAGTATACTGTACTGTTGGTCAGTAGTAAGAATTCCTACTTCTGCAGGACTCAACAATTAGAACTGCCTGCTAGCCTGGGGCCAGTGTGATACAACTTTAGGCTAGTTGAGAGAACTAAAAAACCTACACTATATTGCCTAAAGTTTTGTGACGCCTGCCTTTAAATGAACATAAACGCATTTGTGAGGTCAGGCACTGATGTTGGACGAGTAGGCCTGGCTTGCAGTCTCCGCTCTAATTCATCCTAAAGGTGTTCTATCGGGTTGAGGCCAGTCAAGTTCCTCCACACCAGACTTGGTCATCCATGTCTTTATGGACTTTGCTTTGTGCACTGGTGTGCAGTCATGTTGGAACAGGAAGGGGCCATTCACGAACTGTTCCCACAAAGTTGGGAGCATGAAATTGTCCAAAATGTCTTGGTATGCTGAAACATTAAGAGTTCCTTTCACTGGAACTAAGGGGTCAAGCCCAACTCCTGAAAAACAACCCCACACCATAATCCCCCCTCCACCAAACTTTACACTTGGCACAATGCAGTCAGGCAAGTACCATTCTCGCGGCAACCACCAAACCCAGAGTCGTCCGTCAGATTGCCAGAAGGAGAAGTGCGATTCGTCACTTCAGAGAACACGTCTCCACTGCTCTAGAGTCCAGTGGCAGCATGCTTTACACCACTGCATCCCACGCTTTGTAATGCACATTGTCCAGTAAGGCTTGGATGCAGCTGCTTGGCCATGGAAACCCATTCTATTAAGCTCTCTACACAGTTCTTGGGCCACATGAAGTATGGAGGTCTGTAGCTATTGACTCTGTAGAAAGTTGGCGACTTCTGTGCACTGTGCGCATCAGCATGCTCTGACCCCACTCTGTGATTTTATGTGGCCTACCACTTCATGGCTGAGTTGCTGTTGTTCCCAATTGCTTCCACTTTGTTAAAATACCACTAACAGTTGACTGTAGAATATTTAGTAGTGAGGAAATTTCACCAATGGACAATGCACAGGTGGCAGCCCATCAAGGTACCACGCTTGAATTCACTTAGCTCCTGAGAGCGACCCATTCTTTCACAAATGTTTGTAGGAGCAGTCTGCATGTCTAGGTGCTTGATTTATACACCTGTGGCCATGGAAGTGATTGGAACAACATAATTTAATGATTTGGAGGGGTGTCCCAATACTTTTGTCAATATAGTGTATCTCTAATGTTTTGTATCACATGCTATCATTTTTTTCTCAGCAAAATTGTGAATGCATTAATGGGTAAAATTACACTACAGTTCAAAGGATTAGGGTCAGTATGATTTTTTTTTATTTTATTTTTTTAAGAAATATATACTTTTATTCAGCATTACAGGACACATTAAAATTATCAAAAGTAATAAAATTTATAATATTTAAAAAATATATCTATTTCAAATAAATGTTGTTCTTTGAACTTTCCAGAACCTTTTGCAAGTTTTTTTTTGCTCACTAAAATATTTTTTTCCTTTTCAAAAAAAATCTGCAATGAGCTGAATATTATACTGCAATAAATGTATACTTTTTAAAACATCCTTATTGATGCTTTCGAAACTATCACAAGCGTTTTTGTAAATTCAACAACACCTCATCTATGTTAGCCAGCTAGATTGAATGAGTCAAACTCTCTAACAACAGCTACAATTTCTGGCACATTTTTAAATCATATTGCTGTATGTGGGCAGATACAAAATCACACAGAACAGTGAAATTGCTCACTTTTCCTTCTTTTGCCAACACTCGACTACAGAATCTCACAGAAGATGGATCACGTGAGCTCCACTGACTTCACACTCCACTGAAACTCACAGAAATCTAATAATTTCGTACTATTTTCCCTTACAAACACCAAAGTCTATTAATCACTGCATTAACATTCAGTACCTTACAAATCAAAGCAAGGTATTTACGTATGACCATTTTTATTCATCAAAGGTGTCTTTGTCCTCCTTGGGACATTTCCACAGCAGCATGTGACATTTGTGAAAGCTACTCAGCTGTACAAAGCTACTGTCCTGGTCAAAGAAACAAACTATGACACGTACATCCTGACCTCATGATCATAAATTAACTTAATTACTCCTTATATATGAGTCTCATCAGGACGGATTAACAAACCGCAGCAAGTGGCCGCCACATTGTCTGACCAATACAGGCAGAGCGTGAAACAAAAGTAGACAATAGCTTGGGATGGGAAATGCAGAAACTGACAGAGGAGGGATTTAATGGAAGAACTGCAAAATATAAAGGGAGATAAAACAGAGAAGTTGACCAGTCAAGCATGTAGAAAAAAACAAGACGCCCCCTCATTTGCACTGTAAGAAGTGTGTGTCTGGCCAAAAGCATTGAGTGAGTTGCTATTATTCAGCCATGCTACAAATGGCTACCCAGTGTATCAGCTTAACAATGATGTCATCAGTGATGTCATCTCTCATTTACAGTCTTACAGTAACAACCAATTTTGCTCATCTAAAACCATAGTTTTTTTGTTAGCTTCGATTTTTGATAGGAACTGCTTCACCTGTGGAAAAAAAGAACAACATGTAAACTAAAATGAATAATCATGACTTACCTAGATCTCCATGGTAACTGTTGTCATGGGAAGCCCGACTGGAGGCAATAGAGTCTCCATCATGGGGCCAGATTTGTCCTGTTTTCCTTACGCCTACGATGGTGGCCTCGGACACCACAACATGTTGCTGGCGGTGCCGTTTCTGTGTCTGCGGTGTAGGGGGGCTGCTGCTATCAAACGAGTGCTGAGAATTCTGGGAGTTCTGAGAAGGCGAGCGACTCTTCTCTCGGAGTGGGCGGCGGTAGGCTGTTGTAGGGCTGGGCGACACATGACTGGACTGTCCCGAGGAGAAGTCTTCCTCACTAGACGTCAGGTTCTCGTTGGAGCTGCAGTCTGGCGTGTAGCCTCCTCCTCCGCCTCCCACATCCTCGAAACTTCCGGGTGAGTAAGACCTCCTGGGCCAGGTGAGAAGATGGTCGTCGCTTCCTCCATGGTCTCTCATAGTGACCCTTCCTTCACAACCTTCTCCTGACATCATTCCTCCGACGTAAACACTAGTATATGGCTGGAAATCTGATGGCTGCCATGGTGGCGGCGGTGGTTTGGCCCCGTTTGGTCTCGCAGTGCCATAGCGAGGACTGGGTTCGCCGTCTTCATACTCGGCATCATATCCGCAGGTACTTTCAGTAGAGCGCCCCCTATAGACAGGCCTGGTGCGTAGATCACCTGCGACTGTGGCAAGGTTGCCCGGAAGTGAATGAAGTGACCTTTTGCGTTCCATCTGCATGGCTTGGTTCCCAAGAGAGCTGATTTTGTCCGAGACCTCACGGTCGTTGACTTTTACTAGGCCCCTGTCATGATGAAACTCAACGTTGGTGTAAAACGGTTTCTCCTGGCCTGATTTTCCATCACTGGCTGAGTGCGAATTGGCCCGCTTGATCCTCTCAAAGTTTGAACGTAATGCAGCAACCCCAAGCCCCATACCCGGCTTGTCTTTCAGGGAAGGATCCAAGGGCAGCTCCTTGTCAGGGGGCGGATGGGGCCTGCGAGGGGAGACTCCGCCCCTCGGTGAGAGCCCGTCGGTCTCACTGACAGGCCCTGTCTGGTGTGCCTCAAACGATGATTGAAGCTCCAATCCATCGCCGTGGGAGGCTGACTTTCTGGCAGGCGGTGGTCGTGGTTTCACTCTTGTCTCCCCCACAGGCTGAAACCTGCTGCGCTCTGGCTGTCCATGCTCCTGTGCATGGAGATGCTGGGAATCGGCCCCAACAGCTTGTGGGTCCCCTTCTGTCATGTGAGGTGGTTTCCTGAAACCCCATCTCTGTCGATCATAGCTCTTTCTCTCCTTGGCCAGCAGAGTCTGAAGGTAGATCATCCGGAAGCGCTCTTTGTTCACCTCCATTTCCAAACGTCTTATGGACGCTTTGCACTTCTCTAGTTCTTGTTCAATTCCCCCAACAGATCTTAGCTCCATCTTCGGAGGCTCGGACTCTGGGAACTGTGCTTTCCAGGCTTCAATGAAACCCACAGGCTCCACCATTGTGTTTGCTCAGGTTGAAAATATAAAATTGGTCAGAAACACACGGTCAAGTAACTCCAACTAAGTGGAATTTAGCTAAAGAAATGCAAATCTGATGAAAGTATGAAAAGTCGGCAGTGCCCGTTCATAATAAAGGATGTTTCTTTAATAACACTTATTACAAATGTTTACAAAACATATCGTTCATGATTTCCCTGGAATTGTCACTTGAAGTCTCAATCTTTCTGTACCAAAATTGTCGTCGTTGTCGAGTTGTTCAACGACAGAAGAACGAGCGTTATTGAGCATGTCGCGCGGAAACAATAAAGGCACGCGCATTCTCATCTCGCGCACCATTCCGACGAGACCACTTGCAGAATATCACGCGCACAAATCTCGGTCCCCAGCACAATGACAGCATCTGTTCTCCAGAGCACACGGGATAAGCAAAATACTCCTTAGAAAGCTTTTCGAATTACACTGGTCGCCATAACCAAATTATACGGTCCGGTCGTGTATGTGGCAATGTATTCCTGTTGTCCTGCGGTTATAATGTGATATCTCTTTTATCACCATTATGCCCAAAGCCCTTTGTGCTTACGTCTGTGTTGATTTAAAATAAATAAAAAATCACTCTCCTCGATTGTTCGTTTAGTTCCCGTTGACGAAATCCTCTGAAGACGCTCGCGATTATCCCATTTTGTCGCGGATGATTAGACTGTGCAGATTTGGTGAGTCTGCTGTACGTAATGCCTCTGTGTGAAAAGCACTGAGACACCGCTGCTGCTGCTGCTGCTGCAGGAAGGGGCGGGACTACGGCGTATGATTGACAGCTCTCCCAGCATGGGTTCGATTTAAAGCGACAGGCTGCTTCACCGCAAAGGTCAGGGAGCTTGTTGTATGTGTGTGGCGCATGGTGTGGCGTGGTTTAAATATCAAACTTTTTACATGTGTCAGGGGAAATGCAGTCTGAGTCTGAAACTGAGTCCCGTTTACATACACGTACAGGCTTTTTAACTGTGGGAGAAGGAAAACGCGCAATATTGCATTGCAAATATTATTTTTCATTAACATGCTGTCACTTTGTAATTTGTTTTCTTCTCAGTTGTTTTTACAAATAGATAGATGGAAATTAGATGGATTCAGATTTGACAGAAAGAGCATAACATAATTTGCAAATATAAAACCTTTCGTGTCTCTTCTTTTCTATGCAGTAACTATAATGGAGCTATAAAACGTGCCTTCTGTTATGAAATGCTTCATTTATGCTATTGTCAGTAAAAAAGATTTTGGTCACCGGTTACATAAAAGATGCAGCTGTGTTTACGTGTAAAATAAGATGATGTCATTGTAATTTAACCATATTCTAGCGCCAAATTTATCTCTGACGCCTTCAAGTGTTCAATTTGAAACATTACAGCCTTATGGGACTGCTACTTTTCCACATATTTTTATTTTATTTTAATGTCATTTATTTTAATTGTATCATTCTTTTTTTATCATGTGGTAATTTAACATTCAATAATTTATTTATTTATGTAATCTAATATATTTGTTTAATTTTTTTCTCACTTTTAAGCAAATGTTTAAGAAAAATAATTACATTTAGCCTATAATAAAGCAAATGTATTTATTCACTTATTTTAATTTTAGATGTTTTATCATATGTTAATTTAATAATTTATTTATTTTTGACCTTATTCATTTATTTATATTTTTCATGGGTTTTCTGTAGAATTTCCCACAGACCCCGTCATTCCTTTGCAGCCCGTTTGAAAACCCCTGGCTTGGGACATAATCTATAATCAAATAGCCTGCCTTCAACAAACACATTATTGTTTTTTTTTAAGATGGCAACTCATATGAATTAATGGCTTGTTCGTTTATTTTAGGGTCAAGAACAAGAAGCACTGGCCACAGTGGAATAATTTTTTTCTGTTGACCAAATAATGGCACTGATTCATTTCATTTTGCATAATTGGTTGAATAGTAAAAGAAAATCCTACTCCATCATTTAATTTACTTAATTTATTAATTGGCTTTTCCTAACAGATACACACGGCGAGACACAAAGCATGAACGTCAGCATTGGTAAAATTAACTGCAGTTTATTTGTAAAATGACGTGTTTAATCATATACCATTGAGCAGCAATGTACACAGCAAGTTGCTATATAAATATAGATCAAATTATTTGGCTAATTACAACTGAAGGCATGCATTATACTATATAATACATGTATATAAAACTATGACAATTTACACAGGGAAAAAATGCAGCAATCTCTCCTTGCATCAGCATTAGGCAATGGTAGACATTGTCATGCATGGTAGAAGACTGATGATGCTGCTGCTGCTTGCTTCCATACACACTTATTATTCTCATTTCTCTGACATTTATTCATTATTATTGAGTTTTTATTATTGAGTCCACTCTTACATGTGATCTGCAGCAATGGTGGCTATTTACTCTGAACTGCACATTCAACATGCAGGTTCTGATATTCAGCAAAATGAAGCCACTCAAAACAGACATGCACAACACAGAAGCCTGAGGTTTCCCAACACAAGCAGAGGCAGATTCTACTGAGCATTAACTGCAACAACAACAAAAAAGAAAGAAATAAAGACAGAAGTGAAAAAGGAAATGTTTAGAATGGAATGGAAATCCTAAAGTGCACTATTAAATAAATATGTAGCATATAATCAAGTATATGTAAATACTTGTCAGTATGATTACTTGATACAAAAGGCAACATTTACTTAAAAGAAAAAAGAAAAATGGCAAGTGTTTTCATTTGACTCTTATTTATGCCAACATCCAGGTTCAGTTCCTGAGCAAGTCAGACCACAGTGTACGGACCACTCTAATAAAAAACTAATGTTGAAGACATCTCATTCAGAGACAAGACTGAAAAGATATGGGGTAAGAAAGAAAAAAAAACAATCACGCTTAAATGTAATTTGACCATTAAGTCTTCACGATACATATTTCTTAAAAACATCATATATTGCAGTGGAATGTAGGGCTACACAAGATAATATGGCCATGTGTTAAGTGTAGCAATAAACAGCCACAGTAGTCGTAGTAGGAATTTAGCAGTCACATAGCAGTGTTGGTCCATTGTCAGAAAACTTGAGGCTTCGGGGTATTGTTGTAACGTGTGGTGAAAAGGAAATGTCAGTATCACTTTCTTAAAAGGAAGTCCACTGAATGCTAATGAAAGCTCGTTCGCACCAAGAACGTTAACGATATAGTTCTAAAAATCGTTCTAAATATGAAAGAATAGCATAGTCCACACCACAACGAAAACAAAGGCAGCGAGAAACGCTATCTTCGGAATCGCTTTCAGAACGATTTTTCTCCAGCTGAGAAACGATGAAAAAACATTAACAGCCAATCAGAATCCATCCTGGTTTAAAGACCTCGAGCATTCAAAGCACCAGATAACAAAATAATATTGTCCGCTGGTGTGGACGTTACAGTTATCGTAGTGTGTAAACTGGCCTTAAGGGAATGTGCATGGGTGTTAATTAAAATACGGACAAAACCACACCAAAGGCATAGTTGGGGACATGCATTCATTTCAGCAAGCAATAATTAGTGTGATGCAATGGACGACTAAACGCTAGAAAGCTCTGTTGGATGAAAAGAAGGAAACAATTACTTTGTACCGTTTGGGTATATGTGTACAAATATACAGACCATCTTAGCTGACTAGCTGGTGAGGGCTGAACAAGAGGCAGTTTCCCAAGGAAAGCCCTCTCAGCTGTCAATAGTGTGCTCAGCTATGTAACTAAATCTCTGTACATTAATGTCATTTATTCAAGTATAATTGCTCTTAAAACTTGCCGTGCTGCATTGCAGGAAGGAACAGACCAGCTAGTAAAATGAAGACACGCATTTTAATTCAAATGGTTCATGAGTGCATTTTCTTAGCATGAAAAAAGGTAGCATGAAACATTTTGGTTTTGCATTGTAAAATTCATGTTGTTTTGAATGCAACACCTAAACCTTTGCTTGTTTAATTTTTCTACCCCTTTGTCTCTGACCTTTACCCACTAAACGGTAACATTTACATCTTTTGTCCAAACCCACCCCCACCCACAACAAAAACACCCCTCTAAATTAAGTTAATGCAAGTTCATTCAATTATAAAATACAGTGAAAACACACAAAAGAACTTAAAACAGATTGGTTAGGGCCAAAATAATCTGAGTTTTCAAATAGAGGCACACCTCATGCTGTAATGTGTACAAGCAGTGTAAAGCTAAGTAGGGGTAAGCAACCAGAGAGAGTCGAAGCTGACAGTCCTGAGGTAGCTGTACTCTGCCTAGTGCAGAAAAACTGGCTTTACTAATCAAACGTGTCCGGTAATAGTGGAAACAAAATGTATCACCATAAAAATGGAAGTTATTACACATAGGGAAAGACATACAGGTACAAATCATGAGTGAAAAACCACACAAAATGCATGCGAAATACAGAACATGCAGCTTTCATCTGAGGATTTGACCGTGAAGCATTCAAAACATTCAGTCCCATACTGCTTTGCAACACCATGCTTGTCCATTGGCTCTGAGCGATTTTCACGCCGAAGACACAAAGGTAAACATTAGTAAACAGTTCTTCTGTCTTCTCTCTTTTTTTTACCCTACCTACTCTACTCTCTGTTAGCAAAATGAACAAATAATACCAACTGAAAAAATTGCATAAAATAGTGTTAAATGTCTGTACACAAGCACTTTTCTCCATTCAGCAATTTAAACACGATATGGGGGCATATTACCATTATTGTTATTGGTTTGAAATGAGACGAGACAAATGATTAATTAAAAATGCAATAACAAAAGACTGTTTTCAAAAGAAACCAACAAGAAGTCCAAAAATAATATTAATGGTCACTAATACTTGAAGACTTCAGGTCTGTATAGGTTTCCTCAATCACCAACAGACAGTTTAAAAAAAAAAGAAAAAAAAAATTATATTTCTATCTTAAGGTTATTTTTGTGTTAATCCTGTCCTTCTCGTAGACATTCGCTGTTTGCGGAGGCACACTTTAAACGCACAACCACACATACAGACACACGTACACACCATCTACACACATCTGTGCTCATTTCAGTCAAGACCAGAACATTTCGGCCAAGTTAGTGTCAGTGCTGTAGAGCCACAGCACCAGGGGGAGTGAGAAAGCCACGAAGGGCCAGGAAATGCCCTCCGTGCAGGTGCTGAGTGAACAAGCCATGCTCTTGGGCTTGTCCAGGTCTTTGGGCTTGTCCAGGTAGTTTCTGGCCGCAAACTTGAGAAATTCATCCAGCAAGATGACGGGCAGGGAAATCTTCAAAACCGTAAGCCACTGGGTCACGTTCAGTGGAGTGATCTGGAAGATTATCTGTAAGTAAAGCCCAGGGTAGAGTCACTACACAAAGTAAATACTAGGAATGTGCCTGAAGCCTAATTAAAAATTCGGAAAGGCATAGCAAAAGAAAAAAGGGACATTGTAAGGCTTGTTACAGTATTCAGTAACATTAAAGTACATCAGATTTCACTTATCGTGAGAAGATGGTAAGGAGAGATGACTGACAGGATGATGTCAGAGGATTTGGTGCACAACATTATAAAATGAGTCGTCAGTACGCTTGATCACGAATTTGTGAAAGTAAAAAGCGAGCTTGCATACAAAAGTGTTTTCAATACCCTGCATATTCATAAAGGTTCCTTGATAACCGCAAATTATATACACAATATAATTACCAAACTATATAACTGCAAAGAACGCAAAAGCATTGAAATATATTTTTTGCTTATGATATCACTATTTCATTTAAAAGATAGTAAAACACATGCATAATTGCTTAAATGAAGTTTATATTTACTCTACATGATATTTACTAAATTGGAAAAAAGAATTTGAAAAAGAAGAAAAAAGGAAAAAAACAAACAAAAAAAAAACACTTTGAACTTGATCAATGATAAACATTTATACTTAGATTGCTCGATTCTGTAATCCTATTATAGTATTTTTTTCATATAATAAATTATAAAAAAATGAATAAAAAGGAAGTAAACACAGTAACCAACAGTGCACTTTGTAATATGTTAAGTATGGAAGCCTGTTTCTACCACAAAAAATAATTCTGAGAAAAAAAGTCAGAATGGCAGGTTATAAAATGAAATGTTTTATTATATAGAGAAATAAAAACATTGTCTGCCCTTTCTTCTTTAAGAAATAATTGTGTATCACTTGAATTGTGATACAGTCAGAATTGTGAGATACAAACTTGAAATTCGTTCTTTTTTCACATAACTGCGAGTTTATATCTCACAGTATTACCTCACAAAACTTTTTTCAGAATTGTGTGGAATAAAGTATAAAAAAAACAAAAATAAATAAAAACATCTGAAATTACCTTTTTTAATTGCATAAATTTAATACAATTGAAAAGAGTTTAAAAAACATTAGGGTCTGGTTTCACAGACGGGGTTTAGATTAAGCCAGGATTAGGCCTTAGTTCAATTAATACATTTAAGTAGCTTTTATAAATGTACACTACTGACATAACTGGTGTGCATCTTGAGACAAAACAATGGCACTGACATATTTTTAGACAGCTCAAACATGCATTTTAGTCTAGGCTTTGTCTGTGAACCAGGATAGATTCTACAAAGATTGCAAAAAACAAACCAACAAACAAAACAACCGATACACCGAAACTTATCTCATTGATCTTACCGGCAGGGGCTCCACATAAAGGATAAAGAAGTGGAGGGACATGGAGAGGCAGATGGCTCCTAGCAACCACACATTATCCCAGGGGGGCATTCGCAGCAGAGACTGGTTCTCGGAAACACTACAACAAGACATCAAGATAACATCGTGAAATTGATTGACTGGTTGCATATTTATATATGGCATTAAAGAGATTAAAGAGATAGTTCACCCGAAATACAAATACAAGTGTAAATAGGCTATAATAAGATTTGTGATCCCTTAAAAAGTAAGTTGAATACAGAAGGTGGTCCGCCGGAAGCTAGATCTTTTACTTTATAACGTGTTAGATATGGATATTTTTCTAACACAAACCCATCGATTCGCTTCAGATGGCTTTTATTAACCCCCCAGAGCCGTGTGGATTACTTTTATAATGGATGGATGCACTATTTTGGGCTTCAAATTTTGGGCTGCCATTATGAAGCTTGGATTTTATTATAACTCTTGATTGTATTCATCTGAAAGAAGAAAGTCATACACACCTAGGATGGCTTGAGGGCGAGTAAATCATGGGCTAATTTTCATTTTTGGGTGAACTAACCCTTTAATAGCAGATGTAAATAGGGCCATAATTGTGGCATTTTCAGGGATATGATGTGCTGATACAGACCTGTTTAGGGCGTTGCACATCTCAATGGTTACTAGTACGGACAAAGCCATGGTCATTGGATAGGGAGACTCAAACACCTCACACTTCAGGCCCTCAAACTCAGGATTGTCTGGTGCACACTGAAGGAAGTGGCTCTGCAGAGATAAAAATGATGGAAGCAAATTAAGACATTGGAATACATGCGTTTGAGAAAGAGTATGTGTATTAAAATGTAAGGGGAGTTTCTAACCAGTTGATAGAGGGTGACTCTGGGCCCATCTTCAGCAGCAATGAACCACCATGCAGCAGCACCTACAGTAGCAGCACCTACGTAACCTTTAGGGAGACATGGAGAACGTAACGTCAAATCTTTCTTTACCTACAAAAATTTAAAAGTAAAAAATAAATCTCTTTCAAAGCCAGTGGTGCACTCACAGCCAATGATCAGGTATCTAAAGAAGAGCCAGCCAGAGATAAGGGGCTCTCTGGCATTGCGAGGGGGTTTGCTCATGATGTCCAGGTCGGGTGGGTTGAAGCCCAGAGCGGTCGCAGGCAGACCATCGGTCACCAGATTCACCCACAGCAGCTGAACTGGAATCAGAGCTTCGGGGAAGCCCAAGGCAGCCGTTAAGAAAATACTGCCGGAGAGAATACACATTGTGAGTAAATAAATGAGATAACAACTGGAAGAATGTCAAGAAGACCTTGGCAGCAATCTGAGTCTGCTCTAGGCATAAATTTCACAATGTTGTCATTTATATAGTACCACTTTTAAGATGGAGACTAAATTGTGCCAAATCAAGATTAAAAAGAAATTGACTTGCTCAGTTTTGGCATACAGGTGATGAATCGTAAACCTTGATTTAAACAATTTCATAAAGAATAAAATACAAATACAATATATATTTTTTAATAAAATGATATTTTTTAATTTAATAAACACTTCTGGTATACAACACCCATCGATAAAAACAAAACAACAAAAAAAAACTATTCTCTCACTGAAAACCCTGTTTTACTTGGAAATCGACTAATTTTTAAAAGTTTGATTTATAGTATTAACATCAAGAATGATAACTATAATGACAACTATTAGAGTCCACATCAGAGTATATCATCATTCTGCGCGCACAGTTTTGTCATCTGCCACTTTAAATGTAGGATGGATTCAGATTGGCGGTCAATGTTTTTATTGTTCATCATCTGAAAAAAAAAAAAATTGTGAAATTGCTTCAAACGATATTGTTCCTCTGTGTAGTTATCGTTATAGTTGTGTGGACTTTGCTATTCTTTTACATTTTAACATTATAGCTATCGTCCTTGATGTGAACGGGTCTTTATTCTGCAAGGGCGCATTAAATTGTTACAAAAAATGTCAGCCACTTTTCAATGTAAATATCTTTACTATTTAAACAAAAATGCTTTTCTATTGAACTTTCTATTCAAATGTAATGTTTCTTGAGTGACAAATCAGCATATTAGAATGCTTTCTGAAGGATCACGTGACACTGAAGACTGAAGTAACGATCACAGGTTTAAATTACATTTTATACTGTATTCAAATAGAATTTTAATTTTAAAATTAGCACTCTTAATACATAAATAGATTGCAAGATACATTTTATCTTGTGTAATCTTATGTTGACTTAAAATGGTTTAATGTGGATGTGCCAGTGAAAAAAATAAAGAATGAATTCCAAAAATGTTAGCAAAAGGTTAAGATCCTCACCAGACCACCTCGCCGACATTTGAGGAGATGAGGTAGCGGATAAATTGTTTCATGTTATTGTAAATGGCTCGACCCTCTTCCACAGCGGCCACGATGGTAGCAAAGTTATCATCAGCAAGGACCATCTCTGAAGCAGTCTTAGCCACCGCTGTGCCTGACCCCATAGCAATGCCAATCTCAGCCTTTTTCAGAGCAGGTGCGTGTTCACACCATCTCCAGTCTGAGGGAATGAACACAGGAGGCAAGTCATTCGCAGGAGAAAGATTTTAACAATATAAACCATCTAGATGAAATCCTTCCTCCGTCTTAAGAGTCGTTTTATATAAGACTTTTTTGAGGTCAAGTTTTATTTTTTAAAGAAATGCGTTTATTCAGCAAGGATGCATTAAATTGATCAAAAGTGACAGTAAAGGCATTTATAATGTTAAATATATCAATTTCAAATAAATGCGTTTTTTTTTAAAACTTTCTATTAAATCAAAACATCCTGAGAAAATGTATCATGGTTTTCACAAACATATTAAGTAACTTTTCAACATTGATGATAAGAAATATTTCTTGAGCAGCAAATCAGCATATTAGAATGATTTCTGAAGGATCATGTGACACTGAAGACTGTAGTAATGACTTTAGTGAAAATTGAGCATTAAGACTTCATAATATTAGCCTTGGTTATTAGAAGAGACTTCTTTCAAAAACATTTTAAAATCTTACTGACCCCCAAACTTTTGATTGAAAGTGTATATAAAATCATTCAGTGAGTATTTATGATTTCACAAATCTAATTTACCATGGCAGTGATTTCATCGTAGGACTGCAGGAACTCCACAATCTTGGATTTGTGAGATGGCTCGACACGGGCAAAGCAACGGGCAGAGATCACTGCCTCGCGCTGGGCGACAGCAGACAGGTCGTCAAACTCTCGGCCAGTGTAGGCCATGCGCGAGACGTCGTCATCCTCACCAAAGATGCCGATGCGCCTGCAGATGGCGACAGCTGTGCCCTTGTTGTCGCCAGTGATCATGATGACTCGAATGCCCGCTTGACGACAAAGTTTGATGGAAGCTGCCACCTCTGCTCTGGGTGGGTCCAGCATGCCCACGCATCCCACAAAGGTCAGGTCCGTCTAAATGACAGACAGTAATTATAATAAATTACTATATTTATATAATAAATTACAAATATTTAAAAATAACAAATCAAATAAGGGTAATATTATACACACACACGTATATTATTGTGAATGTCGTAACACAACACCTCACCTCATACTCAATGAACCGGGTTGAGTCCTCCAGTACAAGGCTCTCTTTGCTCAATGGGTTGTCTCGGGTGGCCAGAGCCAGACAGCGTAGTGTGTCACGTCCTGTGCCGTACTCACGGATCACAGACATGATCTTCTCTTTAATCCCCGCTGTCAGAGGAACTTTATCCCCGCCCACACGGATGTGCGTGCATCTGTCAATCACTCCCTCTGGAGCACCCTGCACCCAAAAATAATGAGTTTAAGGAAGCTACAAGCCACAACACATTTCAAACGTGAAGTAGTCCTGTTTGGAACAGATAAATGAAACACTGGAGTGCTAAAGTCTCCCTGGAAAACATGATGTTACCTTAACAAACATCTTGCCAATGGATGAGCGAGCTTTGTTGGGAGTACAGTACACTGACATGGACTTTCTGTCTCGGGAGAACTCCAGAGTGAATTCCTTCTTCATCAGCTGCTTGATGACCTGAAACAAAGAAAGAAAGAATCCAACAAATTACTCAGAGATGAAAGCTGCCATTACATCAAATGCAGAAAACCAATTTGGAAATTAATGTGGGCTTCCACAACCACACGAGCCACAAGGGTCGCAACCAACGCATAATCTGTGGTTGGAAAGGTCTGACGTACCGAGTTGCAAGCGTTCGCCCTCTCAACCTTGGAAAGGCCTTTCAGCTCAGTGTCAAACACGTTCATTTTCTCCACCAGACAGGTCAGAGCGGTCTCTGTGGCTTCTCCCACCTTCTCGAACACACCTTTGGCCTGACATAGACAGAAACTCTTCAGAACTACTGTTTGATAATTAAACACAAGCACTAGGGATCCACTGCTTTAAATATTCTGGTGGAGTGCTTTTCATGTTATATAATATAATAAATAGCCAATGTTAAAATTCTATATTATTTTGGGCAAATAAAAAAAAGGCTAAAAACTAATTTTAATGCTTCAAGTGATACACAGCATGAAAAAAAACTGATATTGTGAAATTTGCTAAATATTACTTTTAACAGCTTTATTAAATTAATACAAAAACTGAACATTAATTAGAAAAGTATTGCATACATGCTTACATAATCACACACATTATAAAAATGTATAAAATAAAATTTAATTTATAAAATTCATACAAAAAATATGGGAACAAATTAAAATTACACTTCTAAGCAAATTCATTAATTTACATCTTAATTCTTGACGATATAGTTCCAGACATCCTTAGCTGCAATTTATGGATGAACAGAGGATGCTGCCTTTACCAGAACACGTTAATAATAACTAACCTCATTGTAATCTAGAGACGAGTCGTTGCACAGAGCACAGATGCTGGCCATTTCAACCAGAGCATCATACTGAGAGCATTGCACTGGTTTACCATCAAGAAACCTGGAATAAATGTTAAAAAAAGAGGATTTAACAGGGGTGTCTCATGCCCTTTGAAATATCAGTGTGCACATGGGCAGTAAAACTCACACTTGTCCCTCAGGAGCATATGTGGAGCCAGTAATGGTGAACTCTTTCAGAGAACAGCTGTTTCCATTTGCCTGATCAACAATGAACATCTGGAACAAAAAAAAAGGAACAAAAATGAAACAAAATCTCTACCAGCAGGTGGCAGGCCAACCCACCACAGATGATCTCTGAAGCACCTCATGAAAATATCCCTACTTCACCTGACCTGGATATACCAGCACTACTGATGTAAACACTTTACATGACACTCACTTAAGAATCCCTGAGTTCAGAGGGGCTTTAAAACCCTGCCAAAACCCCCAAAACATAAACAACTGAGGATATTTTTAAGCACAAAAGACAATCAGATCCCTCATTCTGTCAAGGAAGAGAATAAAAGAGATGAGAGTGAGTGGGATGGTAAAGTGGAACAGCGTTCCTGCTGTAGTGCTAAAACCCAGTGGACAACAGTCGGAAGAGACAGAAGAGTGTGTGGGGGAGAGGGAGACAGGGACTAATCTCTAAGGCGCTAAGGCACTATGGAGAAAGACATGATTAGCAGAAAAAGTGCTTTTAGTTTTAGTTCAACCAAAAGTGAAAATTCTGTCATTAATTACTCCCTCTTGTCGTTTTTAAACCTGTAAGAGTTTCAAACAAATGAAGATCTTTCTTATTAAATCTGAGCACTTTCTGTCCCTCCATTGACAGCTACGCAACTACCACTTTCAAGCCCCAGAAAGGTAAAGACATCATCATAATAATAGTGCTTTGTGCAAAAAAACTATTTAACACTTATATTGGTAAATTATGTTTTGGCGTGCAAACAAAGCACTTGCGTTAAACCACTGGAGTCACATGGATTACTTTAATGATGTCTTTACTACCTTTCTGGGGCTTAAAAGTGGTAGTTGCGTAGGTGGTCAATGGAGATCTCAACAAAGGCATCTTCATTTGTTTTCCAAAGATAAACAAAAGTCTTACATGTAATTAATGAAAGATTCTTAATTTTTGAACATTTTTAAACATGAAATGTTTCTGATAATCAGCCATTTAAAAAAAAGTTATATAAATGACTTATAATGACTTTCCATGACTTATACTTGACTTTCACAAACATTTGTTGAAAGGTCATTTCACTAGTTAAGGATTTTCAAAAATTAAGTCACTAATGAATCATTCAGACCATTTTGCACCCAGAACCCGTTTGAATGATTCACATTTTACTCTACTAGAGCAATAATGAGTTGATTCCATTCCAGCAAGCTATGCAACATACTAGAGGTGTTGCGATATACCCGTTTTGACTATAAATATGATATTCAAAACATGAAATATCGATATAGTGTTAATTAAGGGTGTGATAATACCAGTATTGGTGATAACCATAATATTTCAAATGAATAGTACACGTATGATAATGAGACACGTAAATAATCCATCACCAGTACCTGGTTGACATTCCAAAGTGCAAAAGGTGGCGGTATTGCACCTTAACGCTGCCATCTGTCATGGAGCAGAAGATAAAGCGACTGCTGTGCAAAAACATGTCGTCCAATAAACCAGAGGAGTGTATCTACTCACACTCCAGTGTGGACTCCAGTGTGGACGGGGAGGGCGGGATTTAGAGAAAATAACTTGTTAGACACACTAGTCTGCTAGTCAAAACCAGCAACCTGTTCATCCACCTGTTCATCATTCTGCAGATGATAATCAAGATTGGTCCACCACTAAATGTGATCTCTTAAAAAACAAACTGCACCTCAATAAGACAAGATTAGAAGCATCATTCGTGTCTATAGCGGAAAAGGTGCAGGACGAGTTATCCGTTTAATACGAGTACAAGTTTAATACTTAGAGTTAGGGTTAACAAGATTGCATTCCTTCTGTTGAAACGCTGCTAATTTTAGAAGCACCCTTCCCATATAGTATTATTTTAGACAGCCAAGGCAATTGGGACATTTAAGGTAAAAATGATTTTGGTTTACATGCATCCTGAACATTCACCATATAAATCAAGCATAATATTGTTGAAAAAAAGAAAAAGCAAGCCTGGTACTAAATTTAACCTTTACACATGCAAAACTGATCGAAATCAGTAGCGCTGCATATTCGGCTTGCATGCTTGTACTGTACAGCCCAGAGCAAAGCTGCTGCTGTGGATCACAAGCAGATCTCACACACACAAGGTCAGTTATGCAACACTACTGCAAGTAACTGACTACCGCATACTGATCAGCTCTCGCAGTCAAGGTGGCGAAGTACAGATGAGGAGGGTGACGATGAATGAGAGAAGGGAAGTATACAGGGACACGATGAAGGGGAAGAAATAGAGAAATAAACATGTAGTCCTTTGAAATGAATCCTGTCAAACAGGAAAACAACATAAAAGGAAACACAGAGGCAACTTAGGGTGGTCTAACACAAGGTCATGAGAAACTAAGATAAAACTAAATAAAACTATTAATCATTGCAATATCAAAGCTGCAGATTAACAGCTTTCCCACAACTTTCTTTAGGGGCCAAGTTATGTACTAGTGCTAAATCAATACCATCATGAATGTCATTTTTATTCATGAGCCAATTGTCTATGCAGGAATATCACTCTCGCTTCTTGGCTGAACCCCAGCCCGCACATTTCTAAACAATAACACACTCACTATTGCCAAGGAGTGAAATTATGGGCTAAACAGAATTCGCAATAGCCAGGGTTATAAGTTATTGTTTCCTCTTTGATGAGCCCTGAAGCTGCTCACTAAAGCTCATGTCAATTACGTATAATATTCCCAGCATTCTCACCCTGCAAACAGACATCTGGTTGGTGGTAAGTGTGCCGGTCTTATCCGAGCAGATGACGGAGGTGCAGCCCAGGGTCTCCACCGAGGGCAGAGAGCGCACAATGGCGTTCTTCTTGGCCATGCGACGGGTACCCAGAGCCAGGCAGGTGGTGATGACGGCGGGCAGGCCTTCGGGGATGGCGGCCACAGCCAGCGCGACGGCGATCTTGAAGTAGTATACGGCCCCACGGATCCATGAGCCTCCGTGAACGGGATCGTTGAAGTGTCCAATGTTGATGATCCACACAGCGATGCAGATGAGCGAGATGACCTTGGACAGCTGCTGGCCGAACTCGTCCAGTTTTTGCTGCAGTGGCGTGCGTTCCTGCTCCGTGGACGCCATCTCATCACGGATTTTGCCAATCTCGGTGTTCACCCCGGTGGCGATCACTACGCCCACAGCTTTGCCTGCGGCAATGTTGGTGCCCTGTAAACATGAATTCAAAGGTGAGCTTTAAAATTATGATCATATTCAAATCATAAAAAAAAAAAAAAATCCCCTTTAGGTTTACTAGTGATCTTAACGTTTAGAAAATTATTTGGTTCTAAATCATGCAAATTAGGATGCATGATATATCAAGCACCATATTGGTTATCAGACAGTGTTCAAGGTTTTTTTTTTTTACTTAAAGTAAATCTTTAAAATATTAATAATTTAACGCCGTTAAATGTAACTTAACATCTTAAAATAAAATACTGTATTATAATGTGTTTCTTAAATTAACTTGCAGCAATTAAAAGCACGTGATTTATTTTTTACTTTAGTTTTATATTCATTTAGACAAAACAATACATTTTAATATTGGCTATTAACAGCCATAACATGAAAATAACTGACTAATTGACTTCTTTTTTTTAAACCATAATTTTAAAATTCCTAAATACAAATCTGTGCAAAAACAAATTCCTTAAAAAACATTTTGGTGGTTGATTGTGTATATATATCTTTTAAAATATTATTAAAGATATGATGCTAATATACAATTTGTATATATATATATATATATATATATATATATATATATATATATATATATATATATATATATATATATATATATATATATATATATATATATATATATATATATATATATATATATATATAGACTTTACTAC
The DNA here is from genome assembly GCA_023029165.1 of Gobiocypris rarus. Taxonomy (NCBI): domain Eukaryota; kingdom Metazoa; phylum Chordata; class Actinopteri; order Cypriniformes; family Gobionidae; genus Gobiocypris; species Gobiocypris rarus. Next base: position 25,479,199 of record CM040930.1, read on the forward strand.
CGTTCAAATGTTAGTGGGTTAGTAAGATTTTTTTTTAAAGAAATTAATAATATTCAGCAAGGATGCATGTTGTTCTTTTGAACTTTCTATTCATTAAAGTAATTAATAATTAATAATTTTTCACAAATTAAGTGGTTTTCAACATTAATATAGTCAAGAAATAAGTATCTTGAGCACCAAATCAGCATATTAGAATAATTTCTGAAGGATCATGTGACACTGAAGACTGAAATTAATTTTAAAATATTAAAATACAAAACACTTAAATTGTAATAAAACTGTAAAATATTACTGTTTTATTGTATTTTTGATAAAAAATAATTACAGCCTTGGTTGAACAGTAGTGTACATGAAGTTGAGGGTAAAAAAAAGGTCTAAGCAGAAATATGAGCAAGAGTAATAATAAGGTCTGCATTATCAGGCAACACAAGTTATATGCTGACAGGTCTGACTTACAGAGAAGAGCATGTTCTTCTTGTCCTGGTTCACAGCACGAGGGTCAGGGACAGGGTCTGTATGCTTGATTACAGACACAGATTCTCCTGCGAAGAAAAGATACAGATGACAGGTTGGTGAAATCAAAGTTCTAGTACTACTTGACTGCCCTCAAAGACTAATACATGATGATCAGGTTCGCAGTTCATCGGTGCATTTGCGTAATTGCTTTAACGGTTCAGTTCTGGCCAGGATGGCAAAGAATCCTATAAAAAAATAGCCATGGATGGAGCAGCTAAAAGATGTGGAAAAGTCGAACAGGCCGTTACCAATTAAGGCAGTGAAGCAAGACCTGACTCCTACAAGAGAACTTCCTTTCTGTCTTTCCCCCTCCTAACTGGACTGCAGAAACTGAGCACAGCTGACCTCCCTTTAAAATAAGCAGCACTGAACCTTCTCTGGAAAAAAAGATAATTTTTCCACCTCATATCAACTACTGAACTGACTTTATAAGGTGGCTTACTGCTTATGCCAAATCTTTAAAATCACATCCGCAATAGAATCTATTTTTAACTGTGGTTTTGTGATGAGGTAAAAGGGTACTGTGACATTATACAAATACATAAAATAGACAAAATATCTTAGATGATGTCTTTACTGACAGCATTAGGAAGGCTGCAAAAATCAGACCTGCGAAGAAAAAAAGGGAACTATGGATATTCAATGTATAAGGTCATATTTTCTCTGTATTTAGATCAAAACGTTTAAAAAAAAATGGGCACAAGGAACAACAAATACCATTTGGACTCCATTACTATTTGGACTCCATGAACGTGTACATGAACCCAGTAGAGTGGAAACGCAAGCACACGTGAAGTCATTTCATCCTTTCTTGTGTAACAAAGTTCAAGTTCGGTGAACTGTGGCCAGCAAATTAGCATAAAAGAAGTTTGACCACAATATCATAAAATAACCTCTTGGCTCAAAACAAAATAAGTAGACTAAGTGAATCTAAGTAGATTCAACATTTTGAATTTTGAATTGTGTGTTGTAGACAGTATATTTCAGCCTTCTGAATTTATTTTGTTACATGGAATTCATTATGTATTAAAAACAGAATCCCTACTGTGACATCCTGTTGCTGATAAAATGTCCATAAGTAATATGTAATTTTATGTCACAACTTGAGGTAATGCCATTGTTCTCACCTGTTAGAATGGACTGGTCCACCCTCAGGGTCGTTGACTTGATTGAAGTCAAGCGAATGTCAGCAGGAACTTTGTCACCCACTGAAAGGAAGCAAAAACATGCTGTTAGATAGAGATAAATCCAGTGCTCGAAGTGAACAAGGCAAAACAAAACAACACTGTCATACCATTCCACATTTATAAGAACATAATCAAACTGCAATAAGAGAGCAAGAACAATTCAGGAGAAAGGACTTGGATCCTATAACAATTTCAAAAGGTGTTTGTAAGGCACAGTGCCAAGTTGAAACCATGAATCTCAAAAATCCCATCATGAATCCCATCTTTTGAATCTCAAGTATCAGCTCAATGGCTTGGCAATTGACAATAATGGATTGGGCTTTCAAGGGATGAAATGAAAGCCAAACATACACCACTCATCTAAAAAAAAAAAAACCATACAAACCATGTTATCATGGGTTGGTTGGGTTAAATTTCAACAGTTTTCTCAGAAACCTTTTAAGGTGCACCTGCAAAGTTCTTGAGCAAGCTTTACAAAACCAAATTTCAAGAATTATGGCAATGCTTCATCTCATCCGGTCCTTTTTAATACACATAGGAGGACCATCTCAATATCTTCAGATACAACCGGCACTGAAGAGGTTAATGTACAGCATCAGCAGCTTTGAAACATTTCGGTTTGACTTTGACGCAGACAAAAATAGACTCTGCTTCATTCTTTCCACAAACAGAGGGGGGTTTAGTAATTGCTACTAGGAAGAGAGCAAATGTAAATACCGTAATCTTTTCTAAACAAATCTAATAATGAATAAGGCGATGGATACTTGAGCACGCTGAAAGACTTGACGTTTATTAGTCATTTGAGATGGCGTCTGTTTAAATCCGCCTGATGTGTAAATCGAGTTTATGAAAGAGTGGGCAATGACGAAGTATCTTTTCACAGGATGTTCTGGGTGGAAAGAACTTCAAATAACCTGAGGATACGGTCCTAGATGCTTTGCCTTTTCTGGACTTTCTGGAGTTTTCACCAACATGTAAGTGCACCGATAGGCCTCTATGCACTTTTTAATGGAGTGAGGGACATGACGGGTGGTATCAGACCAACAACCAACACAGCTCCTAAAATGGAAAAGCTATTTTGATATGAACTATGGAGCATGGTCAAACTGACACCCAACGTAAACAGATTTAGTTTAAGATGAGATTGTTAGTCCATAGAACATGTATAGAAAGGTTTATGATCCTTCAAGCTACATATAGTTTACATATACAGCACATATATAACATGTATTGCCATTAAACATGCTTTATTCGATTTCTTAAGCAAACGCTTGGTGAAGTGCACGCATTGAAGCTCTAAGGGGGCTCTGGATATAAGAAAAAAAAAGTTATGATCCAATTTACAATAATACACATTTAAAATGCCCCTAAACCAAACTAAAGAATGTGGTACAAAATACAGATATATAGCTCAAGTTAGAAAAAGGTCATATAACAAGGGTAACCTACTTTAGGTAGACAAGGAGAGAAAGTCTTATAAGAATAGATCATAGAAAAATCATTTTTGGACCACCTAATATTATTCTAATAACACTTGTTAATGACAGAGTTAAAAAGTTAAAAATTGCACAAGCCTCGGGCATTTTAATTAAAAGAATGCTCAGAAAACATCTTCAAAGGCCTGCTATGCTTTAAAGATTAGAGTTTTATTATCCCTTGATCATTTCATCCAACGATGCTCAGAAAATCAAGTACCAACCCAAAACACAAATCAAGGTCACATTCACCAAATCAAATCGAGGTAGTTAAGCAGCTAATAGAGCAAGTGCTTATGTCATATTGGCAGCTAATGGGTGGTTGGAAACAAACTGTCAAACACTCCTCCATGACTTCAAAAAGGCTACAGTTATTTCCTCTTTCTGAGAAACAACAGGGCCTTATTTAGTGATAACTACAACAATTTCAACAGTTTTTTAAACCATGCTGCTGTTTTAAAGGTGCCCTATAATTAAAAATGTAATTAACCTTGCAATAGTGAAATAACAAGAGTTCAGTACATGGACATCCCATACAGTGAGTCTCAAACACCATTGCTTCCTCCTTCACAGTTAAATCTCGTTTGTGAAAAACACCATGGAAAAATAGGCGAATCTCAACATAACACCAACTATGAAGCAATCGATGGGATCATTAATATGTACCCCCTCAACATTTGCATATGCCCGCACGTGTTCACAGTCAGACGGAACTGCAGCAGCCGAATCGTCGGGAGTTGTGCAGGTAAACAAGCGCCACGCGAGGGATGTGAGGACTTCTCATACCCTTCCCACAGATAAATGTCAACAGGCATGGTTGATGTTTATTTATAATCGGAAACCGCAACAATTTAATGCAAAATTGTTCGTTTGCTCAGCCCATTTCACCACGGACAGTTTTTCTAACCTGGGACAATATCATGCAGGCTTAGCTCAGTGTCTAAAACTGAAGAAACGGCAATTCCAACTATATTCCTGCAAACAGTAAGTAGTGATTTTATCCACTTATTGACTATCTAAACAATTTCTAATTAAATTAAAAGTTTCTTAGAGACAGCATTGTCTAGATAAAGCAAGATGCTAGTACAGTAACAATAGGAAACTCCAAGTACCCTACATAACAGTGTGTCTAATGACAAAGGTTAATATTAATTCCTGCCAGTGTTGTTATAAATTACAAAATACAACCGTAGATACTTATGTTGTACTACGTTAGTTTAGTTGCTTACAGATAGCACTGGTTTTGGTTATTTCGGGAGAAAAAGAGGAGCTTTCAAGTCTTCGTGCTTGCAGTTGCCAGAGTTCGGTAATTTTAATCCCCCAATCAGATCTTTTCTTTGAAAAGAACACATTCTATCCGGTGTTTTACCTAAACATGTGCAATCTGGCAACCATATGCAAACGAGCACTCTCTCTCACGTGCACGCGATGATCTGAAAACATCAATAAACAAGTAAGCTGCATTTTAGCGATCTCCATTTGAGATGTTCTGCTTAAAGTGTCATTCAGTCGGTCTGTGCTCTGTCAGGACTCATGAGCCATTTGTGCTGTTTGTGATTGTGTTAGCTGAACAACTGCACTTGTGTGAGCTGCTGAAATAAGCCAATCAGAGCAGAGCTCAACATTAATATTCATGACCCTTCCAAATAAGGCAAAAACAGAGCATTACATCCTTGGCACAATTTCTAGGGTTGTAAATGGACCTGTAAAACCGTATCTGGACAGGTTTTGCCCTTAAATAAACCACATACACTCTATGTAGATATCAGAGAACAATTAAAAATATTGTTTCAAATCATTCTAGGGCACCTTTAACTCCACAGTTTGTGCTAGAGATATTCATCTTTGGGTGATCAAGCCAAATAAACAGAAAGAGAGAAATACTGTGAAATACAGTCAAATAAATTACACATGACTTAAAAGCAGCCTAGATGATTGGGGGATTAAAACCAGTGCTATGTTTATAGCACATTGCTATGCGGTTGCTATGGTGTTATGGGTGGTTGAGAGGAAGTTGTGTCAAAGGAGTCCACCCCCCAAGTCACTATGATATTCTGGTAACTAGGTATAAATCTAGATAGAAGTCCAGACACTTTCCCCTGGTTTCAAAGACAAGGCCTATTGCCTGACTAAAATGCATGTTTGTGCTCTTTTACTTGAAAGCAACTTTTTTTGTCTCAATGTATCTTTTTCTAAAGCATGCTTATAAAAGCTACCTAAATGCCCTAATTGAACTAAGGCCTAATCCTGGCTTAATCTAAGCTCTTTCTATGAAACCGGGACTTTAAAGTAATCAAATTAAACATGTCTCTTTCGCTGGAACTAGACTCTTGTACGACCATTACCGGAAGCCAGAGATTTATAGTGTATAAAGTTATAAACATGGATATTTATCTTATGGATGCGCTTCAAAATCTAAGGTACCAATCACTGGCATTATAATGATAAGAAGAGCCAGGTTATTTTTTTTTATAATATCCTTTTAAGTTTAGTTTAAAAAAGAAAGTCATACACACCCTTGGGTGGCTTGGGGGTGAGTAAGTGATATGTAAAATTATAATTTTCATTTTTGGGTGAACTAATCCTTTAAGTAAAAGCAAAACATATACAAATGTATATAAAAAAGGGAAAAAACAACAAAACACCAGTAGTGCTCTACGCATGTGCCAAAAAAATAAATAAATAAATGCTTCACTTCACATCAGCTCATATTTTCTTGAAAACATAAGAGACATCTTGACCTATAACAAATATGTTAGTAAGCAAACTTTAGGGAGGTCTAATCCCTTTGTCAAAGGAAAGCATTAACTGTTCCTCGCGTTGTCCCGGGTGGCCTTTGGCTGGTGTGCACAAAGAACACCCCTTTCCAAGCAGTCTCAATTGGCTGGAGCGCCCCTGGGAGTGTTTCCTGAGGGAACTGACAGCGAGAGGCCGCAAGTGCAGCGACGACCCGAGCACGTAAACACACAAGGCCGGATATGCTCTCTGTCATGCAGACAACTTGTCCTCCAAAAGCCTGTTCCCACTGCTGACGATGGGACTGAACCGATGCCTGCTAAGGACAGCAAGAGAGGACAAAGAGCAGAACACCTCCCCTTTAAACACAAGAGAAGAGAGAGCGGCCATCTGGCTCAATGATTATTTATCTCGTCAATCTGGTCAACTCTTAACTGCACATCCTGTCTCTGTTACTTCATTCACTCACTCGCTCGCTCTCGACTGGGACAGGGTGGTCGGTTAGACCACAGGCTTGCTGGTAGGTCTTTTAGCAGAGTTTTAGATACAATGAAACTCCAGAGCAATTCGCAGAGCAACGTTGATTTAGTACTTCTGATGACAATTCCCATGAGTCCGAGCCATAACCATAGCAAAGGAAACAATCTTGGTTCATTAGCAGAGAGGCACAGACAATTTAGAAGCTGGAGGACTGCAAAAGTGTTTCACTGGGGGCAACTGCGTTAATTCTTGAACAGGAAGTCACACAATACATTTAAAACCACAAAAGCCCGTCTACACTGGCTGCTTGTCACTTTCTCCCAGGCATGATCAGCATTCACACTGCAGCGGTTAGCTTGTGACAAATGCAATTAGCTAATAATTCTAACGCTTTCCCTTTTTTTGATTCCTCAAGTGCCTTGCATCAGCATTATGCTTCACCGTATTCCTTTTGGTAAACGGGGACTTGTCTACATTTGTCTCCATCCCCCCGCATCCTCCTGCAACTAGTCCCCTTGGCTGTGTCACTACACCGCTCGATCAAGAGAAGTGACTGAGGGGCCTTTTACACAACACTGTTTTAAACAAAAAATTGAAAAATGTATGCGTTTTAGCTGTTCATTTACACAGTTTTGCGGGACTGAAAATGCAACCATTTGAAAACTTTATCGTTATGGTCTCTGTGTAAACTACAAATTTGTGAAAACGGTGACATCACACGCATGCGTATTTACGTGTTCAGTCTATAGGCATGTTTTTTTTCCTTTACAAATTGACGTTGCGAACTACTGGGATCTGGCATGCATAATACACCATTTTTTACAGCCGTTTTCGTGGATCCGTGTGAACAGATTTCACTTTAAACGTTGTTGTCTGTGAGCGGAAAATTTGATTTTTGGTACGGTGCTGTCATGTAATCATACCCTCAAACAGAGAAAAAGAGACAAAGCATCACCTCAATTTGATTAATTCTTCAGGGGTTGATATTGTCAATGTAATTGACAATTAAATTCGATACATTTTACAAAAATAGGATATTCTGCCAGTGCAGTAAAACATGTATATTCAAGAGAGGGTTGCCAGATCTGTGTAACAAACCCAGCCAAATTACAAATCAAATCTAGACCAAATACCATATCTAAAATATTTTACATTCACTGTTATGCATTTCACACAATTTAAAATTGGAAAAGTCACTGTAGAGTAGAAGAACTACTCACAAGAACTACTCACAACAGAAGAGACTGGTATATATTGTGATGTTCCATTCTGTAGTCGCGACCGAAATATTTGGACATAGCGTTTGAAGACCGTATAAATACCTCCCATATTTCTGATGTTATTGTGGAGTGTTGCATTAAGAGTGATGCAAAAGACAATCTGACCATCCAGGCAGAGAGGCATCTGTAAAATTCTGACTAGAATTATACTTCAAACCACCTCCAAATGTGTTTGGAATCAGAATTTAAAATAATAATAATAATAATAATAAAAAGAAATGGACGTTATTTTTCGCTGTCCAGACTTTCAAAAAACCACCTGGATATGCAAAAAAAAATCTGATTTTTGCTGGCAGTCTGAACATAGCCTTTTAATTGGAAAATCAAGTAAAAAATATCCAGTTAAAACTCATTAAGAAGTTATGTTTTGCAGTGTAATACCTGAAGATATCCATCTACTAGCATTCTCATTCATAATTCGATTACATTTTATGAAACTCACAATTTCTGGAAATTCCTCTTAAGACATGTTCTCAGACTCAAAACTGCTATGAAGAAGAAAAAAAAAGAAAAGGAAAAAAAGCCTAATAATGGAAGATGACTTAAAGACTTGAGAAAATCAACTTAGTTTAGCATTAGCAGCGCTTGGAAACAAAGAGCTTTTACAGCATTTTTAAAGATGCGCACAGCCGAGCGGTCAATTACCACCGCTGGTCTGCAGATGAGAGGAGATGGCTTAACGGCCCAACAGATCAGATGTTTCATGATGGTATCACTTTACATGCAATCATTCGGCAGATGTTTAAAAGACAGAGGAAGTAACGTAGAGATGTGAGAGGCTGTCATCTTCAGCAAAGCCCTGCAAGGTCATTCTTCAATGAGAGTGAAGGGAAACAAAAGCAGCCACAAGGACTAGAGATTATGACTCACCTCTTTAAGAGATGAAGTAGGGGAAAAATGCAAAGATATAAATGTACAAGCAATCTACTGCTAGTTAACCAATTTAGCATGATGATGCAGCCGTTGACAAGGTAACGGGACCAAGGGATAGGGGATTAGCACTGCTATGCTAGGAGGTAGATCAACTGTCACTGTTCTCAGATTGCTGGAGGATTTGAGGCATAATTTATTCTTTTACCACATACAAAATGGGAAGAGTTAACATTTAACATTGGTGCTCAAGAAACTTTAATATTTTTGTGGAAACGTGATACAATCATGTAATGAATAGAAAGTCCTTGCTGAATAAAAGTAATAATTAAAAAAAACGTACAAGATGGACGAAATGAGCTACAACTGTATTATCAAGGTCTGTCAGTTCGACTTCTCAAAATTGATCTTAGATTTGACCAAAACTAAAGCATTTAAATGAAACTTTAAAAATAAAAATTACTGTCTCATTCTGGCTGTAAGGGAACTTTTAAAGTGTGTATACATTTTTATTTCCCTGTGTCATGTGCTTGCGTCACATTCCAAACCCTGCGGGCTTGATTAAAGATACGTCATGCAGACCTCATCAGGGGACCATCGCTTTTCAAACATCACTGCGCCATCTGCTGAAGGGCAGTTTGTCCAACTCCCAGCAGAGGCTGGAGGATGCACGTGTTTGCTGAAGATTCGTGTACGATCAGCTGTGAGCTCTGGTGTCGCTCCTCGCTCGACGGCAAGGTTGCACAGCTGCTGCCTCTAGACGGACACTTAACATTCCACTCACAAGACTCTCTTTCCCCCGCAGTCACTCTTTGTTTTCCTTCACCCACAGTCTTCCCGCAACACTGTTTTCCTCCAAACAAGAAAGGTTAACCTAAATCCATTTACCCAGCTTTATCCCTCCTATATAAGAGTTTTAGAGAATGAGACCCCTCTATGACCTCCCTGTCCTTCAGCAGACAAAAAGGGATGCAGTTCCTTCGCTCTCCATCTCTGACTGCAGCAACAAATGAAACCCTGTCGTCCTGCGTCACTCTACAGCACTATCTAAACCAATCAGCATCACCCCCCCCAGCCCCCCGTGTAAAACTGGAAAGGACTGATTGCATGACTTTACCCCCTCTTGAAGTGCTTTAGATTTAAGTATGATTCAAACTAAAATGGATGCAAGTGAGGCTCCAGGCTGTGACTAAACCAGGCTGATTGTGAATCATTGCAAATGCGACAAAGTAATAATTTAAAGGGTTGGGTATTGACACAAATTTCATGATTCGATTTAAAAGCTTTCGATTTGATTCAGTATTGGAATATTTTGGGTATATTAGGTACAGTGCATGGCAAATTTAATGAAAAACAAATCTCAATGCTGTACATGAGAATCAGTTGCTAAAATGGTTAAAATGAACTGATTTGTATACAAACACTTAAATTACACTCAAAGTTTTTATAATAATTAAGTTATAATACTAACTTTACAATTACATCATGTTTCTACTCAAAGGGAACTTGAAGGATTTATCCAAACATGCATTAAATATTGAAGAACCTTAAAAATTATGATGATTACGGTGCACAGGCATTTTTTCCCCCTAGCTGACTATAGAGAGTTTATGGCCACTGAATATGATAAGTGATGTTACGTGACATTGTTCACAAGCTGTTTTATTGACATCTTTCCATGGTTGAAACACTGATTGAGCGATTGCATGAAACATGATATAGATTTGAAGATGTACTGTATCTTTTAACATACTTCAGATGTTCATTCATGTTGATTTCGCGCTGTAACTGGGATTAAAGCGGATGAGATGATCAGTTCATGTTGAACTGAGGCGCTAGAGTGATCGGCGATGCCACATTCAATTGGACATAAAATCTCAGATTTCAAATTGTCCCATCAAAAGTAACAAAGCTTACTGCAATTTATTGAATGAACGGAAAATTGTAGAGCTCATCCCATCCATCAACTGAAAAGAAGATGACTAATCTATTTTTGGGATTTAAGAATCGATATTGATTCGTAAAAATGGAATCAATTAAAATCGAGAAAATCTATATTTTTTTACCCAGCCCTTATAGCCACCATCAGCAACAGTCGGGAGACCTGCATATAGAAGCACAAAGTTTTGTCCAACACGGTCTTCTTAGATGCAACAGTGCTTTCTGCATTCAACAATGAACGCAGTCTGAGCAGTGATGTCTGATCTGAGAAAACTGGTGCTTTTTAATGAGTCAGTCAAAAAGATCTTTGAAACAGCCCTTGAAATCACTTGTGTTTCAGCTGTTTGAAACAGACTTGAATGGCTCGTTCAGAGCCATTATTCTGGTCGCAACTTAATCTTGAGCCATATTTTAGTTATGTCCATTTCAAAATGAACCAGGAACTGTTACTGTGATGTATACTTTAACTTATATAAATAAAGATACACATTCTTGGGAGTTGTGTTATTATATAAGAAATAAATTAGGCTTATAAAAGGTTTTATTTTAGCAGCTGTCTAGTCAGTTTGTTTCACCTACTGCAAAATCATCTTTATTAACTTCTCATAATATCATCCCTTAGAACAATCCTTAGCAACTCCACCACCCACACAGTGGCATTGGAAGTGGAACGTTTAATTTTGCAGGACCCGTCTGTTAAGGCACCCCTCGCAGGTTATGTAACAGGTACACTCACCTGTTAGCATTACCACGGAGTATTAGTCAGAGCCGCAATCTCCATCCTGCTTTTGGAGGCTCTGCTGTACCATGTGGCTTCCCTCTGAGCGCTGCCCGTTTCATCTCATCATGACTAAGCAAGCTATCTAACGCCACCTGAAGCTGGTGAGCACACATCTCATCAAGCCCAGCACAGACACACAAAGCAGTAAAAAGGTTACACATGCACACAATGCAAACAGAGTGTGCCGGCCCAGAGCCAAAATTGAAAATATGTTAAGGACACTTATGATAAAGTGTTTTATAACACTAGCTGAAAGCATCTAGCAGCCATTGAATGTATAAAACACTGAGGCAATAAGGAAGCGCCTAGTGATCTATTCCAGTGAGCAAAGAGACGTGGCGTTATGTGATGCAACAGAGCAAGGGGCACTCCTGACAATCCCTACTTAGATGAATTCAAGCAGAAAAGTTAACCAAATTACAAAGTAAGTACATGACTTTTACAGTCATTCTCTTCAAGAAAAACTAGACAAATAAAATACCCTCTGAAATGAGAACGTTCCCTCCAAATAAATTATTAATTCCACCTTTGAATAGAAAAAGTAGCAAATAATCTCATAATAGATTTCCTTTTCCAAACAATTAATTGATTTTGCAAGTGATTTTTGATTTTGAAACGTTTCTTGAGCACCAAATCAGCATATTACAATGATTTCTGAGGGATCATGTGACAGTTTTTACATCACAGGAATAAATTAAACTAAAAAAGTTGTTTAATTGTTATAATATAATATTTCACAATATTAACATTACTGTATTTATGATCAAATAAATGCAGCCTTGGTGAGAAGAGACTTCTATCAACAAAACAAAAAATCTTACCGATCTCAAACCTTTAAATGGTAGTGTGTATATACAGTATATATTTCAAAGACTTTCAAATTGATTCATTTCCATACATACAAAACAAGTGACGTCTAATATATACCACCTCAACTTCCTGTTTCAATAGGAAATACAGAAAAGTGTGACTCGTGCAGTATTTGAGTTTCACAAAGACAAAAAGCATAGAGAACACACAAAAACGTAACATCATCTCATTTCTCAAGCAATACAAAGTAATGACATGCATTTAAATAAATTGAATTTGTGGCAAAGAAAACTTGGCCGAGCAATTAGTTAATTTGCTGTGCTTTCTTTAAGCACCAGCAGAGCTCTAATTTGGAGTACACTCTAATAGGTCTTTACTGCGAAACACGATCTCTCCCGTGGCAACCGTGTGATCACACACAAAGGTTCAGAGAGAGTGTCGCTGTAAGCCTAAACCAGTGGGAAACCAACCTGTTCACACAGCGCCCGTACCATCTGGATGATGGCACTGGCTACTTTACACCTGTTGCTGATTAGTTTACTCTGCTGGTTTCCTCACCATTCACAAGCTGAATTTTTGAATAGTCGTTCTTACCGGCAACTTCCACAATGTCCCCGGGTACAATGTCCCTGGCTTTGATCCTCTGCACAGTCTTCCTGTCCTGGCGATAGACCTTGCCCATCTCGGGTTCGTATTCCTTGAGGGCCTCAATGGCATTTTCAGCGTTTCTCTCCTGCAAGCAGAACATTAATGGAAATTAGACATTTTCATATTCCTGGGACACCATAGCAGGCTTTAAAAGCATAAGACATTTACGGAACTGGGGCTGCAAGGGGTCCACAGAAAAGTTCAGAGAAAAATATATAATTATACCATATTACTTTGCAATTGGATTATCATATTTAGAGGTCTATCATATCAAAATATTTGTCAAAATCCCATGTCAATAATCTGAAAAAATAGGGATCTATGACTATGAGCATAATTATGCTATAGAGAATCTATGGGTTAGTTCACCCAAAAATTTTAATTCTGTTATTAATTCCTCACCCTCATGTCGTACCAAACCCGCAAGACCTTCGTTCATCTTCAGAACACAAATGAAGATCTTTTTGATGAAAGAGCTCTCTGACCCCTCCAGACAGCTCTATTTAATTAACACTTTCAAGGCCCAGAAAGGTAGTTAAGACATCGATAAAATAGTCCACGTGACGACACTGGTTCAAGCTTAAATGTTATGAAGAGAAGAGAATACTTTTTGTGCGATTAAAACAAACAAAAATAACGACTTGAATTCAATTTCTTCTTGCGTCTTATGTTGTTGACGCAGTGTAAACAGTGCAGCGCTTCCTTGTTCTACAGCAGAACGACTCGTCGTGGGCCAATGGTAAGCCGGCGTTCTGGAAGCGCTGCTCTGTTTACACTGCGTCAACAGCGTAAGAGTCTGACACAGGCTAGAAGAGATTGTTGAATAAAGTTATTTTTGTTTGTTTTTTGTGTATAAAAAGTATTCTTGTCGCTTCATAAAATTAAGTTTGAACCAATGTAGTCACAATGTGGACTATTTTAACAATGTCTTTACTACCTTTCTGGGCCTTGAAAGTGTTAATTAAATAGCTGTCTATGTGGGGTCAGAGAGCTCACAGATTTCATCAGAAATATCTTAATTCATGTCCTGAAGATGAACAAAGGTCTTACGGGTTTGGAACGACATGAGGGTGAGGAATTGACAGAATTTTCGTTTTTGTGTGAACTAACCCTTTAAATGGAGCTGAGAACTAAGACTACATTATTATTAATAGCTACTGCAAAAAAAAAAAAAATTGTTACCACAACAATTTCTTATGTGAACTAAATATCCAACAGCACATCCTAGAGATAAGACAATACAGGGCTAAATTGGCTCTCCTTACTATGAGAATTTGTGTCTTGGATGACTGAGGTACCATCAGATACAACTGAAGGGAAACTGCCTTTGACAATGACCTTCTTTTTCTTAAGTTAAATGCTGCGTTTAAAGTGACCTTTTGCTTTAAGCACGATTAATCCCAAGGGACACACTTCCTAATAGTGTTAGCCTGCTTGGCAAATCATTTGGCAACGTACTTCCTGTGGTTTCTCTTGCATGATGGGAACAAAAAGTCTTATGTCAAACAAACAAAACTGGCGTGCCTAGGGGCGAAAACCAGTTTCATGTCCGGACCCGGACAAATGAAGGGGGATGGGTTGTGGTCACTAGGACATTTAAGGCATTAAGCTATAAATACACATGCCACAAAAGGCAAATCAGCATTGCTTTTCAATGGAAAGACTAACAAGCAAGTTTTTGAATAGAATACTGCTATTATTAACTGCTAACTCAGGCACCATGCAGTGAGGTATTTCACACTAAAATCAGACCGGCATCGCAAAACGCTTGTTCTATCCACTGCTGTACATAAATGATACTATTTCAGATACCTAAAAAATGTTGACGACTCCTGTGCAGGCCTGAGGCCTTGCAATTCTCATTTCATGAGCAAAACTGAAAGGAGGAAGGCCTATCCGTCTTTTGGTACAAACATCATTGAAGCAGAGAACCAGAGCAGCTTAAAATATATTCAAGAGATACTTGACATTGGCATGAGGATCACAGAAGAGATCTTCATTTGATATTAAGAATGTATATATGATCTGATCCCAGCTATTACTGAAAATAAAGATGCAACTTTTGCCCACAATAGTGTTAATTGAAAGAGGCCTCAACAGTAAGAGTGTTACTGTCACTTTTGAACAATTGAATGCATCCTTATTCCTTGCTGAGTATAAATATCTTGAAAAAAAACAACAACAAAAAAAACATGTGACTGACCACAAACATATAAACAGTAATGTATATTCAATGTAATACTACCTTTGTACCATCATACTTCAGTGTGTATTGGTTGCTGAGAAACATCAGTTCTTTCCCGTGGATGTTAAATGGGCCTGTAAATCTACTAAAGCAGGTGCATGGACCGGTGCTCTCTGAAATGAAGTTTGCCCTGGGCTAGCAACCGCTACTCTCCTCTCTGATTGAAAAAGTGACCGAATGAACCAGAGGATAATTAGTCCTCTTGCCTCTGACATCACACCTGCCACTAGAGATGCAATTCACCAAAAAAGTGGGTATGAGCCAAGAGGAATTGCAATGGGAACACTTGTAGGACACCTATGGCTGTAAGCCAAAACTGTATGAAGACAACCTCCTGAAATATGCTGATATGATGAGCGCAGTTTTCATTTCTTTGTTTACACAATTCCTACTATAAATTAAAGACACACTTGACAATTTGTCCCTTTTTCAAACAAGCAAAGATAAGAAAAATAAATCAAAATAAGTGTGCAAAATTTTAAAAAAGTTATGTTTTTAACAAAAGTCTCATGTTCAAGGCATATTTGCTTTAAAAAAATCTAGTAAAAACAGTAATACAGTCCATTTAAAATAACTTATTATAATATATCATTTATTCATATGACAGCTAAGCTACATTTTTATTCAATCTTCACTGTCACATGATTCATTCTTATTATTATTATTAATGTTGAAAACAGTGGTGTTGATTAATATTTTTGTGGAAACCATGATACATTTTAGATTAGATTTTCATAAAGAAAAATGCATTAAATAAATGATTCAATTGCATGTATTTGCAAGAGATTAGAATACACTATTATATAGATAACTTTGAGCTTCCAAAGGCTCTAAAGCCTCAGTTGTGATTTCATTGGGCCATAGAAATCTTTCCATTTATATACACCAATATCTGCAAAACTATAGCCCGAGGCATTCAACACTGTGCTGCTGCTGTGCCCTTTAAGGAGACCATTTTGAAGAAGTAGAAAACTACTAGGAGGAGACAAGGCTGAGGATTCTCAGGCAGTCTGGGTAATGAATGGAGACCAAAATAAAATGATAGAGAGAAATCTGGGACATGGGTTTCAGGGCCGCTGAGAGGTGCTGGAGAAAATAGGGTCTTGGCTCTATTCCGGATTCCACTGGGACAGCAGGACTATCTTTAGAAAAGGGCAGGGGAAAAAAACGGCCACATGTTTTCGTTTTCATAACAAGGCTACACTTTGAGGAAAAACTATATTCGCAATATAAAAGTGTTTAAAAGAAACTTAAATGCCTGGCCCTGTTACAAGGCACAAGCAAACTATCAGCGGAACACGACTGTCAGAAACCGCTGGTACTGGAGGACAATAGATGTAAAGCTTTAATGCTCATTATGAATTCTTGATCAAACTACAGTTAGATCAGTAATACTGTAAAATAATGGCTTTCCATTATCAAATTAATTCATGTCATGCCAGAGCTAAATAAATGCTGGTTTGGTTCTCAAGAAACATTTCTTATCAATGAAAACTGTCCTCAAAACATTTTTTTTCAGGATTATTTGAGGAATATCAAAAAATAAAACATTGCACATTGAAAACAAACATTTACTTGACAGACATTTTTTTGGAACATTATCTTTACGGTCACCTTTGATCGACATGTCCTCACTGAATAAAATAGTTTCTTTCTAAACAAAAAAGAAATCTTATTGACCCCAAACTTATGAGCAGTAGAACAGCAGTTTTGCTCTCATTCAATGTTAAAGTGTGTATCTCAAAGATTGCTGTTCATAAAAATCTGTCAGAACACGTCCATATGCAAAAATCTATTGTATTTCCACATGGCGTTTATGTCGTTCAGGAATGCAGTGTAAAAAGGCAAAGCTAAAAAACAAAAGGAGTACAAACTTACCTGCCAGACACCTACAATGGCGTTGGCTATAAGAATTAGCAAAATTACAAAAGGCTCCACAAACGCTGTAATGGTCTCCTCTCCCTCTTCAAACCAAGCCAGTACCTATAAAAGAAAAACAGAACAAACAAAATACCTCTTAAGATTTCATGTTCACAAATAGCCATTATCAAATGACTGAATAACACAGAGGAGTGTCCCAATGAAGACACCAAATAAACATTTTAGCGCATCATGTTTTTTAATTTTTTCTCTATGTCTTGACAGGAGTTGTGGCTGTGTGCCAGGTGTCAAAACAGACTGTCGTCAGCAACTCCACAAGAATGACTTTATTTAACGCATTCCGCTTCTAAGTGGCACGACCGAGACAAAGTACTTAACGAGCCTGCCATGTGAATTTACAGGCATGCTGACACTTTCCAGACAAGGTCCAGTGAACGCTGAAGCACTGAGTCCTTTATGTAATATGAACCAATTAAGATAGACCAGCTTTCATCAATCTAGACTCTATGGGCTTAAGTGTACCTGGGCAACACAAATGGGCTCACTGGCCTATTCGAGAACATCGTAACACCTGTGCATAAAGGTAATAGTTATATCTTAGCAAAAAAAGCCATGTACAGTCAGTACATAACACTAAAGAGATTTATTTTAACACCAACCCACATATTCTAGTGAGGCAAAAAGCTTTCTATTCCCTATGCAGACTTTGGAATATTTTGTTTTGATTTTTTCCCCAGGCGGAATGCTAGGACAAGCTTGAGTTCTGATCAATTAAATCCGTGATCTTGTACAACAGGTTTCCTTTGAGGCTTTTAGTCATTATATTGTTGATACATTGCGTACCTAAGCGACTAGTTCACAAAAGACAAACTGTTCTTAACATAGGGTAATCATAGACCTGCATCTGATAACATCAACAACAAGCACGTTTCTATGAAGAATTATACAGAAACTTGTAGAATTAATACACTATTACAGATTAAACATGATATATACTATTATTAAAAAGTGTGGCATACTTTTTTCTGTAAGAAGGCATTAAACTGATCAAAACTGACAGTAAAGACATTTATGTTACAAAAGACTTCCATTTCAAATAAATCCTTTTCTATTCAGCGATGAATGCTGAAATTTATCACATTTCCCAAAAAATATTAAGCAGCACAAATACTGCAGAAACAATAAATAAATCTATATTTAAGTAAAAAACTTTTTCTAATTGTAATATTTCATAAAATGACTGTTTTTAGTGTAGTTTTAATCAAACAAATGGGGAGCGTAACAGATTTCTTTCCAAAAAATGTTAAACAATCACAACATTAAAATATTATTATTTTGAATAACGCATTTGTTGTAATGTCTCAAACGATAATTACCCAATAATTAATCATTCGAAATTTTTTAAAATATATATTAAATTGTGGCATACACATGTTTTTGCCTTTATAGAACAACATAGTAGCAACAGCATTGTAGGTCATACTACAAACATTCCAAATTTAATAGCAACGTATAACAAAATACATAAATGAAATGTTATTTCTGGTAAAATGATGACTTCTGAATGTTAAAGGGTGCAAAGCACAATGGCTTCATCTTCCTTGAAATTCAGTCCATTAAATGAGATGCCACTCAAAATCATTCTGAATTCAATTATAAAAGGCCCTTGTGGAAAGTGCTGTAGTTGTAAATTCCAGTTGCTGTGCTTAGTCCTGATGGGATGCACATGCACTGTTCTGATTGAATAACACCCTCGCCTTGTGGGAATAACAAAGATGAATGTAAGAGTAAGTTAATGCATCCCTATGAGAGGTTAGTGAGGTACCATCAGGCATGCAAGCACAAGTTTGGACCCCATTTAGACCGTTATACACAATAGCCAGGTGTAAATGGGGCCTAGGACAGATCTTAAACAATACACAGGACCAATTCAGGGGCAACAACCCATTGCCGGTAAGACTTGTGCAATATCACAACACTAGTCGCCAGATAAGATGAGCAGCCAATAAGAGAAGTGAGCACAGCATTTGAGAAACGTCTTTTTCCCACCTCTTTTCATTTATTTGTCATGTAAACAAGCATGTTGTAATAATAATAATCCTCAATGTTGACGCAACAAACAATGATTTTTCAGCAAAACCCACAGATCCAAAAAGAGGAAGTGGATGACTTAGTCAGTTCAACGCAGTAACCTAACCTCCGGACCATGTTCTTAGTGAGAGCTCTCTAAGCCCTCTCGGACTTGCACCATGCCTCCCATTCCTGCGGTGAAACATTATCCAAACAGACATGTGTTAAATATTCCAGACAGCATAAATGAACCACTTGAGTGAACCACTGTACATCATCGCCTTGTAGCCTGACGACAGCATATTGTAACATGATGAAAATATCACGCAGAGCATTTAGAAAGCATTCAGACACCTTCAGCATGGTACTCATTACCCACTGCATCTCAGTTTATAACATATCATGCCGAGATTAATATTTAAGACTTCATTTTTTTAATATACCAAACAGAAATTAATAAATCTAAATCAAAATCCTATTCTACAAGGCCATAATAAAACAATATGCCATTAAAACAAAACAACAAAATGTATACACTTCTTAAATATACAAAAGTTACGATTTAGCTTGATAATGCTTGCAGATTTGACATTTGCACTTCACAATTTTTTAGATATATCTAAATCAGCTATATCATTATATTTGAGTGCTGACCCAGTGCAAAACCATTGTAAGGCTAAGTTGATCGTAGAGCAGTAGCCACCAATGGTCTCAAAGATCAACTTAGCCGTACAATGCTTTTGGGAAACCTAGCCCAGGAGTGTATCTGGAGCAGAAATTACATAAAACGTTAGGTGAGGGGAATTCTATTTCTGTCCACTAATGCATGTTGTTCCAGACCGCTTTAGTTTACATGTCACTTGGTGACAGCCAACAATTCTTTTTTTCATTGAAGAAACCTACAAACTACCAAACCGCGAAATATTTTCGCTCACCTTCGAAACACACAAAGATATTTCAATTAAATCTGAGAGCTTTCTTTCCCTCCATTGACAGTCCACTACCACTTTGTCGCTTCAAAAAGTTAATAAAGAGATTGTAAAACTAATCCATATGAATTGAGCAGAAAATTTGGACTAAACTGCTCAATTCATAGGGATTAGATGTGTTTCGAAAGATTTACAGGATTGGAACGACAGAAGGGAGACTAACTCTCTAATTTTCTCTCATTTTTGGGTGAGCTAATTATTTAATATTAATAACAATATTTGCCTTAATGCTCTTCTATTTAGATGCTAACGTCATTGTACTCTGCACATTGATAACGCTGAATCTGATCTAATCTAACTTTAGCTAATCTATATAAAACTGGGGGGAAATCATCATATGGAAAGCTAAATAGGTACTATATTCAAATTAATACTGAATTGAGGTACTTACAAAAGATATGCAAGCTGCCAGGAGTAGAATCCTCACTAAAAGATCCTCAAATTGCTCCACCACCAACTCCCACAGTGATTTTCCTGAAAAATAAGCATGTGAATACATGATAATAAAGACCAAAGGGTGAAGTGCATAAAAAGAGGTATTAACAATACATGACAAAGGATTACCCTCTTCCGCAGGCAATTCTGTGGGGCAGCCAGAGATTCACAGCATGGTGAGAGAAAAGAAAAGAATATAACATTAGATCCTGAAAGTTCAAGTACTGCAAAAAAACATTATTGTTATTAATATTTTTTTAAATCATCTGCATCATTTGGGCTTTAAAGCAATAGACAACAATGTTAACATCACTTAAAAAAAGAAAAAAAAAGAAAAATGGTTTATATTAACACTGGTTTCTGGCCAGGATTACACGCTGGTGGAGAGCAGCAGTGACGTCACGCGCCTTCATTTCGGACACATGCCGGCTGATGAAATGAATATCGCCGCATGTGCGCCCGCTCTACTACGGGCCTAACAATCCTCTTGCACTCGATCAACATTGCGAAATCACCTAACCTATTTGCTTCTATTACACTGCAAATCCCAGTCACTCATGTTAGCATTAGCCGGGCCACGTTTGCTCACTCACCGTTCGGTCCCCATTTCTCCCGCTGCCGCTTCACTTGCTCCAGGCCGAGCCCAGTGCTCTCGTTCACGGAGAAATAGCTGTAAACTTCCTCCACGGTTTTCGTATGTGCGTTCTCCATCGTGGACGGACGGACACGCTGATTATTAACGGACTCTCAACCCCCCAAACACGGGCGTCTTCGAAGCCTTCAGTCTTGACTCCCAAGACCTTCGGATTGCACGAAAAACTTGATCCAAAAACAACCGTAGTGACTTTAGATAAACAGTAATCGATGATCGCCTATTTAAACTTTTTAGTTCGGGCTTTTAATTAGAAGGAAAGTTACTAACCCGGACTAATTCAACCAAAAATTACGCAACAGACATCGTGAACTCGCTGATTGTTCTTGATCTTAAATTTTTTCGATGTCTCCTGGCAGTCTTAGTGTCTTTATGATGTGATAAATAACGTCAAAATAGTATTTCGGATCTTTCCTCGGGTCATTCCCTTAAACCGCAGCCGGTGTTAGTAGCTCTTGCACCATCAGCACCAATCGCGTGTCTCCGCTCCGCCGCTCTCCTGATCCGCATGCAAAGCTCTCGCTGTCCGCATGTGGAATGCGTTCATTGGCTGCGCGGACTCCGGAAATCCCGTTCCTTCCTTTGACTTTTCTTCGTCACGTCAGTGTGGATCAGCTGACCCTCTTTGCTTTGGCAGACGTCACTACAGATGAAGAAGGGTGTAGCGCAAAGACATTTCCCTACAATGCACAATCTAGAAACGGTAGGGTTTTTTGATTCAAGCCAGGCAGGGACTCACCAAAAAGATTCATTCACTGACTCGTTCAGTGCCCCTTTCTGCAGGTTACGCCGGTAGGTGGCGACAGTGAATGTTGATGAATGTAAGCGATTGACGACCGAAACATTTTGAATATTTTTTTTATATTTGTTTTACATTTTCTGTTTTAATTTTAAAGTTAGTTAAAGGTTTAGCAAGTTTGTTGTGTGTTTTTGAAATGTTTTAATGGTTATCGTTTTTTAAATGCGGAAGATATTTGGAAGAACTCTGACTATCCCCCAACCCGAGATCTGCTTTGTTTCAAACATTCTTCTAAATATCTTACTGTGTTTAGCAGGGAAAAAAAGAAATTAATACAGGTTTGAAACAACTTGAGGGCGAGTAAATGATGACAGAGTTTTTATTTTTGGACTATCCCTTTAAGTTAATGAAAATTAGTGTTGTCAAACGATTAATCGCATCCAAAATAAAAGTGTTTACATAATATATGTGTGTGTACTGTTTATAATTACTATGTATATTTAGCATACATATATTCATAATTGTATTTATATATAATATAAATTACACACACACACACACACACATATATATATACATCTAGTTATTTCTTAAATATATACATGTGTATATATTCAAATATACACAATAATTATAGACAGTACATACACATATATTATGTAAACACTTTTATTTTGGAAGTGATTAATCGTTTGACAGCACTAATGAAAATATTTGTTGATTATATTTTTTCCTTTTACATATTTGTTGTTTCATGAATCATTTTGTGTTCCATAATTGTTTTAATGACCATGTCTACTTTCCTGGATAATCTTTATAGTGGAACTGTTGGCTTTTGGCTTATTCACCGTGCAGAAATATTCACCAGAGTGAAAGTATGACAATTTGTTATACAACATTTATATAGACTATAAGAAATAAAGGTTATTCCTGAATGTGAATATTCAATGTTCCCACATTGGTAATAAATCCCAGTTAATAATGCTATCAAATTACACACACACACACACACACACACACACACACACACACACACACACACACACACACACACACACACACACACACACACACAAAACCTGTCATGTAGTTTACCTAAAGAATAACAGATAAATTATTAAAACAACAAAAAACCTTATCCTTTGCAGGTCCTTGTTTTCTGGTTCAAATGTTCGTATATTTGAGCACACAAGATAAGGCCACTCACTGCACACTGTCTCACTGATGAAAAGGATGAATGAAAAGACATCATACGATTATCATGGACCCTGGGTCTGCATACATTTTGCAACCCTACAGGCTCAGATAAAAAGATATGTAACAGCTAAATTAGTTTTGCCACAGCTCTGTTGTCATGGAGACATGACATGGTGCTTTCCATGTTGCTTGTTTATAAGTCGATCTCATCGTCAAATGTCTATCTGGAATATAAGGTTGCAATAAACATGTACTCATTGTTTCCCATTCTGAAAGCTCTTTTGATAATTTATGGATAAATACACGAAAACATTACTGTACACGGATATCCCTATCCAAAAGTTGGTTTATGGAAATGTCCAAAAAAGGCAATCAGCATAATCATACATCTCATATTCACAGCCCATCTGTCGAGGTCTCTGAGGTGATTTTCCCTGACTGACACTGAAACTTTAACCTCCAACATTTATTCTGTATTATTCTGGAAAAGGTCAAACTTTCAAACTATACCATTACCATTTAAAATGTTAGTGCTGTCAAATCGATTAATTGCGATTAATCGCATCCAAAATAAAAGTTTATGTTTACATAATATATGTGTGTGTGTACTGTGAATAATTATTATGTATATATGAATACACACACATTCATGTATATACACTCACCTAAAGGATTATTAGGAACACCATACTAGTACTGTGTTTGACCCCTTTTCGCCTTCAGAACTGCCTTAATTCTACGTGGCATTGATTCAACAAGGTGCTGAAAGAAATTTTAGAAATGTTGGCCCATATTGATAGGATAGCATCTTGCAGTTGATGGAGATTTGTGGGATGCACATCCAGGGCACGAAGCTCCCGTTCCACCACATCCCAAAGATGCTCTATTGGGTTGAGATCTGGTGACTGTGGGGGCCATTTTAGTACAGTGAACTCATTGTCATGTTCAAGAAACCAATTTGAAATGATTCGAGCTTTGTGACATGGTGCATTATCCTGCTGGAAGTAGCCATCAGAGGATGGGTACATGGTGGTCATAAAGGGATGGACATGGTCAGAAACAATGCTCAGGTAGGTCGGGGCATTTAAACGATGCCCAATTGGCACTAAGGGGCCTAAAGTGTGCCAAGAAAACATCCCCATACCATTACACCACCACCACCAGCCTACAGTGGTAACAAGGCATGATGGATCCATGTTCTCAGTCTGTTAACGCCAAATTCTGACTCTACCATCTGAATGTCTCAACAGAAATCGAGACTCATCAGACCAGGAAGCATTTTTCCAGTCTTCAATTGTCCAATTTTTGTGAGCTTGTGCAAATTGTAGCCTCTTTTTCCTATTTGTTGTGGAGATGAGTGGTACCCGGTGGGGTCTTCTGCAGTTGTAGCCCATCCGCCTCAAGGTTGTGCGTGTTGTGGCTTCACAAATGCTTTGCTGCATACCTCGGTTGTAACGAGTGGTTATTTCAGTCAAAGTTGCTCTTCTATCAGCTTGAATCAGTCGGCCCATTCTCCTCTGACCTCTAGCATCAACAAGGCATTTTTGCCCACAGGACTGCCGCATACTGGATGTTTTTCCCTTTTCTCACCATTCTTTGTAAACCCTAGAAATGGTTGTGCGTGAAAATCCCAGCAACTGAGCAGATTGTGAAATACTCAGACCGGGCCATCTGGCACCAACAACCATGCCACGCTCAAAATTGCTTAAATCACCTTTCTTTCCCATTCTGACATTCAGTTTGGATTTCAGGAGATTGTCTTGACCAGGACCACACCCCTAAATGCATTGAAGCAACTGCCATGTGATTGGTTGATTAGATAATTGCATTAATGAGATATTGAACAGTTGTTCTTAATAATCCTTTAGGTTAGTGTATAAGAAATATTTGCATGTGTATACTGTATATATATAATTTTTATTGTATATAAATATATTTTATATATAAATATAAAAAAATCTTAAATATATAAATGCATGTGTGTGTATTTATATTATACATAATAATCATACACAGTACACACACACACACACATATATTAGCATACAAACAAACTTTTATTTTGGATGCGATTAATCGCAAATAATCGTTTTGACAGAACTAATATAATATTATATTAAAATATAAATTATATTATCTGCTGTATAGAGACTTTTAAAATAGTGATTTTCAGGCCAAAAAACAAACAAACAACAGGGGTCACTTAAAAAAGACTACTGTTGCAATGTGAGTACCCCTGGTAAAACAAAGAATAATAAAATAATAATAACAACATGAATTTTAGTATGTTCATCGTTTCATGGCATTTCATGTTATCTGAAATTATTACAAATGATTTATGCTTAGGCTTTGATTCCCTAACAGTTCAAATAAACCTGTGAATCCAAACTGTGAACATATAAGGCATACAACTGCTACAATAACATCCACAACAAGCTTTATAAAGGATAAAACAAAAGATGTTCCATTTTGTATTGTAATCCCATTCACTGAAAGGTCAGCTGAGCCAGTAATAGCCAATTTATCACACACCTCTTGACTGACACATTAATTGCAGCAGGCTTGAGAGAGAAAGAACAACTCGGTCAGCATCTCAATGCTGTGCAATGAAGTGTCAAGCTGTTTGACCCGACCTGTAGATGAACTTTATGGATTTATATCTGTAACGGGTTCCAAATATCTACAAGTGTCTAAAAATTATACATGTGGTTTAGTTGATCTAGAATTAAGCAATAGATGGCTTGTTCTGTCGGGTGTGTTGGATTGTTTGAATCAGTAATAAGGCATCCCACAGTTCATGAGAAGAGTCAGATGTTTCCGTAGGATTACGCTGTGTTCGGTGTAGCGTCTTTTCTCTGTGTAATACAGTGGGGTGACATTTGCATGCTAAACATATCAACAAAAGATAAGGGACATGACAAATCTATGGTAACCATGGAGTGCGACACACAGATCTGAGCATGAGGTAAACCATTCCTCAAAGTGTGTGCCCTCTTGAGAAAACCTGCCAGGAAGAGTACACAAAGTCGCCTTTTGTCACCTGAGCATGGTTGTTTATTCAGAAAACCATCCCCTTGTTTGAGTTTCACGGATGTGGAATGTATTTGCTAACAACTCTTTCCCATATTCAGTCTATGTTTGGTATCAGTCTCTGGGCTGGATGCCAAATGTTTGCTTTTTATGGTTCTGTAAAAAAGCAAATGTAAGATTCTGGCATGTCAGGAGGAGGACTGTAAAGGTCTCAAGATGCAGGATGGGCCACTTTGTGAATCCACTCAGATTTACCAGATTCAGGTTGATCTGAAGGCAGTTCAAGTTTGGTGTCGACATATTAAGATATTTGATCATATGAATAAGCACATATTATAACTTTATAATTTATTAGTAACTTCATTCCAGCCAAACTAAAACAAAATGTATTTTAGTGTTTCTTACATTAGGGATGTTTTAAGAGAAATTTCAAGCAGACACTGCCATCTAGTGTATTTCATTTGTAATTGCACTACAAATTAGTGAACGGCAATTAACATTCATTACTCGTTTAAAATGATGTACATTGTGTTAATATGAAGGAATTTTGCGTATTTATTTTTTCACAGGTGCGTTGCCTTGTGTTGTGATTTAGGGCTAAATGAAATGCGCATTTTAAGCAAAACATTTTCTCTCTCTCTAATATTTCTAACAATAGATATGAAAAACATTTAATAATATATGATAGGATATAATATAATACAAAAATACATTTATCATTCTAACAAGTTTTTTAATAGTTTTAAAAAAATTATTTTATTTTAAAGTCATTGTAATTACTAAAAATATAAATAGTTAGTTAACACTGCTCACTAGTCGACATTTTAAAATGAAATTAAAAACATTTTAAATTTTAGAAATTAAAGGTACATGGATTTTATTAACAGATTTTATTATTCTGCATAATGTTTAAAATCGTAAAGAAATCCACATTAACTATTATAAAATGGAAAATGCACGGAGGATGTAGTAGCTACTTCCACTACAACAAAATATTCATAAATTAGGAAGTGTTTTAGGAAACTATTTTAGTAAATTAAAATATTTGATAATCACGATTGAAGGTTTCTGTTTATGAGAAAATAAATGATATCACATATTTTCAGCAGAAAAACGAGCAACAAAAGTGTGGCTGTTTGGACCGCTTTGGCTGTGTCTCAAAACCTAGTGAGCGAACTACATAGACGGCGATTTAGGGCGTCATGAACGCATGCAGTATTTTGACCATCATAACTCAAAAAGATGCCTAATACCTATTAGACACAGCCTTGAGGTCAGTGCCAGTATAACATGTATCAGTTCCCGGCGCATGTGAAGTAGATCTCAGTATACACTGTCCAAGAGCTGCGTGTCGAACAACTTTGATTTTCAGTATTTCGGTGACTTTACCTAGTTCTTTCTTCGTTGAAGAAAGTATTAATTTTGGTAACAGTAGTTGAAATAAAATGACGGAGCAATCGGCCCTGCTTCTGCGAAAACAGCTAGCAGGTAGGTGGCTAACTGCTAGCGTGCATAGTACAAGTCATCTTAATTATGTCATATTTACCATTTCTTATTCACACTATCTGTACTTTTAAACAAAATGGTCAGTACCCAAACCCACTGTATTGGTGTTTGTGCAAAATCTTATGGTCTTCGTATTTCCACTTGTAAAGTAATAAGGTCAGAAGGTTTGGCTAGCATGCTAGCTGAATAAGTTGATGAGGTATAAACATGTTAATCACAAAGCTTACACACTGTATTTAGGAAAATAACCTAGTTGTAAACAAAGCATTTTATATATTTTAAAACAATGGTAATGGATGGTAAAAATTTAATTGTAGCCGGTCATAGTATCAGTTGACACGTGTTAGGATGCAGTAAACAAATTAATGGCCTGCCAAAGTGGAAACAACACCAACACATATAGACTTAGGTTTTATTAAAAACAATTACATGCATATTAGAACATGCCGATATTTAGATAAGGCTTTACTTTTTTTTCTACATATTAAAATATTAACATAGCAAAGCATGACAGAAAATGTGATCTAATATCCAGTATTGGCGTATATGTATGTATGTGTGTGTAGTATGTATATATATGTATCTATGTATGTGTGTGTGTGTATATGTATGTATATATATATGTATGTATATGTGTATATATATATATATATATATATATATATATATATATATATATATATATATATACACATATATATATATATATATATATATATATATATATATATATATATATA
Source organism: Gobiocypris rarus (assembly GCA_023029165.1). Classification (NCBI taxonomy): domain Eukaryota; kingdom Metazoa; phylum Chordata; class Actinopteri; order Cypriniformes; family Gobionidae; genus Gobiocypris; species Gobiocypris rarus. The sequence continues at coordinate 25,507,407 of CM040930.1, forward strand.
TATATACATACATACATATACACACACACATATACACACACACATATATGTATGTATGTATATATGTGTATATGTTTGTATGTAAATATGTATATATGTGTATATGTATATATATGTTTGTATGTAAATGTGTGTGTCTTTAAAAAAATGCTTTAAAAATTCATCTTACAGAGCTCAACAAAAACCCAGTGGAAGGTTTTTCTGCTGGTCTGATTGATGATGATGATATCTATCAGTGGGAGGTTGTTGTGATCGGCCCTCAGGACACATTGTTGTAAGTAACCAATCCTGTTACCAGCCATGTGCTGCTTGGATTTAGCTGTAAGAGTGGCCAATTGACTAATCTAGTCAAATCTCTTCCATCAAAACTGTCTACTCACCTTTTCTGTTTTTTTATTAATAGCGAAGGTGGATTTTTTAAGGCGCATCTCATTTTCCCTCATGATTACCCACTCCGACCTCCAAAGATGAAGTTTATTACGGAGATTTGGCATCCTAATGGTGAGTGCCTGTCAGTTTTGGTAAAAACCCCTATAGCAGCAGACACTGATATTATTCTTCATCTCTAACCAGTTGCGAAGAACGGAGATGTGTGCATTTCAATCCTACATGAGCCAGGAGAGGACAAATTTGGCTATGAGAAGCCAGAGGAGCGTTGGCTGCCCATCCACACCGTAGAGACCATCATGATTAGTGTGATCTCCATGTTAGCTGACCCTAATGGTGACTCGCCTGCCAATGTGGATGCAGCTGTAAGTTTAGTGATTTTTGATGATAACTGAATCACATTTTATAATAGCTGACACTGTGAAATCAAAATTGACCATATTAACTTCCTTTAAATTTTAAACATACCTAGTTTTATAATGGAATTCATCAAGCAAATTTTTCTTGAAGGAAACAATTAGCTGACTCTGAAATCGCCCCCTAAACCATCAATCACTATTCCCCACGTTAGTCCACTAATACAGTTCACTTGAAGGAGTGAATGAAAACGAGTAAGTGAATTTGGTCAGCTGTTGAGTGTACATCGGCTGTACACTCGTTATTGCGGTGCAATGTGGGATCGAATGAGTGCACTCGAACATGTCCACTATGGGTTCAGACCACTACAAATGGCCATCCCTTCAAATGATGCACTTTTTGAGGATATAGGGGGCGATTTTGGATTCAGCAATTGTTTTTCTTTAATCAAAATGATTTACATTTCATGTAAATGTATTAACTTGCTCATCCTATGAAATTACTTGCTTTTTTAACTGATTAAAAAAGTAGGAATTGCATTCATTCTAGAACACTGGCCAATAGATAATGCAGTAATTTAACACAAATAATATAATATTGTTTTACTCTTAAAAATTTCACATTTAAAGTTGGCATGAAACCAATGGTGGACGAAGTACACAAATCAAGTTCTTGAATAGAAGTACAGATACCCAATTTAAAATAGTATTCCAGTAAAATTATAAATATAAAATTACTTGATTTTTAATGTACTTAAGTATTAAAAGTAAAAAGTACTGATCGATTAACCCTATATTTATTTTAGTCAGCACTAGGCGGACATTTAATATACATTGCAAATAAGCATAAGCACTTCAATTATTTCATTACCAACACTTATTATACACTGTCAAAATATTAAACTTTAATTTACTAAAAAATCATTTTAAGTTGCTGATAATTCAAGTGTTGCAACAAGTGAAATAATATACCATATAGTATTTTAGAAATGTGGGGAAAACACATTATTTGTGTAAATATGTGGTGACAGAATAAAAATATAATGTTTAAACACCACTTGGGGCAAAACGCGTTAACATTATAAGATTTATAATCTTGCTTAGTAAACATACTAGATTTATGTCATTATTAATGTTATTTTAGTTATAATCGCTTACCTCGTACAGTGGTAAATCGCTGACAGTCATGACCTAAATATTTAATTGACAATTCATTAGGCAATTTAATTCATTAAAATTCATTATAACTTACTTTTTTACACTATCGGTTGCTTGCACATTTCAAGCTTGGCTCATTAAATCGGCGAGTTGTTGGCTCAAGTACAGCTGCAAAAGGGTCTGTCCGATTCACAAATTAATTTTCGGTTCGTAATAACGAGGAAACGTATGTTTTTATGGAACATAGTGGAGTAAAAAGTATGATGATATGCTTTGGAATGTGAAGTAAAAGTTTAAAAATAAAAATACTCTGATAAAGTACAGATACTTGAAAAAATATAAATAAATTTTCGGTAAAAAATAAGAATTGCCCATTTTAATTAAATTTTCATTTAAACTTTTCATCAAAATCAAATCAAATGAATGGGTAACAATTTACAAGGTCAAAATTTTGTATGATGTATTATGTAATGATGAATGCAGCATTAAAGGGTTAGTTCACCCAAACATTTAAATTGTCATTAATTCCTCACCCTCATGTCATTCGACACTCAGTAATTTTATGAAGCGACGTGAATTGTTTTTGTGCGCAAAAACAAAAATCTAAGTAAGGACTTTATTCGATAAATTCTTGTCTTCCATTTGGGCCTCTGATGTGAACTCACGAAGCACCATGACGCGAGAATGTGACCTGGAAGCGAGGAACTTCGTTTACAAGCAGAGGAAGATGCGCAGTATAAAAGCTGTTGAATTCTACATCGATTGTGCTTTAGGTCTTGGCGTAGTGATGAAATGGTGCTAAAGTGTGCATTTCATGAATGCCCGAACCGTGAAAAACGAATAAGTGCATGTAAAAGTGCCTTATCAAAGCCGTGAAATAAAGGGGTCATATTCTCGTGCATGCGTCGTTGTGCTTAGTGAGTTCACGTCAGAGGCTCACATGGAAGACAAGAACTTGTTAAATAAAGTCATTTTGATTTTTTATTTGATTCTCGTCACTTCATGAAATGATTGTAGAACCACTGTAGTGAGATGGACTTTTTAATGACGTTTTTAGTACCTTTTATGGGTCTTGAGAGAGGAAGTGTCATTGCTGCCAATGGAGGTCTTTCTGAGCCATCGGATTTCAACAAAAATATCTTCATTTGTGTTCTGAAGATGAACAAAGGTCTTATGGCTGTCGAATGACATGTAATTAATGACAGAATTTTCATTTTTGGGTGAACTAACTCTTTAAAATATCATCTTTTGTGTTCAACAGTATAAACTCATACAGGTTTGGTACACGAGGGTGAGTAAATTATGATAAAATATTCATTTTTGGTGAACTAACTTGAACTAACTTTTGGTGGATTTGAAAAAGCAGCATTACGATTTCAGTTTCTTCATCCTGACTGAAAAGCCTCCTCAAAAATGCCAATGGATAATTTCAGACCCTCTCTTTTTAATTTCGCTCTAAGATGTCACTCGAAGTAAAATGGGAATTGAATGCCAATTCATGTTTTTGTTCTTCTGAATCAGTGACTAAAACCTTCACATTTGTGTTTGGCTTGCAGAAAGAATGGAGAGAGGACCCCAACGGTGAGTTTAAGAGGAAAGTCGCCCGCTGCGTGAGGAAAAGCCAAGAGATGGCATTCGACTAGATGCCCCATCGCGGTTACATTTGTTAGTACATATACTCTCAGTTCCCATCTCCATATCTTGAGCTCAAAGACAGACATCTCAGTTTCAGGGTTTATTTCTGCATTGATTTTAAAAACTCATTAAAAGCTCATATCAGTTTAATCGGTTTAACTGATGTGTTGGATCACATTTGTGTGTGGCAATGCTTCATTGCATATATTGAATTCTAACCAGCCCCCCTAGATATGGCAATTACAAACCTTAATAGGGGATTCACTTTTATTTTATTCACCAGTTATTTGGGGTAGCACCAGTTAGGGATATCAAAGCAAAGCCACCGTTAGTTAATTCGTTTTTTTGTTTTTTTTTTATCTGAATGTGTGAGTTATAGCACATTTTGTTAATGTCGATTTCCCCCCCATTTGTGTGTCTGAATTATTTATTATCTTAATTATGATGAAATTTACTGCATGACACTTGTGTTTTGACTCACTTTTTTATCTGCCACTGAGCCATCAATTTTGAACAGTCTTTTATGCAATTCGGGCGTGTTTTGTGCGTTTATGGTACTAGTAGAGGCTGATGATCGGAATCGATTCTGATTTCTCTCCTCACTGACATGTCGGGACAGCCCTATTCCCTGAAAAAGAAACCAACAAAACAATACCACAGATGTCTCTCAAAGGGCCATCTCTTTCTCTGCTGCCTTAAGTTGTTCTCCTATTAAAAAGGAAAATTGTATTCAGTGATGTCAAGTCCGTCTCAACGTCTATTCAGTTTTTGAGCTGGAATCCTCTTTTGGACAAACCAAAAAGTTACATATTTGCATGAGACAGAGAATATTTTTTGTATAAATGGTAAGCTTAAAAGCTGTATTTTTTGTGTATGTAAATATGATGTATTGTACCATAGCTCTATTGGTCATTTGTTTGTGACGTCTCCCCACCCCACACATGTAGTTTTGTAACCTCATTTATGACTGTATCCTGTTCACTCTTCTGTTCCCGAAAGCTCCATCATGTAATTGCTCATTAAAATGTAGCATTTGTCTTACATATCTACTGTTTGTCCTTATGTTTTATTCTCAGTCTTGGCCTGTTGTTTGTCTTACGTCAGTCGTGTAATAAGCAGTTACCTCAATAACTTCTAAGGGTGCATACGATTCTTGGCAACTCTTGTTTTCAGAGTGAGATTTGTTTGCCGTTGTGTACTAATGCAAATAACATTTTATTGTTCAAAAGACAGGCAATAATTCTACATTTTGATTTGATTCAGTGGTGTGAAATACCACAGCTTTACTCCAGTTTGTATGATCCTTGATGGCATATTGATTTGAGCACTATATGAATGTCATTTCTTTCTGCAGCAATCATTTGTTCTTTATTACGTTTAGATAAATAAAACCATTATGAACTCACTACACACCAAGCAGTGTTGTTCTTGTTAACTAAAATGATTAAAAGTAGTTTTCATGAATACATATAAAATAAAATCTAAATATTAGATGAAAAACTTGAGCACAAATTAGAAATTTGCCTTGGAAACTAACTTAAATTTAAGCCGAAGTACTAAAATGACTAAAAATGAACTAAAATAAACAGAAATATTCAAATAAACCAAGAAAAATGACAGTTACTAAAATGAAAAAAAAAAAAAAAACCTTTCAAAATATGAATAAATACTATATATAATTAAAAATTGTTTTTGTTAATTGAAATAAAATATATGAAAACAAATGAGAAAGATTGCCTTGGCAACTAACTGAAATTAAGTTGAAGTCCTAAAATGTCAAACTAAATTAAAAACTATATATAAAATGACAAAAGAACAAGTGCTAAAACTAAAATGAGAACTGAAATAAAAAGGTAATATGAAAATGAATAAATACTATAATAGTATATAAATGAGTGCTCACAAAAATCGATTTATCACATCTAACATAAAATTGTAAATATGAGTCGTTGAATCATTCATTAGATACAGCAATACATTGCTGTATTGCTGGAGACGCGCAATGGCTGTGGATTTGTTTGGAACAATATGTGTATACACACACACACATTTACAAACGTTTATGTTGGATGCGATTAATCGATTTGACAGCAGTAATATAGTATATAATATTATAGCACTAACACTAATATAAATATTACTAACATAACACTAGCACCAAGTGTATTAGTAGTATGTCTTCATTCACTGACGAGATGCTGTTTCTCTTCAATAGATTTTTATTTGATCAGCTCCTGCTTTACATGACAGGCCAGAAATCAAATATGCTTGATATAACCAGTAAAAAAATCTCCAAAAGAATCAGAGTAAACGCGCACGCATACACATTAAAGAAGAAAAAATCATCCACATCCCACGCAGAAGCACCAAGAGAGATCCTGAGTGGTTTGTTACTGTCCAGGTGCAGACAGACTTTTGTTCATGAACTGTTTCTTCACAAAGCACACCCACCACTGTAGACCAAAGACATCGCAATGAGTATTAGAAATTAGTCAAACATATATTTTGCATTGTGACCCTATTAATATAATGCTAGAAATTTAGAAATATGCTAAATTGTACAGAGCCCTGCTCATGACTTAGAAAAAAAAAGTATATGTATATAATGTATATCTTACTAATACGTCAGCACGTTTTACTAATTTTAGCAGCATCTAGCGGTGAGGGTGCATTGCAACTTTGACGCTCTCGCAGGTGGCGGTTTGAACACACAGTTAGGTTATAAAAACATAACGGTTCATTATCTAAGGTCTTTATACACCACTGAAAACATTGTTATGTATATTATGTTGCATTTCTGTCAATATATCCTAATAAATACTACACACTACACCTTTAAATCGTGGCCACAATATACTATGTTTTTATTTTTGTCTGTGTCATGCACAGGGCTCTGTATAATTGTCATGAAAATAATGTAGTAAAAAACCTAAATAAATCCTTAAAAAATGGTCTTGCTTTTCTCTCTGTCTTTGCTTTTTTTGTATTACAGTAACAAGACATTGTTTTTAGAAACAATTTTCATTATTGTTATTCAAATAATTGTCACAACGCAAAGGGAAAAACTCACAAAAAACCTTATAATATTTAATAAAGCCTCACCTTGCTTGGTTTGTCTGTCTGAGGGTCGAACACACGGTCACACAATCTCAGTCCCGTCTCCTGTCGGATTTGCTGCAGGTAAGCTCTCATCGTTTCTGTCCAGAGAAAAAAAGATGGTGTCTAGATTAGGGTGATCATATTTTTCTTTTACCGTAAACAAGGACACTCGGCCCTGCAATGAGATACTCAAATGATATTCGAAGTTTACTCAAAGATTCTTTATTCATTTCAATACATTGAAAGTATGTCCCCTCTGTACGGATAGAAAATTGTTATATTAGGGCCAGGACAGGACTTGAAAACAGAACATGCCCGGGAAAAACAGGACGTTTGGTCACCCTACTCAAGACCAATTTGGCGATAACACTAATAATAGACTCATCATAAAGAAGGTCTAAATGGATGTGAAAATGAATCAGACTCAGTAAAGTTTTGACTTTGTTGTGCCGTACCTTCCTCCTGTTTGTTGGAGGGTTTAGCATACATTGCATTCAGTGGGAAGCCAGGTTCCCCAGGGATAGGAAAATTGGTAATTCCCAGTGTGTACATCTCCTTCTCTCCTTGGCCCCTTGAACTGCACTAGAAATCATTTATAAGTTTGTAGTTAGATACTTATTCGCTACTCGCCATTAGGAATAACCAACATTTGAGTGATTTAATATTTACCTTTTGGAGCTTCTTGAGGCATTCAGAGATGTAAAGCGTGATGTAGATCAAAGTTCGATCAGCCTCATTCTATCAAAATTAAAGAAATAAATATTTAATTTAGTTATATACTGCATATAAGCCACTTAATGCAATGCAGATTGTGTCAAAGCATTTTCACAGTAATAAACAGGAAAATAATAATCAATGTTGCAAAGTTGATCAAAATTATAAAACTAATTACATTCAGAGTTTATTTTATATTATTAATCCATACAGATTTTTTTTTAATTATTATTAAATGTGCCCTCATAATATTTAATCAAAATAATTTCCCCTCCTATTTGCAGTGACTTCTATTCTCTGGTGACGTGTCAAATAGCGCGAGGGCGTGACAGCCTGTCACATGACATAGCAAACTACAATAATCCAATCAATTCTGTCTGACAAAATCAAATCCCGCGCTAATTTTTTTTCTTGCTCAAGAAGCTGTTTCACTCGGATATAGGCCAGTAAAAAAAGGATATAGACTACACCACAATAGAGAAGTAAAGAATATAGCAACGTTCATGCCGATTTTAAAGTGCATATAATTAATTAATTAAAATCATGAATGTTTAAGGTAAAAAATACAAAAAATAAAATAAAATAAAATTACGTGCATATGCATACATATATGTAAAAAGTTTAAATGGGGACACAGAGAGAGCCTTTATTCTCTCAGTCAGGACAGAGCTATGCATTCGTGTTAAGGCACGCAAGTACATTTTTCAGGCTCATGTACAATTCCTGCTGGCCTACAAAAATTCTCCCCTTACCTTAATTTCATAGTTCTTGAAGAAAACATTAGCTTTGAAGTAGTAGATGGCCTCGTCGATAATATCTGAGTCTTTGGCTGAATATGGAAACAGGAAGAAACAGCTGGTTTGTCAAATACGCTTTACTAAGGATGGCCATTTAAGGAAGAATCTCACATCTCAGATCTCGCAGTACTGCCATGTTGCTAAAACCATGCAAACGTTCTTACTTTCTTTAGGAGCAGGACCCTTAAACTGAGTTTTAAGGGGCAATAACGCCATATTCCCCACCAGTTTAGTGTCTGCATCCATCAGGCTTGAGTGGTAAGCCTGAAGAGAGTGGGAGATTACAGAAAATGCAAGTCAAAATCAATAATTATTTCTCTAACACAGCAAACTTGTTTTTAACATGACCAATATTTGAAGAGAATCAGTCAGTTATCAGTGCCCTGAATGCAAATGAGGAAATACAGTTGTTTGCACCATGAACAAATCCGTTTCAGAAACATATTTCTGACAGTTCCATATATATGGGTCAATTAAGCAAGTCCAAAACCTGATAAAATGTCTTTGTAAAACGGTTACATTTGTAGAAAAATGGCCTGAGCAAGATGATGTATAGGTTAGCTCCGTAGCTAAAAATGCTAAAATATTTTTCGCTCTAGCTCTACAACGTGGCACAACAGCTGCTCATTAAATAAACAATTGCGATATTTGTATAAATTGTAACGTTTAATAATTTCTTACCGGCATTTTGGTACAATACGTCCCAAACCTAGCAGGCAAAAATGATTATGTCAGAGCTGCTAGCCGCCGCTTCCGCTGTCCCACCCTACACACAGATACAGGAAGTCTCCTGTACAGTATCCCATCATAACCACTGGAGGGCGCCGAAGAACACCAGCTTTGCGGTTTCACTTTTTTTACCACTACATAATTTCTTTGAAAATCTTTAATATCACTTTATTAATTATTCTTAAAAGTTACGTGTGCCATTAAAAGCTGTTCAACCTATGTAGACGCCACGGCAGTCAAAAGCAAGCTGATTACCTAAACATACTGCATTAGGTTTTTTTAAAGGATATAATCAAGACTGGATGGCCAAATATAAAAGTTTGTTTAAAGCGATAGTTCACCCAAAAATTTAAATTACCCCATGATTTACTCATTTACTCAAGCCATCCTAGGTGTGTATGACACTTTCAGACGAACACAATCAGAGTTATATAAAAATGTCCTGGCTAATCCAAGCAAAAAAGTAATCCATACAGATCCAGGAGGTTAATAAAGGCCTTCTGAAGCAAAGCGTTTGTGTAAGGAAATATCTATTTAACACGTTATAAAGTAAAAATATCTAGACAGACTACCTTCCGTATTCAACTTACGAAGAAAGCATAACTGGCGCGACGTACACTTTTTTTTGGCTGCCATTCACTTCCATTATAAAGCTTGGATTAGCCAGGACATTTATTAATATAACTACTGATTGTATTCGCCTGAAAGAAGAATGTCATATACACCTAGGATGGCTTGAGGGTGAGTAAATCATGGTGTAATTTTCATTTTTGGGTGAACTAACCCTTAACCATCTCACTACTGAATAACTCATAATGATAAACTACTCTTCTGCACGGGATATGTCTCCCTTAAAGCTACACTGTGTGATATTTCCCCCCATCTAGCGGTGAAAAGGTATATGACCATCCAGTGAATATTAGTTTCTGTTCCTCTCAATTCTGATTTCGTTTTAACTCCTACGGTGGCTGATTTAGTCCAAGATTAATATGGCTTCCAGTTTGATCAAGGGATGAGGTTACTTTAGAAAACTATTATAATTTGCAGTTATTTAATTTGTCAGTTAACATGTAGGTTATGACATCTATGTAAAATGAATAATAGTTTTACCTTTGTGTTATTTCTTACCATTTCATTGCTAACATCAGCGATCAGGTTCCCAGACGAATGCAAGCTAATCTTAGTAAAGTAACTTTTATCGGTGCTATCGTTATTCTGTATTTTGTAAGACATCACTAGCGTAAGGCAAAGTTTACATTGTAGGCTAAATCAGTCTCAAGCAATCCCCCTCTTCACATTCGACACAGTGCCATTGAGTGTTAAAAAGCAAAAGGCGAAGCTTGAATTTACGGGTATGTCCTCTTTGGCTAATGTACTTTCAAGATGGAGGGGCAACATGGCGACGCGCATTCGAACCCCCCACCCGTATGTATTTTCAATGGCATATTATTCACTTACGAGAATACTTTATTACTTGAAAGAAGTAAATATACATTAATGAGCACATATATTTTTGAAAGAAGTAAGTGTTTTTAGCTAAGAATAAACTAAAAAAGTTACACAGTGTAGCTTTAACATTACCCTTAAGGTGTAACATGTTGAGACATTAAAAAAAAAAAAAAATTAAAACCACATTGTCATTTCCATATTTTTATTGCAAAAATAAATAGACAATTCTAAAAAACTGATTATTTTTTTATAAAACTTTGCTAAGAAGATTGAGATATAGCACAGGTTTCGGTTGCACCCTCCAACCAATGATTTTATGAACATGGCAAAATATTGTTTAAATAAATGAAACTCTTAATTAGTGGAACACTTCTAAATGTAGTCTGGCTTCACAGTGGGATTTCAAGAATTTGCTGTGTCTTGGAAGAACTCATCAAAATTTGTGTTACTGGGTTCTTCATCAAATTCCTAAAAAAAAAGAAAGAAAAAAAAATTGGATAAGTTTAATGTTTACATATGTAATTTGATCTAAAACAACATTTTTTTTGTGACTAGAAACAGGTTTTATAAATGTATAGTTGAAACAAACATCAGTTTATATGTCAGTAGCATTATGCACAAACCTTGGGCTCTTTAAACTCCAGGTCTTCACCATACTGTATGGAGAAATCAATGTTCTGCAGGGCAATGTTGATGCCCTCCTCATCAGTGCGATCAAAGGGCAGGAATCGAACCATACTGTAATCATCAATCTAAAGAAAAGAGTGGCATTTTGACAATTTACTAAATAATGTAAAACTTAATGAATAAGAATGTATAACTTATTTGTAAAACTTATCTCCAGATATGATCAGTGTGAAGATGCTAAGGCTGCTAAGACCCCTAGTGTAACGGTACACATATTCGTACTGAACCGTTTCGGTACAGGACTTACGGTACAGTGCACGTGTGTACCGAACGAAACTAAATGCAATATTTTACAGTTTACAGTAGGTTGTTTTACGCATGGAACATACTTCAATCCGACACAAACATTAAGTATTTTGTCCATTTTACTATGAAATTCATTACTACTCACTACTCTTTAAAGTAGCGTGAGAGATCACTGTATACGCTCATCAGTTCAAGCGGCGCACAACTGAAAGCAATCATCTCGCTCGAGTCAAAGAAATAACGTCAACATAAAGGTATGTTAAGCATACATTACAACGTATCATATGTCGTGTAATCGCTCAATCTAGCTTGTAAACAATGTCACGTAGCATTACATTTTCCTCAGGCAAGTCATTCAGTGTCCTCAGCTGGTTAGTTCACTACTAGAGAAACAAATTATTTCGCTAAATATATGCACTATATGACCCTATATATGAATTATATTCTACTTAACCTGTTACTGATGTCTTTATTATTTAATATATATTTAAATAAATAGGTCATGAAAATGACAGCTACTGTGTATAATTGATTATATTCCACCAACGAATTGGAGTAAAAACATAATTTTATAATTAGATTTAGAAGTTATTGTAAAAACTGCCTTATGTGAAGTTTGCATACAATGTGTTATTTGAGTGTTGATTATTATATCTAAAAATAAATAGCTACTGAATTTAGCTACTGAATAGTAATGTGGCTCCCTATATAGTTTACACTTTACAGCATTAGCAGAGATAAAAAAAAAATTATCTTTAAGAAACTTTAATTTATAACTGAATTCATTTAATGACAGGTACAATTTGTTCAATGAAAAAAAGCTGTACCGAACAGTGATTTCCAAACCGAGGTACGTACTGAACCATCAGTTTTGTGTACCGTTACACCCCTAATAGGCTGAACAATTAATCTAAATAAAATGTAAATTGTAATGTGGCTATATGATTATGAAAATGACAAGGCTCTGCTGCGATTTAATTAAATAAATAAATATACAGTATGAGACTTCAGTTAACTTCAGGGTTACAACTGATTTGTAATACGAATCATTTATAAACCTAAAGCCAACAAAGAATATTTAGTTTAGTTTGGGATTTCTGCAGAAAATGAATAAATAAAATTTTGATTTTACAGCTGTAGTTATTGTATTATTATTATTAAAATACTCTAATTTGTATACAGTGAGTGAATAGTACTTTCACACTAGTAATATATTTCTTATTTTGTTTAATATCTAAAATTACAATAATTATCTTTAAGAAATTAAGACAAATATTAGTATTGTTTTTACAGTTTTACTGTAAACTAAAATTATTATATTATTAAATACTCATATTGTTTAGACTCCAGGCAGAATATCTGTAATTATAACTTACCAAACCACATATTGCCTTGGTTAACTTTCTGAATTTCTTGCTTCTTAAAGCAACAGAGTTGTCCTCCATCACTGAGTACATATCCGGCTCTAGATACCTGCAAATAAAACAAAACAACAACAAATTACACACTGTTATGACATCTAACTGTAGGCTTATTTCAAGATCTTTCAAAACATACTTCTCTATTTCCTTCTTAGCCTTTGGACTGAGAAGATCCATTTTGGTCATTATGTTGACTTGTGGAATTTCTAGCAACACCATGGCACTCAAGGCAGCCATAACTCCAGAGATAAACTAGAAAATGAATTACAACACATATCAAAATTTTCAAAATTACGAATCCAGACAATACTTGGCAAAACAGACTTCACTTCCACTTCATAGAACTGTACTACTTAAATTTATTTGTATAGAACAACATGAGGCATTAGTCATTGCCGAGTGACAAGCATTACCTTGAAGGTCTCGACCATGAACTGCGAGTCAACCAGGAAAACGCCACACACGCGGAACTCCCACTGCTGCAGCTGTTCCACAAGCTGCTTCATAACAGGCAGATGCGTGTACAGCTCGATCTGACCTGCAGTCAAGAGGACACAGCGCTCTTTACCATTCCATGCCAGTCCTCAACAGCAGCACCATACCCTCTGGCACATCACTCCTTACCAGGGCAATCAAACAGTATGTAGTCATCCTCCACATGACCAAGACTCTCCTCCAGCCAGTCAAAGTTGTTGGCGAAATACTCCATACAGAAGATCAGTCCTCCATTGGGGCCGAATCTCAGGGAGTCATCCTCCATAACGTCATCTACCTGGATCAGTTCTCGAATATCTGTAAATAAGGGCAATGGTATCAGAAAGCGCTAGATCTTTAAACACAAACTAGAGTTCTTTCTCTGCCTGAAAAAAGCAGCAGCACAAAAAAAGCATTTGAAAGTAAACCTATATGCAGTTTAATCTTTAGGATGCTGTATTGAAGTTAACATAAACGACAAATAATAAAAATTGCTAAAACAAGGGCAGTTCCAACACTAGTTATAAAATATGTATGTATTTTTACAATTTTAATAATGTGTTAAATCCACAATATGTAATCTCCCGCTTTTTCCGGTCATGCGTACGCAGCGCTGTTTTATCATATTAGATACATTATTTGAGTGTGTTGAAAGTTATGTTATACGTTCACTCTGCAGCTGCTACGAAAAACTTGATGCACACTGCAGTAAGAACAATATTAGGCATGGTAAAACATGGTAAATCATGAAAATGAGATTTAAACAATAAGACTACCTGAGCTGAGCTATATAAAAATGATTAGTTTTCTGTCGATGAATGAATCAAAACAGTTGCTCACCTGTCTAATAAAACATAATATAATTTATATTTTGATATATATATATATATATATTTAAACTCGAGGGTAACGCGGGTATGATGTCATTGATAGGCGACGCACGGACCCCACCCGTGTCCTGGTTAAAATTGCTTAATTCTCTAGATTTAAACATTCTTGCAAAAATTTGGGAAAATGTACACAAGTCAACTAAATATGTAACATTGTGCTAGTGTTTTTTTATTTTAAATCTTACATTGAGCCTTTAATCAAATCACTGTATAAAAATGCCTCTTTTTAGAACATTTGTCATTGCCTGGGGCAGTTGTACCACTAGTTATGAATTGAATACAATGAACAAATTGTATTTCATGTTATAGGTCAAATTGTCACCTAAATGTTTTTTTTTTTAATGTTTAAAATATGCAATGAATATTATATCACTCAAATATCTTTTTTAAGACTGTTTGGGACTATTCAATTTATTTGAGAAAAAAGGAGTTAAGCCATTTAACTTTAAATAATTATAATGCAGAAACTTTAAATAACTGTAATAAAATATAAACTCATCCTATCTGTTTTATAAATGAATGTTAATCCATTTTACTGTCAAGTGTGAACGGCTACATGTAATGTCTATTTATTTTATCATTTGCTTTTATTGTGTTATTTAGATGTCGTTTTTCTCCATGTAAATATTAATTCATTGAATGATACTATTACTGTAGTATCACAGTACAGTCTACCAGTCAAAAGCTTGAAAACATTTCACAGAATTTGTTTCTCATGAACCGTAAAACCTTTTTGACAAAATTAAAACAAAGAAGATCTAAGAAAGTGCATTTCACTGAAATGTCTCTCTGAGTGTGTGTGTGTGTGTGTGTGTGTGTGTGTATATGAACTGATTCTTCACCTGCCATAACAGGATACTCAAAATGTTCTGCTGCTGGATCCAGATTCACCACCTGTACAGATCGGTTTAGGGCCTGGCAATGATCTATCATTGTGGCACAGTAAGTACTCTGAAAAAAGGAGAACATAACTCTATAAATAATAAATATTAAAATCACTATACCGTATTGAAATCAACGATATACCACTGGTTCATGCATTGTAGCCTATATCACGCGTAATGCAGACCAATCTACTGTTTGCGATTTTAATTCAGCACAGATATACGCACAATAAAACAACAAAATCATAATTATTAAGGATTTGTTAGCCCAACTAGTCACACTGGTGCTGAATTACCTTTCCACTTCCGGCAGGACCCATCACTAGTTGCGCATATCGAGGCATTGTTGATTCTCCAGCTCCAAAAGCACTTGATGTTATGTCGTTTTCACTTATATCACAGAGAACGTTATTTGTCTCCGCAATGCGTTCCACTTACAATTTCTACAGCTGCCATGCTGTTTTTTCGTCACCTACGGAAACCCAGTAGAGTCAAAATTCTGGAAACGCTCACACGCGGATGGGATTACAGGTCGTCTTGTATCACTTGAATAATAGTTCTCACAGTTCAGGTAACACTTCGGCATGAAAAAGCACGTCAAATTCCTTGAAAACAACACCGATAAAATTCGTCTGCACCACAAAAAGTCGTTTATACCTTTAAGGTAAGCCAGAGAATATCATAACATAGCTATGTAAATTACTTTATTGAGTTGTTGACACATATCCATACATTATGTGTTTCCTATGATAATGTTTTGACAGGCCATCTGGTCCTGACCATGTGCAAAGTGGTAAGTTTGTTCCATGAATATTAGCAATTAGGCCTACTGCCTTTGGGTGAATTCAGGTTAATTGGGACACTTTTCCTATAGTCAAAAAAAAAAAAAAAAACAAAGAGTCTGAGTTAAAGGTTAAAATTATAATATTATTCTGTTTACAAATGTTTTATTGTCTCAAAATTGCATAAGAACATGTTGCTTTAAATTTGGATAATTTACATACCTTCAGTACATTATTTTGCATGTTGTACTATCCTAAAATCCTATTCCTGAATCACATCACTTCATTTTTGTAGCACCTCTTAGTCTTGTGCTTCATCCATGCAGTAAACCTCTGCAATAACATGTACAGTAAATTTGCACGCAAAACACAACTATTTTATCTGCCTGACAGGTTTTATCTGCCTGACAGGTTTTATCTGCCTGACAGCCTGACAGGTTTTTTCCATACGGCTGCAGTCTTAATCTGTGTAAATTACAGAAACGTTACACCTGTATAATTTGGACAGAGTAACCAAAGTCTCTGACCCAATTGAGTTCATGTGAAAACAAACGGCTGTCATATGTAAAGTAAACCATTATCTTGAAGATATTCCTTTAATAACCATTGTCGAGTCGAGTGAATTGTAATTTAAGTACTTAAATTTTCTCCTTATTCAGGAAAAACAAATTCTGTATTTGGACATAAAACACAGAGATCTGAAACTGTACCAGAACAAGACCGGGACATTAAAACTATTCATATCCCTAAGACCATGACTGCTGCTCCATTTTTACAGGTATTTCATGAAAATGTACTTAACCCATGTCCGTCAATATAATATAATATAATTATTTTTTTTTATATATAGATGTTTTTTTTTTTTTTTTAAGTCTGAGGTGCTTAGAGGACAAAACGGTCATAATTTTAAGCAAGGGAGCTCAGACTTAATTTTAAAGAGGAACTGTGGCAGATTATTTTTAAAAAGTGAAACAAATACATTATGGAGGTTTAAGTTTATTAAAATGATTTTTATAACCTATAATTTAAGAACTGTTAGAAAATTGAAGCTAAATCTAAAAGTTTTAGATTGCTAACAGAATGAAAGCATATGAAAACAGCATAATTTTATAGGCCCTGATTAAAAATGTCAATGGGAATTTGGTCCTGAGTGTAACTATTTTGTGTACATAGTGTAAAATAGATTTATTAAAGGAAATGAAGGTGAAATATTAAAATTCCAATAGAAAAACACACTTAACACGGGCAAAATTGTCAAAAAAACCCAAAACAGATTTGAATGATTTGTATGACAATATCTGATTCAGCAACCATAAGAACCTTCTGCCAAGTAACTTGAGATTCACATTTAAATAATTTCTCGTTTTCAGCATCCAAGCCTGACACCTGGACAGAAGCGCTTCCTGTACAGTATCGCAGAGGCCTACAGCAAAGAGCATATGCGGCAGCTAATATGTCAACATTATATGAATGTATTACACCGGTGTATCAGGACAGGTGAACCATCACATCATATAATATGAGCACGATGGGACTTATTATGCCTGATTTAGCAAGATCTTTTATTACAATGAAATATTTGACATATTATACTCCATGTTTAGTGCCGGATACGCATCATGTGAATTTAAATGTGAAACTGCAGATGCCAACATACACCCCAGAAGTAAAACACATGGCAAACTCTCAAACTGCATCTACGGGCAAGACAAAAGGAAGTGAAATGAGATCTTCAACTTCAAAGAAAGCCAAGAAAACAACTTTACCTAAAATCGTCAATAATCAAAGGTAAGTGATGCCACCTGCAAAACTTTTGCGAGTCTTAGCTGTAAACTTAATATTTCCCTTCTACACAGAGTGTCTTCTGGATTTACAAAATCAAACATGGTACAGCCAAGAAAAAGGAGGGCTACCATTGCAAAACATGCTTCTTCACGGGGTAGGTTTGTTCCACTAGACGATAAATAGTGCAATATACAGGATTCTTTATGATCCTGATATTACGAACACTTCGGGTTCCTGTTTTTAACATTATTCAAACCTAAATTTCAGGATCACGACCATGGGAAGATGACTTTGAATGGGAGGTGACTGAAACGGATTCTTATCTTGCTGGACACATGAGTGGCCTGTCTTTCAACAAATCAGAAGATGATGATGAGGACTTTCTATTTGCTACTTAACGCATCAATCTATGTCAGCAGGGTTTCTGCAGGTTTTACGAAAGTAAGTTTAAGACCAATTAAAGAAAATGTAAGGAACAAATTGAAGGGAGCATAATATGTCAATATGTTCTCTAAATGTAAATGTCTAGGAAGCACACAATGAGTTGTATTAGTAACACTTCAAAGTTTGAAAATACAATTTCCAACAGATCATTACTTCATTACTTTTAATTAATAAAAAAATAAAATAAAAAAAGCTTTAAAGTTTGAATAGCTATGCTCCAAAACACTAAAATATGGACATAACTTTTACTAAACCTTCTGATCTCACTGCAAAAAGTTATTATTTTTCAGTAGTTATGTCTTGTTTTGCAGTGCAAATATCTAAAAGATTCTTAAATGAAGATACATTTACTTGAGAAGCAACATGACATAAGAAATCTTGTGAAAGTGATTTTATAATTAAAACAAGAACAAATATCTGCCAATGGGTTCAGAAATTGATAGATACTTGTTTTTGTTTTAAGCATAAACTCACTTTATTTTGTTCAGTTTCTCAGAAAACAAGACTTCGTTTATTCATTTTGCATCCAAAGTAAATTTATCTAGATTTAAGGATGTTTAGATATTTGTGATGGAACACAGAAATCATCAGGAAGATATTGTTTAATTATTTTGCAATTTAATTTAGAGCCCTATGAAATCCATTTTTTATTACTCAAAAACATGTCTAGTTAATTAAAATCATAAAACTGTATAGAAATGTGTGTGTGTGTGTATATATATATATATATATATATGAAATGTTTTATTTTTACCAAAATCTGTTTTCCATTTTTGGGAGACCTTTTTACTCGCATGAGGGGGACTAAACGATGTGTACTGACCCATCCTACTTTTGATTTATTCATCCAAACATTAGCAAATTCCGTGACATTCCACATTGTACAGTAAATTCAATTTTTATGAAAGGATTCTGTACCCGTTTTCCATATCGCGGAAATCATAGGGCCTCAATTTAATGCCATGATATTAAATGTAAGACTTTCTGCTCCAATTTAAGATATTTTAATGGCCTTAAATTGTAGAAGGTCAAATTAAAGCTTTTTAAGACCCGTAGAAACCGTGCCATTTATAAAAATATCTAACAAAGTCATTCTTAAAACATATCATAGACATAAACAGTCCAGTAGTTCCAGACATTTCAAAATAGTCATTTTAATAATGTGTCAAATGTGTTGTTTTCTTAAATAATTACACTGCTCATGTGATGTGGGGTTTTATTTTATGAAAGATGACTTAACATAGGCCTTGAAAAAATTAATAGGGGACATAACATATTTATAAGACTAATTCACACTAACATTATGCAAATAATGCAGCATTATTGCATTCTCAACAACCATCTGCTGAAACCACAAATGATGACATTCTGGTGACATATAAACAGTATTATATATTACATTGAAATATAGCGAAACGTTATGATACAGCATTTGTACGATGGTGACGTTCAGGTGAGAGGGAATGACAAGATTAGCATCCTGAAAGAAGGCAGCTGACAGCATCATCGTTCTTTACGACTTTTTGTATTCGATTCTCTCCACTTTGACGTCGTCTCCAATGAGCTGATAAACATACGTTACCACTGTGGATGCTTGAATGTCCATCAAAACAAATGATGGTGTGATGTTGCTGTGAAGAGACAATTTAAATCACAAATCATCCACATATAACGTTTGATTAAACATGAAGATAAAAGTAAATGTCATACCTTTCCAGTGCGCTATAGGCCCCTGTGGCAGATCCGGGGTTTATATAAAATTTGTTCTCATTCTCAAAAGCCTCAAATTTGTGTGTGTGGCCAGAAATGAGAATATCCACATCCAGCTGCCTTTGAAGCAGCGCCAAGCTCGCCATGTCACCCCACGGGATCACTTGGTGTCCGTGGATCAGACCGATTTTAAACTGCCCCACTGTCACCACCTTCTGCTCCGGGTAATTCAAGTTCTGTCATTTAGAAACAAGCCATGTGGATGGTTAAAAGAGTGCATACACAAAAAATAGGTATGTATAATAGTAGTAGTATGAAAAACAAATATAGGTCATAAAAATCAACCTCATCAAAGTCTCCTCTGACAATGTGCACGTCTCCAGCGAGTGTTTTCAGGTAGTCATAGCTCTCCTTTGTACAGAGGTTTCCCGTGCAGAGGATGTGCTGAATCTTGCCAGGCACCAGCAACTTTTTGAATTTGGGAGGCAGGGTGTTGCATCGGTGGGGAATGTGCAGATCACCTAACACAAGCACCAGCTAATGGCGAAATACATCTTGTTAGCGTTCAAACGTTAGTTGTTGGACACTCAGAGTGAAGGAAAAGTGGAGCCGCAAGCAATGCGTTGCTGTCTGAAGAAAATATTAATTAAAATATTTCGCATTTCGGGAAAGAATGCTTCACCTTTGGAAGCATTAGCATTATGTAATCATTTGAAATGCGGGTGAATTTTCTTCAGACAACAATCAATTTAAAGCGGAGCAAGATAGTGGCTTCTAAAGTCTGTTAGCTCTGCTGAACTTGCTGAACCTAAAACAGGCTGAGATCAAACCACTCGCATACAAGCCTAAATAAAAATGTTTGCTTGAATCAGATCTGTGTTACTAACAGCATACTAACATCATACACTGTGGCTACATCCGAAATTGCATACATCAATACTAAGTAGGCAAAAAACAGTATGTGAATGAATGAAAATGTTCAACTTCGAAGTAGGCACTTATTTTGACTAAGTAATTACTTCACGACTGCTAAAAATAAGTATGTTCTATATAATATGAATGTAATCTGGACGTACTACATTCGCCATGTTGCCCTTATCACGTGACCTACCAGCGTCCGTGGCCTCATGGGATAGAAGTGTCCATTGTATGCACACTTCAGAATCTCACCGGAAGTAGTTTCATTTGGGTACTTTTTGTCTACTGTGAATTCAGACATACTGTTTTTCGCTATATAGTAGGGGAGTATGCAATTTTAGATGCAGCCCAGCTGAAAAGTTCCTGGATGACTTATTACTTCCAGATTCTGAAGTGCACATCAAATGGACACTTTACTATCCTGTTAAGCCACAGGAGAGGATTTGTGAATAGCAGGGAAGTGATGCAGCTGACACTGGTAGGTCACATGACAGTGAAAACATTGTGAGTGTAGTACATCCGCATTAAATTCATACTATATAGAACATACTTTTAATTCAAGTACTTATTCAAAAGAAGTAGCTACTCAAGAGAGTATGTGATTTTGGATGCAGCCTTACTATTTCTGCAGTATGTAGCTTTATAATGTGCAGATTTCTGTACGCCGTATGCAATCTTCTATTATTCGATCAAACTGCCCAAAGTTAATACATCTGAACACCAAACTGGATTATAATGCAAACTGGTGTTTTTCTTTATAATATAATAACACTGAACAAAAGTGCTGAGAAAAAAAGCATACTTCTGATTGAAATGTTCACTTTTGCATACTGTTGTTTCACATACTTTAAATAAATAATAGGCCGTATTCAGGATATACTCTGCAGTATCCCATTCCAAACATAACTCATTATTCCCAGGAGACTGGTGTGTCAGACCAGTCTCACTGATACTCTGTTTAGCCTGTGTTTAAAATATACATCACAATGTTCATAAAATATTCAAAACACACAAAACGTGTTGCTGTAATGCTTAGAAACCGGATGATATATGTTCGACATGCCTAGATAGATAAGTATTCTGCGGTTTTTAATCATTCTGCAAGCTGATAAATTGGTTATTAGCTACTTTATGGTCACAGACAAATGAATTGCATTTGCAAAATAAACCCATATAGCAGTCTAAACAGAAGTGTGAGGGTGAGGGTGAGAGGAATCGTGCCAGAGAAAGCAGCAGCACTACTCTAAAATTCAGAAAACCATGAGCACGAGAGGTCTTGAGAGGCACTTACTCTGTGACCAGCCTGAAAACGATGCAGATGCCAGGATAAGGGAACAGTGGGTGAGGAAGGGTTTGTGGAAGGGGATGTGGATGCATGATCATGACAAAAAATAACATATAAAAGATTAAAGGTGATGTGAGGCAGAAAGAAAACTGAAACAAAGTGGATAAATAATATCGTCAACATAAATTAGATGTTAGCTGATTGTGGTTGATGAATGGAGGGAACTTGCAGGAGACGGTTAGTGTGAAGCTTGGGTTAAAAGCTGCTGACGCTTCCCATAAGAACACAGTCTCACTTTAAACACTCTAAGGAATTGTAATGACAGCAGTTCTATACGAAAGCACTATTTTCTGTAAAACTGCTTTGGAACGATATTTACAGCTGAGCAAATGTTTTAAAATAGTTCAAGACACTGTAAACTGAAAACAATGTAAACATTTTTAAAGAATTGCTTTGCCTACATTGATTTAAATTGTCAACCTCATATAATATACTAGAAAACAGTTTTATGTTAGCCACTATAGGCTAGCATTCTGTTACTGGGCTCAGCATTCAGCATTAACACACTATACTAAGTATCGCTAATCTGAAACGCTTATTTAGTTTATATAGAAAATAATATACTTTGAGTGAATCACTGAAGCTGCGCTAGCTCGCTGCTGTCATGTGACCCTTCAGCGCTAAAATACCAGCTTTTTGGGAAATCACCTTTAATATCTACTCGGAAGTATGGTTTTAGAAGGAACCCAAAAAGTACACGTATCTTTTGATAAAGAAACCTATTCTGATAAATATACACGTACCATTTTGTCCAGCTGCGTGTTTGAAACAGAGCTCAGGAAGCTGATGTTGACTCATAGGCCAGAAACTCAATGTTGCCAGATCACGCAAGAGAAATAAGCAACCTGGTAAAAAAAGAAGCCAAATTCGCTTATAAAAAGCGCATCTGGCAACACACTTAAACAAGGCAAAAGCACCACAGCGCCACCTGGCGTATATGAGTATGCATGTAACTGCTCACGCAAGATGTTCAGAAGTTGTTTATTTCAAATATGCTTTTTATCGTGTGTAAAACCGGCATATTTTCCCCATAGGATCGCAAAAATTTGAATTTCTGAAGAATATTAATGCTCTTCCTAAACATTATGAACGTGGATGGAATTTTAAGTTCCTAGAATGACAATACATGCATTATAGCATGAATATAGCACATCAGCATGAAAGCATCATAAAGTATTTTAAAATCTTCCGAAGCCATATAATCAGAACAAGGTGAAATGTTATGTTGTTATTCACTTGCCTTTTAAAATCTAGCTTGAGAGCCATGGTCTCCCAAAACTTTTATTACATTTTATTGAGCAGTTTGGGCATTAACTATTTTTGTGTTCCATAGAAAAAACTTATTTGGGTGAATATTACATTAAAACTCTTTATATTCAAACCACAGTAAAATCTACGGAAGCCCTGAACCGCAAAGTCGAGAATAAAGTCGAAATATTTCGAGAATAAAGTCGAAATATTTCGAGAATAAAGTCGAAATCTTACGAGAATAAAGTCGAAATATTTCGAGATTAAAGTCGAAATATTTCGAGAATAAAGTCGAAATATATCGAGAATAAAGTCGAAATATTTCGAGATTAAAGTCGAAATATTTCGAGATTAAAGTCGAAATATTTCGAGATTAAAGTTGAAATGTTTCGAGATTAAAGTAGAAATGTTTCGAGAATAAAGTAATGTTTCGAGAATAAAGTCAAAACAGGAGTTTTCAAACTGCGAGCGCCTAGCGAGGCTCAAAATGAATGATTATAGGCCTAAACTGCTGTGATTGTGAATATGATTAAATAAACCCTTTTATCAATATTATTTTATAGCCTACATTAATAGGCTATCTGTCCTGAGAGCAGGGGGGCGGGGGGGTCATCCTGCTATATTGAATAAAAAGCAGAACATTTTGACTGAAACATGAGGACAGTTAACACACGATGTGATCATATATGCTTTATGTGTATTTTTCAAGCCATCTTGGGGTATTTCCATATTTATATGGATACTGCAGTTATTGCCATAGCATCTCGTCGAAGAAAGATCTGCATATGCTCCATAGCAATTCGTTTTCAGTCCCACTATCGGAACGCATAGGACAACCATCTCTATTCTTCATGTCTCAATAAAATACGTTGCATGACTTTCGGGTCATTATTGGTGAAATACACTTTCAACCACATCACATTTCGTGAGAATCCGAGCAGAGGCCGTAGGTTGAATCTTATCGTACGAGTCAACGTGCCACATAAAGTTTGGACCAGTTCTTCACCAGCGCAGTTCTTTAGCTACTAAAAATCTCGAAACATTTCGACTTTAATCTCGAAACATTTCGACTTTAATCTCGAAATATTTCGACTTTAATCTCGAAATTCTAGATTTTTTTTTATTTTTACTTTGCGGTTCAGGGCTTCCGTACAGGGCTTCCGTAAAAATCAGCTGAAAATAAAAACAAACAAAACAAAATTCAGGTAACAGGTTGGCTATATTTGGGCAAGTTGTCAGCAATGTTAACCCTGTAATTAAACAGTCTGTTATAGTTCTATAACCACAATTTAAGTTAGCAAAATAATTGTGTTATTAATAAACTGCAATGCATACAGTTAGCTACTGCATACAATTAGGCTACAACATGTAAAACCTACTTCAATAACAATGTGGCAGCTACATCGATCTGACATTTATGATATGTGTTCCGTTTATGTCAATGCGTTTTCACTGTGTTTATTTGTTTACCCAAGGTAATACAAAATATGGGAGATATTACCTTTTATTAACTAGGAGGTAATTTGGATAAAAAAAGTGTGCTTGTGTGTTTTGCCGCTAGGTGTCAGTGCAACATAAGAAAATGGGCGGTGTATTCATATGATTTGCTTGGCAAAAATTCATACTCATTCATCTGTATACTTAACTTCTGTCTCTTTAATTATTTTTATTCGCTTCAGAAGGCCTTTATTAACCCCCCGTAGTCATGTGGAATATGTTTATGATGGATGGATGCACTTTACTGCGCTCCAAACATGTGAGCCCCATTCACTGCCATTATAAAGCTTGGAAACCTCAGGATATTTATTAACTTAACTCCAATTGGGATTTCATCAGAAAAAAGAAAGTTATATATACCTAGGATGGCTTGAGGGTGAGTAAATCATGGAGTGATTTTTATTTTAAAACTAAAACCTTTTTTTTTAACTAATCCTTTAACATAGAATCCAGGCCAAAGAGTGATGCTTTTGAATTATTCACAAGAACTACAGAAAGTCTGACTTTATCAAAAACCCCACTCATAAGCAAAGGAACTCAAAAAAAATCAAAGGGGCATAATTGCCTCTATTTCCCAAATTTCCTTAAGAGGTGAAGAAAGAGATGTATTTTGATCTCTCAGCATCAGAACACTGACTCATTTACCCTAGTTTGGGCCTGTCTTGAGGAAACAGGGACCACATGAGACCCCAAAACTCTTGGACTGATGTTGTAACCCGTAGGCCACAGGTAAAAGACCAGAACAGAACAGTGCGGCACAAGGTTGGCATAAAAAATTATCTGCAAAACATTTATTTATTCATATTTATAACTTTTATGCAAGCTTTTATTCTTCATATTATTTTTTTTCAAAATTAAAAAACGGTTGTTAACTAAAATTAATACAAATTTTAAGAAATTAATCCTAAAAAAGTTTCACCAATATGTTTGACTCTTTCGAGTTATTCACTCTTTTGACCTCATAGTGTCAGTGTTGCTCAAGGGAAAAAAAAGAAGAAGATAGGTTTATCTCACTTCTTTATAACATCTGTCTTGGTAAATATAAAACATATTCATATAAAATTTTTGTGTAGAGCTCTGATTTCTAAATGGATTCAAAGCTTCTTTCTGGATGTACTTTGTGTGTGGCCCTATATCACAAAAGCTTCTTATTCAGGATAATATTTTAAACAGGTCAGCGTAGGTTTGGGGTGTTTAGTTTTGCGATATGGATATGCCGTTGGCTTCTTTTGATTTGATGTTTTTGGATTTTGTTTGAGCCTATGTTTTTGGCATTGACTGACATGTGACCCCCTATTTGCATCAGCATACATATTTATGAATATTTAGATGTATTTTACAGATTGTCAACCTCCTACTGTATTTGTTTTTGCAGGACCCCCTTTTTTTTGTTGCCCTCAAGCACAAATATGTATAAAATGCTAAATTTTGAAAAAATGAATGGAGACTGGTGCTTTTAAGGATGAAACATATCATAAAAGTAGTCCATGTAGGACTTGTGAGCTATATTTTTAAATTCTTCATAATTATTACGACAGCTTTGTGTCACCAAATTACCATATTATATAATAAAAAAAGTTCAATTTTCGGTGGTCTGTTAATGCTGTACACGATCATTCCTACAGTAAGTTGAACCAGATCATGAATTATCATTTGGACCAGATAACTAGCTATCATTTGGGGTTGTAATGCATGACAGAATGTTCATTTAAAATATATTACTTTAAAATATATACTTTACATATATTCTATTTCCTTTAAAAAGAAACTGAAAAACATAAAATTAGTCACAAATGGTTATTTTAATATATTTCCATAATATTTATACTAAAGACATCATGCAAAATCAAAATCTCTTTTCCCCTGTGGTAAATGTAGGTAATCACAGCTTTACAGGTCACAGTTCAGCATGAATTGGTTTTCTGTACATACAGGGATTGATTTACAATTATCCATTCCTCCTCTGTACGCATATACTTTCAGAATGCCATTGTTGGGGGTCTAGGATGCTGGGAGTTTGATTGACATTAGATCTGTTTGGGAATCCACGTTGCTGAAAGGCCATGTCGTTTAGGAATTCCAAATGTCAAGCGCCTCTCTGAAGTTTGAGCAGTGGGTGGGGACTAGAAAAGCAGTTTCTCATCGACAATTTATGTCACCACCGACATTTAGTTCAAATCTCTGAGAGAATTATTATTTTTTTTCCACCACAGCTGTTTGTGGTGAGAGAAAAGAAACGATTCTGACAAATGGTGGTCGTGAAGACACTGTGCGTGCATGAGAGACAGTGATATTTTCTAATATGATCAGAATGTTCCTGGATACACCTCAAACTATCGTTGTGTCTGCAATTGCAGTTAATGTTCCTTCAAGACATTCCTTATATCCACAACATGGGGCAATTTTTGCAAATAAACTAAATTCTGTCATGACAACTCAGTGTTTGGCATGGAAATGGATTTGTTTGGTCTTGGCGGAATAGATCTGCTACAGTGCTGTTATTGCTGCTGCTTCTGTAGATCAATATGGGACTTCCCAATACATGAATTACCCTTAGCAGACCTATACAGGTGGAGCTGGGGAAGGGGGAGGGTTTCTGAATTAGTAATGAGTCGGTCATGATCGATTCGTTCATTTTGAACGAATCTTTCATGTGACTCGGGAACAACAAAGTGTCTCAGAGAGTGATTCGTTCATTTTGTGCTGACCACGCATGCGCAACATCCCATTAGTTCACTCCTTGAGTCTTCAGGTTCGAGTTCGAGTCATTCGTTCATCCTGTGACATCCCTAAAGAGGCTATGCTGTCTGTACCAGAAAGAGAACTGATTAGTTCACCTGTCAAGTCTTCGGGTCTGACACTTCCGAGACTTTTGTCATGTGACGTGACAGCTGTATTTGGATACAGAATTAGGTAATAGTTATAATAATTAATAATTAGGTAAAACTCTCTCTCCCCGTTGCATTATCATTAACATACACAGCAAATTACACAAAAACACTCACACAGTAAAACATACTGACCTTATGCTTTTTCATGGGTGCTAATAAACTTTAAACTTTGGATAAGCAAAATAATTCAGATAAACTGTAAGCTCTCCCATTCTCTACTGGTAGACTATAATACCCATCAATATATGAGTCCTCCTAATTAAGACAGAATATAGACCTAAACAAATCTAAACTCAAAGAAATATCAAAAATGTGTACAAAAAACAAATTAGATGATAAATCACAATAAAGTCTGTGACACAGAAGGACCACCTCTCGTTGAGGAGCATTCGTGGGACTTAAATATATAAAAGGTTTTAAAATAAATATGGTGGGAGATTAATTTGGAAGCGATGGTTTACGGATCACAATGTAAGCGGGAGAAGCCTCATTTTACAGTCATCACGATCACAGATGATCAACATTCAGGATCAACACTGTTTATGTACCGTAGGTTAAGATTCAATTAATTTACATTTTACCAGTTTAATATGGAGAGGCACCTTCGTTTATGTGTTTTTGACCTACACTGTACATGACCTGATAACAGTTAGTTATTACGGTACTTTAATCGTAACTTAATAATGTTTGACCACCAGAAGGTGGTCCTCCTCTCAGGATACCTGGAATCAGTGTTACAGGACCCTAGGCACATCGTTTTACCATTTTTGAAGCATAAACACCATCAAACCGGTAAAAGCTTCAGATTTTCCAATGTTTCTCTATGGCGCTGAAACCTAAAGATGTCTGAGTTCCGGTCCCAGCGCAACCATAGACTGGGCACAGCGACCCCATAGACTTCAACGGAGATCAGTGAAGTCAATTAAGCACTCACTTCCTGATGGTTGAGCGTACTGCGCAGCCTCAGACTGAGCTTGTTGACGTAGATGTGACGTGAGCAAAAGTCGTAAGTCTTTTGAATAATGTGAAAGTGAAATCTGAATAATGGTGTTGAAATATTTTGTGCCGTTGCTTTTGGCTCCCTATGGGCTTCTCCTCATGCTTCTCCCTTGACTTTATTGGACTTTATGTCTCCACGTCCCCCCGATTGCCTCATAGACAGTAAAATGTTGCCTGCGAGCTTTTCCTCCTGTCTATACGGTAATTTTTTACTCTGCAACTGACGCAATCGTTAGCCTATTTTTTACAAAAACGGCTTCTACGGAGCGATAGTGATACAAGGTAATGGAGCCTTTTATATATTGTCATGTTTCTTTAGAAATAAACAATGGACAAATAGAGTCTTTAAATGTCTCTGATGTAAAGTTATTCGCTGTCAAAGTGACGCCAAAATGAATGGGAGTCAATGGGATGCTAACAGCAGGTGATGGCTTGGTTAGCAATGGCCGCCCCTATGGAAGGAATTCTTTCCAGGGGCTGGATTACCCCCTTGAGCGCAACTGAAACTCAACTTCCATTGGCTCATCTGCGTTCGAGGGGAGGGGCTTACTGTCAATTCTGTATCCGGTACCTGCTGCATAGCCTTATTGCTTATGTAGTGTTGGGGGATTTGGCCATTATATGTAACATTTTAATTATATTCGGCTGAAATGAACGAAATGACCCACAAATTTGTTCATTTTGATGAATGAGCTTCAAATCAGTAAAATGATCTGAACTTCCAATTACTATCTGTAAGTGTGCTGCACTGCTCCAGCAAATGCTGACCAAGTATTTAAAGGTTGAGTAGCAAGCTCATTGGCTACTGATACAGTGGGAACCAATCAGCTGTGCCCTATTGAGAATGATGTGATTGCAAGCAGATTGAATTAAAGACCTATCAGCTTGCGTCATCTATAGTTTCATGACAGAACTTTGTATTTGTGCCAAAATGATGAAAATCAACATTGTGGTAGTAATTATTGAAGCGATATAAAATGTATAAATTGAGACTTTAGTGCAAGGTATCTTATAGTTTCTGCAAAGGACAATCCAAAGGACACATGTAGACCCCAAAAGAATGTTTTGCCTCCCTTACGTTACAGTTCAATAACTTCTGTTTAGAAGATGATGGATAATTTTTTTTTATTTTGTTACCTAACGGTATCAAACTAAAAAATCTAACCCTAGAGCAAACAGAACCTGATTTACAAATTTTAAAAACCAGGATTTTTAATACAAAAAACAAAAAACGCCCATTTTTATGTGTTTATTATAGTATTTTAAACACATACAATGTTATTTATGAAGTGTTATAGTCTTATTTTGCTATTTTGAGTTTTTTTTTGTTAAATTTTTTTACATATATATTTTTAATTTATTTCACTGTATGTGTGAAGGGTGAACATTTAAACTTGGGTATGTCAAATTTAGACAAAAAAAAAATAAAAAATTAAACCCAAAAATTAAAATGACCCCATGATTTACTCACCCTCAAGCCATGTATATGACATTTTTCTTTTAGACTAATACAATCAGAGTTATATTAAAGAATGTCCTGGCTCTTCCAAGCTTTATAATGCCAGTGAACGGCAGCCCAAAATTTGAAGCCCAGAAAAGAGCATCCATCCATTATAAAAGTAATCCACACGGCTCCGGGGTTAATAAAGGCCTTCTGAAGCTAATCGATGGGTTTGTGTAAGAAAAATATCCATATTTAAAATGTATGAAGTAAAATAACTAGCCAGACCACCTTCTGTAGTCTTACTTATTCTAACTTTAGAAGAAAGTGTAACACCTCTCGCAGCTTTTTATCATAAATTGAATATGGTAGGTGGCCTTTATTAACCCCGGGAAACGTGTGGATTACTTTTATAACGGATGGATTTTTTGGGCTTAAAATTTTGGGCTGTGGTTTACTGCCATTATAATGCTTGGAAGAGCCAGGACATTTTTAATATAACTCTGATTGTGTTTGTCTGAAAGAAGAAAGTCATACACACCTAGGGTGGCTTGAGGGCGAGTAAATCATGGGCTAATTTTCCAAAACCCTTTAAGCCGACTGATCACTTTTTACAATGATGACAAAATACATTTTTTTTGTCTGAACTAACCCTTTAACATTTATATTGCTATACTTTGTGGTTTCTTACCTTTGCAAATGACAGAAAACTGGTTAATGCTGTTGCATACATGTGCAATGGCAAATTTTACATCTTTCCCTCTTCCCAACATAATTCAACATAATCTCTTAATATATTTTTCTCTCTTTTGGGTCATAGGAACCCTATCACATTTTTATTCTTTAGAGATTATTGCAAATGGAAAATATGTATTTGTTGTACTATAATATAACTTTACCCTATGATGCTGGAAATGTGAAAAGGGTCCATATGGTAGAAAATATATTTCACTACTTCTGTTATTGTGATTTTATCAAACTGGTCTTGTCTAACTGAGCCAAGAACCAGGAATAATATGATCCCCAGAGTTTGAGTGTTAATAATAATTCACAATTATGCCACAGTAAGCTCATATTTGACACCTCTCTTTGAATTATTATTTTAAGAAAGATGGGGTAGGCTATCAAATAGCAAAAAAACGATAGGTATATACTACCATCAAACAAGCACTGCTCCGTTTTAAACAAGTGCCGATCTGAGAAAGAGTTAGAGATATTTCAGTTTATACTGTCAGTCATTTTCCATTTCTTCCTTCCACTAACTCTTGTCTAGTGTACTTGACGTGGACGAGTAACGCAATCAGCAGCAACAACAGTTGTCATGGGAACCTCACTAGAACTCAAGAAAGATAATATTCAGAGAGGTTTTATGTGTTTTGATATACAGACCATCATGAAAAGATAAAAATAAAAATCACCAGGGACTGATAAATGTTACTCTAAACAAAATCATATTTATTAAAACCCCACACTGTGGACTTAACCATTTAAGAAGTGTGGTTAAATGTATATGTGTTGTATGAGGAAAAATGACTCATCGACACATCTGAATAAACCTCAAGAATTTGGTACATTTGTGGATGAAACCTATTGCAGTTATGAACCATGCAGAAATCCAAAGACGACAAGAAAATTGGTTTAATGGTTTCAAAAGCCTCGATTAGCTTGCCTCAAATCTCATCCCAAACTCCCAAACCCAATTCCACAAACATTCTTCTTAACGACTGGATTCATTTTCTACAAACCTACGAAGTGACTCTGCGCGAGTGCTCAGTGATTTAAGATTCATGGTCTGGGTTATCTCCGTCCATCTCATGCCATAAACAAATCTCTTATTTTCTTTCTCTATTTTCCCCTTCACTGAGCTAAACAGGCACTGCAATCTTTCCTTTCCATTTGGAAGATTTACATGAGAGCGAGCTGTGATCAATGCATATAAGATTTTACAATTTGCATTCTTTTACGTGATATACCTAATAATGTATAGGCCTAACTTTTATTTGTGTTAGAAATTAAATCTCAACACCCACTACAGTTTACACCCTTGAGCTTGACAGATATCAAAAACACTTTAATAACTCCTATTGCATGATTAAATTAAGTTTAAGCAAATAAACCTAAATAAATCTTATTTCATTCAGTTAAATATAATTTAGGGATATGGCAGATTCTCTCTTCTGCAGGCTTAAAAACAGATTTCAGTCAGTGTGCATTAAGAAAAATAATATATTTATCTTCTTTCCCCAATAGGGAAATTTGAAGAGTTTTATGTCTTGCAAAAGTCAAGTTTGTTGCTTTGTTTGTTTACAGCATGATCATTTTATTTCAAGCAAGTATAAATAGTGTCTGCACTTATGAACTAAATTACAGCTCTTTTGTTTTACTCGTATTGTGTTTATTGCCATGAATTCAAGCAGTGGTGTGACAATTTACTTCAACATCACCACTCAATACTTACTGGAAACCGAAGGAAACTTAATTTACGCCTGTTTGTGGACAGACACTTCTTGATTTGTTACTAAATGTCACAACAGACATAAATTTGTACTGTATATATCCATACACATATCTGCAATGTTATTTAATGGCAAAGAAACCTTGATCCTTGTTTAGAACTTCTAGTTTTACTGGACTTGATGCTGCTTATATTGAAACACTACATGAACGGACATCAGAGGCATCCCCTATAAATGACCATTTCATTTGGAAAATTAATTTTGTGCATGATGTTTCTCGTATATAAATACTAAAGATCATTTGGAGTCTTAATTATTTAACAAAATGCAGTTTATTAAGAGTACAATATAAATGAGCACAAAATATTATATGCATAGTCAGTGTAAACTCATTGTCATTTTCCCAGAACAGAAATGCATAATGCAACAAAACATAAACTTGCAAAACAAATACATTCCCAAAAATGTAAACATAACTGAATTTCTCACTGCATAATTACTGATTAATATTCACTGATAATAAATTGGAATGGTAGTGAAACAGGTATTTTCATGACTTTGATGCCGTATTCATAAGGGTGAAGATTTTCATAAATGATATCCCTTATTCATAATTATTCATGATGCAGATAAAGCATTAGAGATAAATGAACAGATGACAACAACTGACTTGTAAGCAGATTGGATTAATAATTTTTTCTATGTTTGGGCTTTTTTTTTGAATAAATTGTAAAAGATAACTAGTAAGTTTATTTATAAAACACAGAGGTTCTGATCAGAATCATTAGAGTGATATGCAAATAACGATTCTACAATTAAGTTGTTTGGACATCAACTAATTGCACATACAGCACAAAAAATATGACTAATTAATTTGAGTCTAATCATGATGTCAAGGGCACAGCCGCCCAGTAGCTTCCAAAGTTATGATATAATTTGGATCTTGCCAGTTTAAAATGTGCAGAAATACACAATATTGCTACTCTATTGTCATGAAAGCTGAATTTAATTTTGGAAGCTAAACGTAACTGTGCAAAATGACTCTATTTGAACCCAGACTTATGCTGTCTCCTTTTCAGAAACAGCAGAGAGATTGAGTCTATCCTTCTGTTCTCTTTCCACTGCTTCTCTTTTATCTCTTTCTTCTCCTTCCACATGGCATCCCACCATCAGCTGATACACCATCACACCGAACACGGCACCAATGAAAGGGGCAAAGATGGGCACAAAGGACCAGTAAGAGCTTGCTCTGTGGTTGGATGAAACATCAGTGTTAGAGATGATTTCAATAGTGAAATGGATGGAAAAAAATGTATAAAGTGACTTACGAGAACACCTCTGAGCCCCATCCAGCAAGTGCAGTAAAGATCCGAGGTCCCAAGTCTCTTGCTGGGTTTACAGCATAACCTGAGTTAAAACCCATGGACTGACCAATCACCAGAACCACAAAGCCCACAGTAAAGGCCTCCAGTCCTCGTGGGATGGGGTTATTGTAAGGGTCAACAATGGCAAGGATACACACGATCAGAGCTGCCGTGCCAATTATCTGTGTTGAAGTCAAGGCATAGTTCACTCAATGAAAACTCTGACATCATTTACTCACCCTTATGTTGTTCCAAAACTGACTTTTCCTTTCTTCTGTGTAACACAAAAGATGATATTCTTAAGATTGTTTTTGTCCATATAATGAAAATGGCTCCAAAACAACACTGGACCACATTCACTTTCATTGTATGGACAAACACTGAGGCATACTTCAAAATATCTTCAACGAATGCTGTTTTTTGTGTCTTACCTGATCGAAGAAGCCGTTGAGCAAAGTAAGGTGTTTAGAAGGGTATGTAGCAAAGATTCCAGCTGTTGCATTGTCCCCTACAACAGATAGAGAACCCTGTCCAAAGTCCCAAATTGCATCTGCAAAGCATCAAGTGAACATTAGTTATAGAAACACACTCTTTCAAAAACTCTCAGTTTATGACCACAATCCTTATAAACGGAGTATTTTCATTGTTGGCTGCAACAGACTGACCAAGGATGTGGACTGACAAAAATGTGGATTATTGAAAATTACTTAAACCGTCCTAAAACTCACCAAAATACATGGCAAATATTATTCCTGAGCCAAGAAAAGCCCCCAGAGTCTGGGACAGGAAGTAGACTGGAAATTTCCTCCAGGGCTCTCTCCCCAACAAACAGAGGGAAAAGGTCACAGTAGGGTTTATGTGACCTCCTGTAAAATAAAAGTTTCAACATGTTGATGCATTTGAAATGAGATCTTCACAATGAAAATGAAACAATGCTATAGACTCTCACTTAACACTTTTTATGGCTGATTTGGTAAATGCTGATTAATTTGAAAAATTCAACTTAAACATTGTCATAACCTTTTTAGCCATGGGTTAAAGGCTTAATCTATGTCTGGGAACTGTCTGCCACATCCTTCCTTCCAGAATTTACTTATAGTCCAAACGCTCATCTCTTTTCATTATTCCTCAGTTTGAAATGTTAAAGTCAAAACTGCCGGTTGATGTTGTCTCATATTGTCTTGGCTTTTCATCAAAAACAGAACTGAATGTTCATGTGATCTTTAACCATGAATCAACCCTTGATTCCACCCAATAATGTCTGAAAGTAAAAGGTTCTAAATGTAGCAAAGAATGCAATGTAATTTTGCTAGTTCAAATCCATCTGGTGAATGTTTGGCTGAAAGCGTTCAGATTTTAATATCTGGTTCTGAGCTGTGTGTGACTCACTGCACTGAAATGTCACATCTGAAATTTCCTGTGTTCTCCCAGGAAAAGAAAAGAAAAAAATCTGACAGTTTAAGAAGCTTATGATGACGTTACCTGAGACTTGCCCACAAACTAAGATTCCCAATGTAGCGGCAAACCCAAATGCAAAATTCACCGTCAGAAACATTCCATGAGAGCCTCCACTTAAAATCAACTGGGCGACTGCACCACAGCCGAACATCTGTAAACAGAGACATTAAGAATGGAAATCCAATTAACCACTTGCTCAGTTTTTGTCTTTTGTGAGAGACTGCACACCAAACACATGTGTGATGTCTGATTGGAAAGCTTGGCTAGATACCTAACTAAGTTAATTAAGCTATAGATTAGAATAGAATTTCAGCGAATAAACCTCAATAAAGCATCTCATTGAATGATTGCAGGTTTTAGACGCAGGTTTGGCGTCACATACTTGTTTTTCTTCCAGGATTGCTGTTGAAGAATGCAAAACGTTATGGGCACCATGTGGATTTGATAGATAATGTGTGTATGAGTGTGTGTGTACTTGCCCTCACTTCCATTGTGTAATGCCCTCTAGCCTGTCTGTGTTTGCCAGCCGTTATTGAGTCGCATGATCAGCCTCTGGATGGGGGGTTCTTTGACCGCGCAGTACCATCAGAAAACAACAGATGGGCGTGGGGGAGCTCTATTTTTCTCCAGATATTGCTGCTCTGCAGTCTTTCCATTGAAAACAGATGATGAGATATGGTTTAACCTGTGATCCCTCTGTGGTGTGTCAAATTTATTCCGGATATGGGCTGTCTTGAATTCTGGATTGTCGACCCTGTTCTGCTTAACACTTGTTGCTTTTGCTTACCTGTTAATTTCATTGTAGTTTACAAAGTATAACAATACGAGATGTTTTACAAGGTGGTAATATTTAACTAAATCCAAGACTTCTACTAATGTTTCTATTTTTCTGTTAAAGTGAAAATTTGTCTCAGTATAGCAACAACTTTCCTTTTGAGGTTTAGCAGAACAGCAACAAATTTACTACAACTACAATTGTGTCAGATATTAACAAAACAAAATGTTCTAGTTATTGTTTTGTGTTCAGTGGTTTAATTTGACTGTAATAAAGTGGTTAGCACGTCCTGATTTTGCCGGGTTAGACGCGTTACTGGGTCAACATTTTGTTGATACTGGAACAATACTCCCGTCTGAAAATGTAATCCTAATCCTAACCCTACCGATAAATTATCCCTAAAATCAGAGGGAAATTATATGGTCAATAACACTGATGTAGAAGCACCTAACCCTGGTTGTAAGCCTAAACTTGATATAAAGTGTAAACGTGTCCCTCAAATCTGATTTGAATATTAATCAGGTTATATTATTAATGATTATTGAAATAATAAATATTAATATATCTGTTGATCCTGGAACAGGTTGAATTTGGTGAAATCAGGTTCTCCATTACGGTTACATGAACTTTATTCTTGAGTTCCGTTCCTGTGTAATCTGTTTGGATTTCGGCTATTGGATTGGATCAAATCTTGAAGATTCTAGAATCGGATTAGATCACAAAATTCAACCTTGGTTTTGATCTGGATTAGTGTTGTTAAAAACTTTTTAGTAAATTTGGGATGCCTTTAATCCCCAAAAAAAACAACAACAGGATTATCCTTATCCCAGCAGAAGGTTGATTTTTGTTGTGGGTCACATGTAGGGGCTAGGGAAACTATAAAGGGACATGGTGAGGAAAATATTATTTGAATTATTTTGCGTTCTCTCACAAATGTTTGGTGTTCCTCCAAGAAACTTTGCATTTACTCTCAAAACTTGAGTTCTTTGCGAATGAACACAAAGGGCCAGATTTACTAGCAAGCTTGCACCAGCGCAAACCCTCTGTTGGCATTAAAAAACCTTAGATTTACTAAATAGGGCAAATTAGCATGAGAGCGCAATTCCAAAAAAGTGTGGATGGGAGTGGAAAGTTCTGCGTGTAATCTACTGACGACGCACACATTAAAGAACACGGACGCAGATGGATCATTTCCATAATGACCAACACAATCTACCGGGAGCAACGTAAATTAGCACTTGTGAAATGCAACCCCATTTGAAGCACTAGTAATCTGAAAAGGTGTGTATCTGGATCAGGGTGATTCAATCATTTTGCTTTGAAAAAAACCCCGGCACAAATATAGATAATTCTGATCCAGATTTAACGTTTTGAACAACTGGACCCAGAAAATGTAATGGCCCACTGTGAAGTGTCTGAAACTTGTGTAAAGCAGGTAATTGACTTTCAGCAGGACTTGGACTTGGAACTCCATCTTCACAGTCTGTTCTGCAAAGGAGACATTTTGCTACAGAAAGTTACAAAATCAAAACTTATTTTAGCTTTGAACATTCATTTAACTCCATGCTTTAATAACCATTATTGGCCAAAGCTGAGGGAAAAAAAGATATGTTCTTATTAAAAGTTCAAATACAAAGTGTATAAGTACCTTTTTATAGGCAAAAAAGTAGGTGGCCAAAAAGAACATAAAAACTCTCTGCAAATTATTTGAGAAGTAAAACTCCCTTCAGGTAGCTAAATTCGAATGTCAGGCTTTTCAGTAGATGAAAGAATATAG
The DNA here is from genome assembly GCA_023029165.1 of Gobiocypris rarus. Classification (NCBI taxonomy): domain Eukaryota; kingdom Metazoa; phylum Chordata; class Actinopteri; order Cypriniformes; family Gobionidae; genus Gobiocypris; species Gobiocypris rarus. The sequence continues at coordinate 25,545,223 of CM040930.1, forward strand.
ATTTTTTTTTTTAAATCATGCATGTATCCCTTGTACATTCACATCAAAGATAGACAATAAATCAATATGTGTATCATTAGTGATTAATGAAGCCCACACTGAAAAAAATGATATGATCAATAAGTTATGATAACATGTTATATTGCTTTAACTAATCAAAATAAGTTTTTTTTTTTTAAATAAATTATACAAGATTCAGCAAATGGACAGAAATTAAGTTCAAATTACTTAAACATTTGATTGTACAACTTTTTATTTACACTGATCTATGTATATATATATATTTTTTATTATATTTTAAGATTTTATAATACACATTTAATATGTATGTTTTTAAGTATATGTATATTTGAAAAGTCCATCTGACATTTTTCTTTAAATGACGTTTTTGTCAGGCTCCTATGTGGGTTTCTATCTAAGAACCTGTACTTCTGAATAGGCTGAGGCTAGGATTTAAGTATTTTTTGAACTAATACTATATGCAGAGAGCATTCACTCACTATCGTTATCTCATTTTTGACCGAAATGGCTTTTAGAGGCTTTTGCATCTGAACTCTTCATTTTGAAAAAAACCCAAACCCAAATGTACCCAAACCTCAATGCCAGCAAATCATATTTAGCCACATTCCTGAATGGTAACACTTTTGAATCGCTACACCTCTGAATTGTTTACAATTGTTGCCTTTCAAAATGAATAAACTGCTTTGCAGTAAGGATCTAAAACTGACTGCATGGGCATCAACTCTTCAATGGCAAAAACAACAAAAGTGTCTCACCACCAGAATGAGGGTGCCAAGGCATTCGGCCAATGCCTGTCGCATCAGCATGTTCCGAACTTGCAAGGTCCGAGTTATCTTTTCCAGAAGCATCTTCTGTCTTCCCATAATGTCTTAGGATAGGTTAAAGATGATGATAATAAGGTGTTTAAATGATGAGGATGAAGGGAAGACTGCCACTTGGTAAGTGATCCTGTACAACTTTTACTGAGTTCAGGCTCTATATGTGCTTCTGAAGGTCCCGCCCTCAGTCAATAAAAAAATAAAAGCAGCATTCCTACAACTTATTTCCCTCCCTCCATCCCTGCCTCTTCCCCATCTCACTTACACACATTTTTTCTTGTACTTTTTTTTATGTCAGACTTCCCAATTTTGTCTTTGTTATGAATGTGTGTGTGTGTGAGGACTGGGATGGTGTTCTTTTGCTTCAAACATATAAACGATTCTTAAATCCGGTTCTGAATGGCCCTCTAGGGTTTGGCGCACAAAAACCTATATTGTTTCCGCTAGTAGCCCCATAGGCAATGGCTGGAACCATGATGAGAGTGGTTATGGTTACCTTACATTTTTTAAAATGAATATTTTAGGTTTGTGGAAATGTATGGGTATTTAGACAGCGGTGAAGTTTGGCAAGTGTTTGAAACACAGGGCAGATGTTTTTTATTCTGGAAAGTATTTTCACCACATGATGGTCACAAGCTTGGAGTGTCTGAAATTCTATTTTCGTAATAAAGTTAAATAATAGACTATGTTTTTTATTCTCCCAGAAACACAATGACAGCTCACTGAATCCAGCATTATGACATTGTGGATGTTTGCCAAAACACAAGCTCTTAATTTCTTTCCTTATTTAACTGACAATTTCTTGTGCTTAATAAATGTTACTTAATCTGAGTTATGTTTTTCCATAAATAGGGTGAATAGAGTCTGCTAACAAGCCCCAAAGCTTAAGTCTGTTCTTGTGGAATTCTACGAAGGCCAATATGTCTCATAACAGATAATACAATACATCTTCTTTATTGATCTATGCAAGGGGTTAAGGTTTGGCTAGTAACCCCAGGTGGTAGATGTCATAATTACATATTTCTGTGGGCAAAACCACCTTTCTCCATAGACAGCCGTACAAAAGTAGTTGTTTCAAAAAAAATGAATGGTCTTACATATTCCAGTAAATATTTATATTCCAGTACTTACATAAATATTCCAGCATTTGTGCCCAGTGGTGTCAAAGAACAGTAATGTTGACATGGAGAAGATATGAAGAACTTTGCTGGAAATTTCACAAGTTTCACCTTCATCTGACTCCCAACTCAGTCTAGAGTGAAACCAGATTTTTTGGTAAACGTACAGTAATGAGAAAGATTTTTTTATATGAGAATAAATGTATTATTAGGCTAACTTTAAATTCTTACAATATTTACATGTGTAACAATAGTTTTACTTGGTTTTTGATCAAATAATTGCAGCTTTGTGGAGCATGAGACTGTTGTAGCAATTCCAACTTGTCCACGCTGAATAGTATTGAATATTACTAATGTCACAAACTATTTAGGATGGACGGAATGACAGAGACCATTTAGGCCACGCCCACATCGGGTCATTTCTTGCTTCTAACAAAAGACAGAACAATGCCTAAAAGCTGCTGTTTGGCAGGGTGTACAGCAAACAAGCTAAAAAACCCAGAATTACATTTTTATAAGCTACCGAACCATGAAAGCTAGCCTTTAAGGGGACAAAAGTGGATACAGGCAATAAGACGGAAGGTAAGGAAAATGGACACTGACATAGACCAATAAGAGTTTCTCCTCCTCTCAGGTTCACATAGGGTGGTGAAATAATCCTTTGACATGGTTAAAAATAATGAATGTTTATTTTATTTTTTTCAGCATATCCTCTCCGTTCCCCTCCATGTGGGCGTATAGTTCTCCGAGTAATATGACATGTTGCACTCTGTCTCAATTGCATGGATTCACTTTTGTGTCCTTTAACGCTTGTTTTTTGGGGGCGGTTGACAGCTTTTAAAAACTTAGTTCTGGGTTTTTTTAGCTTGTTTGCTGTACACCTTGTCACATAGCAGCTTTTAGACATTATTGCGTTTTTTTGTTATAACTCAGAAATGACAAGGAGGCAGCTTCACACAAGTTAAAGTCAATGGAGAGGGTTGGATTGTTTCCACCCCGGTGGACATAGGTTTCAGATTATTGCGTGTGTCAAAAACTGTTCATCCAATCATTGCATTTGGTCCGATATGATGCAACCCCACCCCCGGTCAACATATGGGGTGCTACTCATTTCTTATTTGAGCATCCTTGTTTCATTTTCTTTCCTCACGTTTTCTTTCTGTGTATCCTCGCTCATGACACCTCCGTTCCTTGCCTGTAAATCGAGTGCAAATAGAGAATTGAGATGCCCTAGATGGCTGAGTTCGATCGGTTTCTGGATCTGGAGGTTGAAGGGAAGGAGGAAATGAGGAAGCTCTCTGAAGGGAGGCTGCATTGTGCATCATGGCTGCGTTCAACTCCAAATTTTTATGCCCTTCACACGTTAACAGCCCTGTCCTAAATGGTACCCAGAACACTTGCAGTCTTCCTACAAGTCTGCACTTTCGTGACGTAACGCCGCTTTGACTGTCGGGAAGAAGTCTGCTGCGGGCTTGGCAAAAGTGTGAATTGAGGGCGCATATTGATCGCAAAGGGGGTGCTCGTGAGCACCCTTTTGAACCCTAAAATGACAAATGGGACACCCCACGGTCTCGTGGACTTAACGGACACACGCACGCGTCAGCCATTGTAAGCCCACAAGACCAAAAGTGCATATCAAGTTTGCCTTTTGGGACAGGTCCCGCTTTTTGACTTACGTTTTATTTGGTTTATGCACCATTCTATAAGCACATACGTTGTTGGAGAAAATATTTAAAATCCTATTTATATATTTTACGCTATTATGCGATTCATTCTCAAAATAAGTAATACATTTAAGTTAAGTGTGATCTGCTGTGACATCACAATCAAGTTGAATTGTGGGATATAAAGCTGCTTTAAGTGTACATCGGACTATAGACTCACTCCCTTTGTAAAAATCGAGGGGATGAGGGTCTGTCCATATATAAACTTCACAAACTGGACAGCAACAAGTCGGGGATTCCTTCGAGGGGAAGTGCTTAGGGAAGTTTGCGAGTGCCTGTCTAAAAGTGGAGTGGAACGCAGCCCAGGTATCCACCTTATTTTTCAGAAAAGAGCAAGTGGCCATTGGTAATTTGAATGTGTTTGGCTTCCGGTGTCATTTGCTTCCAGTTATTTTTAGCTGTACAAAACAGCTCATTATGCTGCTTGATATTGCAAACTGGTATTTCTTACCATATTATTTTAATGTATTGTCTTAATTATAAACACGCTGGTTTGTAGCAAACAATTTTCTGCACTTTGATATATTCTTCTCGTTATTTCCCTATAAATCAGAAGTCTCACACATTTACAGAAAATTGACAAAGTAAGGTGGATACAGTATAATGTATTTAATCATAATAAATTAGGTGTAGGCCTATTGGTTTTATATTTAATATTTAATGTTAGGGTTATTATACTGTGTTTGCCACTTCAGGTGACGGTCTGTGACAGCTTTATTTAAAATGCAATGCTATCAAGAGTGTATTGTGTCTAGAGAAATTGCAATGTCACATTATGAAACTGTTTTATTCACAATTGTCTCGTTTTTAAAGGGGGCCCTACAATAATATGTATTGGATATATAGGCTTTACAATTGTTTGTCTTTGGGGTTGGTTTAAAAGCAACATGCTGACGATATCAAGGAGTTACTAATGGATTGAACTCTGTATTTTCCAGTATTGTGTCAACACTAAAAGAATCACTTCAGATGATCAATTATATATCTGATGAATTTGACACATTTTCTTTTATTGTATGCCCATCTTTCTGCTGGTGTCTTTCTACAATATAATGGCTTTTTCATCATTGTATGCAACTAATGGTGGGTTCAGTTAAATGCCAGCCCAACTTTAAAGTATGAACTGTTCTTTGTGTCAATGTACACATTAAACTGCGATCTAATAGCTGTCTGACGTTAGAGACCAAGACCTTCCTCTTAAATATCGAGCTAAGATTAGACACTTTGAGGAAAAGGACGTGCTTGAAATATCGGTGCACTTTTAGTGAGTGTCAGCTGAATACAGAAAGTCAATGTTCCACTCAAGAAATACAATCATCTCTTAATGCGTTTGCTCTTAAGTCAACTTCAGTTAGTTTGTATAGAGGATAAGCTTCCCTCCTTTTGACTTGTATCCAAGTGTATTGATTGGAAAACAGTGTTAATGAACATGAAAATTAGGAACACATTGCAACCCTGTTTCTGAACCCCACCAAGAGTACATTTTGGATCCTTCTGTTATGACGCAACCATTTTCAAGTGCCTCTACAAATGAGCTGATGAGTTGAATCAGTTGTGTTTGATTAAGGAGACATCCAAACTTTTGGGGGGCCTCCAGGAACAGGGTTGGGACTTGAAGGAAGAGTTCATCCAAAAATCATTTACTCTTATTCGCTGTCCCTTAAATGTGTAAATATGTTATGGCACAAAACGCAAGGTGAAAGTTACAGAAATATATTGCATTAGAGAACTGAAGTGAAGCAAATTAGCTCTGAGATCTGTTAGTAGTTCAAAGATTACAGCGATTATACCTCATCTCCCCCCTCGGGCTGCTCCCGGGACATGCTCGGGAATTAATTCACCCCATGAAACCATCCAAACTGAGGCCTTTGATAAGTACTGCACTAGGCTCTGAAAGAACAACCCGAATGACTGAATGTCAAGCAATTTTGACAGACTTTTTTTTTTACTGTAGAGGATTAAAGGCGATATGAAGTGGTATTTGAGGTAACATTTAAATGGCAGACTATTCGGGAAGTATGGGAACATAATGTGAAGTGTCTCAGAAAAGAACTCAGAGAAGCCACGACCTATGACAGGATACATTGAGAATGTTTGTTCACACATACATGGCTCTGTCTCTAAATCTGTCATTTCTTCAGCATTTTATAGACAGTTTCACATGGCTATAAATAAAGAGAACAGTGTTTAAACAGTCAGCTGCTGTACACTGTATAGGCTTCTTTTCTGATTAAAAATGAAATGTTGAATTTTATATCTATCTCGTTCTGCTTTGATGGCAATGAGTCTGTTAATTAAACTTTTCTTTTGTAAAACATCTTATTACGATAGGCTATTACCTATCCTTGCAGTCAGATTCATCACTGTGGGCTTTGAATACATTCAGTTCTTTCTCATTATGTATTCTAAGGATGATGTTATAACCAAAAAGTGTTTTAAACCTGCCAAAACATATTAAAAAAAACCTTACTAACAGTGATTTGGACCTAAAGGTTTCTTCTCCACTTATTTTTTTTCAACACAAAAGAAGCATTAAAAAAAGCAGCACTAGCTGCACCTTTTAAGGTGACTCTGGAAACCGATTGTGAGAAATTTACAGCAATAATTTTTATTTTGAGGTCCTCTCCATGACGACAAATGCTGCTTTGTAGGGGAGACTGACCAGTGCTGTGCTTGGGCTGAGTTGGAATACCATCAGTTTTACTAATTAAAGGAGTCATGAACTGAGAAATACAATTTTCTTTGAGCTTTTGACATATAAGTCATCATACTAAAAACATCCAGTAAGTTTCAGAACTGAAAACGTCCCTGTTAGCCAGGAAAGCCCAGCGAATGACTCATTGTGGAATGTGCCTATCGGTGAAAAACCACCTCTGCAGAAGAAAACCAACACCTACTTAATTATCGCCCACTGGCATGTTAGTGAGATGACGAGGAGAGAAGAGAAATTCAGGATGGACTACAAATAACATTACCTTCCAAAGGATCCCAATGCTAGGAATGTGGTTATTTATTTTAAACAATGTGAATGTCTCGGTTGAGCGTTATTTATTTGTATTTAACAAAATGTGTTTGCCTATATAATCTTAAGATATTTAGGTTAAGCTTATTTGGCTTGCTGTCTACTGATGAGGGGCTCGATGAAGCAGTTTCAACTCAAGCTCTGATATACCCCCCACAGTCACTAAACTATTATGTAGGGCAAGGTACCTAAGATTGAGGTGGCATTTGGGGAGGTGGTGGGATGCTGGAAAGTCTGAGACTGAGCATCTGTTTCTATACTCTGGCTGTCAGCTGCTGATTGGAAAATTACATAGGCTCGCTCCTCCCTAAATTACGTTTGGAACTTCACTTGGATTCTTTGGTAATTCAGTTGCAATTTCGGTGCAGGCTTTCCAAACAGACTCTTACTATATGGACTCGACAACTATGTTAATTCTAATGCCTGATCTGTGACCAGTGATTTCTGATATGTAATGATTCATGTACAGTCAGACGTTCTTTGTCTGTGTCAGTAAATCAAACAGTGACTAAACTTCACATTGTGTCTCTTAGGAGGATGAAAATAATCAGTTTTTTTTAAAACTAAGATTAAATGATTGGAAAGCGATTAAAGAAAGCTCCCATTGCAATCGCTAGAGCTGTCAATCAAACAGTGTGAGTTTATCAGTGACTGAGCTCTGGGCTCTTGCCAAAACTCCCAGTATAATATCGAATCTCTTATTTGCATTGTTTTTGCACTCTTAGTTATGATGAAGGCATTCATGAGAGTGCAGAAATCGAGTTGCAATGACAGGATCGCTGCATTCACAGGAAACATTAAAAAACAAACAATAAAACAATGAACAATGAATTCATGACTCCTTTAAAAGTGAAGTACAGGGTCACTATCACTGTATTTATTATTATTATTATTTATTTATTAATTTGTATTTAAATAAGTACTTAGGTTTTAGAACATTTTAAATATATTCTGTTGTTACAGTAGAATAATATAATAGTGTATAATAATGTTTATTGTAATTAGTGGTGGGCAGATTAATCTAGATTAATCTCATCCAAAATAAAGGTTTGTGTTTACATAATATATGTGCGTTTTCTTTGTATAAATATTATGTATATATAAATACACACACATGCATTTATATATTTAAGAAAAATATGTTATATTTATATATAAAATAAATTATATAAATATATATACAGTATGTACATGCAAATATGTCTATAAATATATACATGCATGTGTGTGTATTTATATATACATAATAATTATACAAAGAAAACACACATATATTATGTAAACACAAACTTTTATTTTGGATGAGATTAATCTAGATTAATCTATACCCACCACTAATTATAATTATAATATAAATATATAGTTATAGTTGTTGTTAGTCAAGTCAAGTCAACTTTATTTATATAGTGCCTTTTACAATGCTGATTGTTTCAAAGCAGCTTCACAGTGTTAAACAGGAAAATAAAGTAACAGATTTTGATTCGGTACAGCAGCTCTGGAGAAAACGGTGACGTCATCTAGCTCATTTCAATTGTCATATAGCGACAATGTGGGCAGATCAGTAATTTAGTTGATATAGTTAATTTTGTTTAGTAATTCAATTTATTTGGATATTTAGTTGAAAATGTAGTGTATTATGAGATAAGTATTTGATTTTTAGGACTAAATAAATGTACAGCATTTTAAATAGGCTATCCACATTTTCTATTGGTGTTACCACCCTAGTATAATGCTACAGTTACAGTATGGTAGGTTGTAACACTTTTTGTTTTTTATTAGTAATTTAGGCCTACACAATGTCTAGAGAAGTTATTGATTTCGAAGCTACTTTAATGTATTGATGACATTTCATATGGGAATATGATATCAAATTTTGAGACTCATACCTCCAAAAGAGACGAAAATGTTACAACAGTCTCCACTACCCTCTACTCAGCGCGCAAGCCACTTTTGTCTACAGGCGGCAGCAGTGCACCGTTGAATTCGGTCTTCCCGGAACCGTATGCTGAACTGATGAGACGTGAAAGGAAACCTACCGAGAACAGCAAGACAGACACGAGATGACCATCTGGCGACGGTTTTGTCCTCGGGCAGCAAGTAGCCTGAAGTCCAGAGCTACTCTTACCTGAGTCACGAATGAAATCAGCCAGGCATGAAAGAGCAGGGCTTGTGCTTTGTGTTGTGTGCTGTGATTGCTGCAACAGATTTCGAGATTGCATGCTGCAGACCAGAATGCGTCTCAAAAGGGCTTTGAGCGATGCTGGAATTTAACTAAAGTAATCAAAAGGGCTTAGGCTACTAGTAACTGCTCCACACACACATTAAGGTGAATTCTCATCCACGTTTTGCCTTGGCTCCACCATTGAATTTGCCCCAGGTAGCCTATTGTTTCCATGGATACCAAAGATTTCCTACATAGTAGCCTATCTAGCTCTAAACGGCAGCTTTTACTTCATTGCAAGAGAAAATGAAATTACTATACTGTTTTAACTGATGTTATGGGATGTCTGAGTTTGTTTTAAGAACCGGTTCAAAAGAACGATTTATTCAGTCGCTTCATGAGGTGATTATGTATTCCCTCGCTCACTGGCATATTGGCGTAACTATAGCCTATGCTTTAAACATGTGAAAAAAAATCTAGGCACACATTTTTTCCTAATTAGTCGTGTTTACTGTCCCGTTTTTTTTTTCAGTTTTCAGTTCATAGAAGTGAGTTGGAATAGCAAGAAACGGTTTAGAATGGTTTGTGAACCTACTGTTTCACCAAATCGTTGTTAAATTATGTTAGTGGACATATTTTGACCATTCCACAAGTTTGTGTTATATTGAATCATCTGAATTGATCACCTGTCTAGTGAAGTTGACATTTGCTGCAGCTTTTTGAGCAATAATTACACAAAAACTGCTGCATACAAATTTAAATAAAAACTTGATTCTTGTTCTTTCTAACTATAAGAAATATATTTTATTTTGTTTTACAAGCTGCTATTCCTTTCTGAAAAACATCAGTGAATTTATGTTAACATGTAAAAATGTAAAAAATAATCACAATATAGGCTCACTTAGAATGTTTGAAGGGGTTCTCTGCTTAGAAATCCTATGTGTGTCTGTTTATGAGTGGTCTGTAACCCTGGAGCAGATGAGCAAGCCTGAATGTTTACTTGGAACCATGTTGACATATTTTCTTCATTTCATTGATCGTTGCTGTAATGTCAGTCAGGGTGAGGTCGTTTCTTCCCGAGTCCGCTCTATTTGATAAAATGCAGTCAGATTACAATCCCGATTAATAAACCTGATGGTGAAAAATCCCAATATAGACCAGGATGAACTCCTTTTTCAAAGCCTTTTTGTTGGAGTTGGTAGAGCTCTTGCTTGTTAAGATTGGTGGTATAGCATCCAAAACAGGCCTACTGATGGCCATCACCATTTGAATAGTGACATTTTTAGGCTAGAATATTAGCTTGTACATTTGAATGTATGTCTAAAGCAGATGTTTCGTTCTTTTGCCATGACTATATGTGAGATTAATAGAGTTTTCTATTTCTGTAATGAAGGCAATGTATAGCAAGCATTGAACAAGTTGGCAGTGTTCAAGTAGAGAACAAATTAGAAAAAGTAGCTTTTTTCTCTCTTGGAAGTTGGAAGAAAATACATGGCTAAAATATATTACTTAAGCATTTTGGTTATTATGTCTTGTATAATGTGATATTTAACTCATTAACTGGGCTATATTTTTCAAGCTTATTTGTGCTTAAAATATTTTAATGTCGATTTAATTAAGCTATAATTTGGTGCACCCTTTTGAATGAACTTTAAATTTGACTGTAGAACATTGATTATTAATAGCCCATCTAGATATAAATAATGTTTTGTGAAAACAGTTTAATATCGGTACAGCAGCATTAAAATCTGTGTGTAACTTTTGTGTGCATACATAGTATAGCTAATATCATGATGTATATAAAAATATAATGCGTTATATTTTTGGTATATATTCAGTTATTCAAGCCACATACAGCACGTAAACGCTAATCCTCCCAAACTGAAGTTTGACAACCCTGAAATCCACAAATAATTGAGAAATCATGGATGAGACACACGTAAATAGTGCTATGGATGTGTGTAGCACAGAAATAATATATCTGATATATATATATATATATATATATATATATATATATTTTTTTTTTTTTTTGCAGAGGTGCATTTATATGGCGACGATTCATCCCAACATATGACCCACTTCCAGTACTTCATAGAAACAAAATGACTATTATCCTTCCGAGAGCAGAACAAAAGATTCAATAACGTGTCATCTTTTCATGAGAAACACCTAAACAGATTCTCAATTTGTATATTCATGTATCAAAGAGACTCCAGCTCAACTTCATGCTGTCAACACATAAAAAAGCACCAAGCTGTTTTTTTTGTGTTTTTTTTAATGCAGCATCACTTTTTTCCTACCAACCCAGTCATTGTTCTGTCCGAGTGTGTGAATTCTGTAGGACTCTGGATTGACTCTGACTTCTGATCAGATGTTGCACAATGTAAAAGCGAGTTAATGGATTCTACCCCTCAGGATGCCTTGAAGGAGGTTTGCTAAATGGAAATTATTGTATGGGTAGGAAAGCGCATTGATGGGTTGTGTGAGGTATCTTGCTGGTTTACCTTTACAGAGCTGCTCTCTGTACTGCAGGTACACGCTCAGCTGGAAATCTACAAAGCATAAGACTTCTTTAGGAATTTAAATGGTTAGATTTTGCCAAAACGTAGAGAGGTTGAATTCCCTATAATGGCAGGGGTGTAACCTCCCACCTAAACTGGAGAATATGCTGTGATCAAATAAACTCAAGTGTTAAGCACTGAAGACTGAACAGTGCCCAAAATATTGGGTCAAAATTGGAAGTATTTTATCATTATTATTTCACTTTTATTTTTATGGTACTTTTAACACATTTTGTTGACTATAAGTAACATTGCACATACATGCCCTACATTTACCTAATTTCATTAGAGTGGTATAGTAGAGTGGACTGATATGGTCGGATAGGGTAGTAAGAAGACAGTCTATTAATACTCTAATGGGAATTGGTTGACATGTTGCAAAGTTAGGCTACTTGTAGTCCATCAAAATAAAGGGTTTTATTTTCAAAACAAAGTGTTACCAATATTTGAGTTATTTTTAGTTAATAATATTGGAGTCAGAATTAGTATTAATTTCATTCTCATGTGGGCTAATTAATTAAAGGGTATGTCTAATTCTATTTCATGCATTTTTTACTAATTTACACTGTTAAAGAGTTGGATTCTCTTGCTAAACGTGGCCAATAACGTAAAAAAAAAAAAAACGTACAAAGCATTTCTGTGCCAAATACACTCTTTCAGAGTTTGTACAGACTGTAAAAAAAGATGGACGATACCCCTTTCATTCTCTTTTGTTGTAAAAAAAGTGAAGCCGTCAATGAATGAATTCCACAGTATCTGTTAATAGCTTAGTGCAGAACAACTCATTTTGTCTGTGTGAAATAAATAGTTATGGAAATTTAGAAATCAAAGTTCCAATCTGTCATCCATATCACATCCACACCCACCACCATCCACCCCAAAGAAACTATCTTTTGAAAAATATGTATATGAATTGTAATTTGATTGTTTAGTTTGTCTCCATGGAGGGGGCGGGGTTTATGAGCTATACTCTGACCAACCACCTGGGGGCGATGGAGGCGCTTTGGCTTAACTTTTCAGCACTTTTCTGTTGTGAGGAACGATAACCTTGTTCAGCTTCCCAAAGAAATCAGCGTTAAGGAAACGGTGGATGCAGTTTGTTTTTCCGGGGAGCAATGGAGGTGTGCAAGTGTGTTTGTTTGTTCCCATCTTTTTGGTGACAAATGTTTATTAAACAAGGCCCCGTTTGACGCTGGATTTGCAGATAATTTGAAACTGAAAGATGGAGTGGTCACAGTGATTAAAAGATGCCCGTCATGAGTCGGAGGCGACAAGTAAAACTCTTTAGCTCCGCCCACTGCGCGCCTCCACGAGTTGGGAGTTTTTAGAAAGAATCGGTAGGCTACTGTATATCTTTTATAAATCTGATAAAACTAAAGACTCTTTTGAGATATGAAGGATGCAATACTACTCTATATGTACTCAAGATTAATATGAGACTGGCAGAAACTGTGTTTTGTTCCCTTTAATGTATTATTAAATGTTTTATTAAATATAATAAATATGGGGTAAGAATTTATATTGTATTTGTTTTAAATATGTTACATTTGTATTTATTTTGAGATAAATATGGAGTAACAATTTGACTTTATTATGGTTTTAAATGGAGAAAAAAACCCATTTAAGATTCTGCACTATTTCATGTCAGACTTTAATTGCCATTGGCAAAATGATTCTGGCTCTTTATCTTCTCTCAACTCTCTTCTGCAGTGTTTAGGTGCAGCCCTGATCTGATGCATTGCAGTGCTCATAAAAAAAATTTAACATCTCAAAAGTATCAAAGTCCTTGACAGCAAGCAAACAGGCATCCAAGTACATGATTATTCTATAATACAACACGGAGCTCTGCTGTCAAAATTGTTTATCTGTCTTTTGTAGCAATACAGGAACAGAGTAAGCACTGCTATCAAAGCGGATGTTCTGCACCTTTGGTCAGTGCTTTTTCTCTTTCTCTCTCACACACACAAATGTAATCTATCTCTCGATCTTGTCAGGCTAATTATGTTCCCTGAGCTCTGAACACAGACCGCTTCACCCAAAACCAAGTTACTGACTAACCACAATTCATTGCAGTTTACAGAAAGATTGCCAGTCAGAGTGTGTTTGGGTCTATTTTTGTTTGTGAGTAGGCTATGCTTTTTAGTCTCTGGATATTCAATCCATTTGTTAAAATCAAGAAGCATGGTATTAGTCAAATGAAGGGACTGATAGCATATAGCTTGGAAGTAGAGCTGTATGAATAATCGTTAAAAGAGCGTGATCTCGATTCAAACACCCACACTGTCTCACACGATTCGCCTATGTCTGTTTAAACCCATGACAACAAGCATTGAAATCTGCGTCTTTTCAGCAACACTATTGTTATTTCTGTGTTATTAATAATATCACAGAAGAACTGGGACCTATTACTCAACCAGGATAAGGGATTAAGCCAGGATATCATTATGATTTTGTCATCTGTATGCAAAATTTAGTACACCGCTGTCGTGGAAACTTACCCTCAAGGGACAATCACACCAAGAATGATAATGATAAGGAAAGATAACTGTATATTAGCGGATAAATTGAGCCAGGATCACCAAGATATCCTGGCTTAATCCCTTATTCTAGTTTTGTGCAACAGGCCCCTGGGATAGTTTGGATATAAACACTGATGTCAACGGTAGCAACCAAAATAGATTTCCGTATTGTTCCGAATATAAGACAACCCTGAATATATGTCGCACCGCCCTTTTCAAGATGTACCTTTTGGAAATAGGCTTTTTAAAGACTAAATTTTGTCTTTTAAAGAAAATACAGTACTTTATTAAAATGTTTTTTTTTTTCATTTAAATGTTTTTTATTTAAAGGGTTACTTCAGTGATTCAGCATTAAGCTTTGTATTTAAACTGGGTCATTTATGTAGTAGAAATGTGAAATTATTTTTTAATTTGGTGCCTTCTAGAAAATGCATTTTTGTCTCATGGGGATGAAAGACAACAACTCCCAGAATGCACTTGCTTCACTACCATACAAGATTACTCGCTACTGGATTACTGGATCACTCGCCTACCTCATTCACTATCATAAAATCAGTTCAGATAGAGGCAATACAATTAAAAACTGAACGTGTCTGTTCAATATAATGTGAGTGAGCCGAAGGATAGTCACAGCACAAACGCAGCAGGAGTCAGATTACATTCATCACAAGAGCTGAGGTAATAGCAGCTGTGGCTGCATTCACAGCGCGTGTTCAGTCTGGCGCATTTTTAGTTCATGTCTTTGGAAGCTTAACTTTCATAGGAATTCATATGAAAAGTTGAAACACTCACTTTGCTCTCCACCGCTCCGTTTACATGAATCCCCGCAGCTGCCCGAGCCGAGTGCTGAGTGTGATTTTGAAAATATGCAGAAATAGCGCCCACTGCTGGCTGTAGTCTTCAGCCTCTGGCCAGAAAATCCTCCAATGACGCAAAATGACGATATTTGCGTCATCTGAGGATTTTTTCCAGAAATAAAATACATGAATCTCTCGTCTCAGTGGGATAATATGAATATACAATAAAAAGTACGATCATTTGAATATACTCCCGGGTTTCTACGGATACAAAGCCATATGCTAAATCGCTGAAGTAACCATTTAAAGTATGATAAATACTGGTAAAATGTACCCACAACAATTACATTCGGAAGTAAACACTGAACTACGTTAAGAAGCAAACATTAAATAACCTGTGGTTCTCATTTAGTAGATTTCACTATTACTGATTTCTTACCTTTTTTATGTACAGTGACAGATCATGGCATGTCAAAAAACACAGGCGTTTGATCTGCATTACCTGTCTGATCCAGGGGAGTATTCATTTCCTTAGGCCAATCACATAGCATAAAAGACAGCAGTTTCTTTCTGAAGTCAGAGGGCAAGCACTAATCCATTACGTCGCATAATTCTTATGCCGCATCAAAATTGCTGTTTCAAGGATATTGGCAGGCAAGTGTGTCAGTACATAGCTGAAATAAGAAATGAGGGGCCTCCCTGGTGGGTAAGTTCAGCGATATCCAGTGCCTTCAGCTGCATGACGGCTCTGGTTTTGGGCAGCCCCTCATTTCTTTTTCAGCTATACGTACTGACACACTTGCCTGTCATTTTTTTTCGAAGCGGCCGCTTTAAGGACCGTGCTAAGCTTTTTGGTCTTGCCATCCTCAAACATTACACTCTGACACACCGTATTTCTTGGCTGCTTAATGTGAGTTGTTTAAGGACTCCGCTGTGTTTATCAGTCCGTTTACACGTGTTTGGCACTCTCTATTGCTGTGGGTGTATTATTGACATGTAAAAGTTTAGTTCCTGAATATAAAACGATCCCCTTTTTTTGTCTCGTCATCGTTCGGAACAATACGGTTAATCACCTTTTGAAAGTAACATGACACACTTGCCTGCCAATATCCTCAAATAACTATTGTTTCTTTATTACATTGGCGACAAGTGACAGTTAAAAAAATATTTTGTCATTTAATCATTAATTCACGAGAATGTGTGTTTTTTTTTTTTAAAGAACGCAATGGCCCCACTTTATATTAGGTGTCCTTTACTACTATGTACTTGCATCATAAAATAAGTACATTGTACTTACTGTGTTCATATTTTATTGCAAAACACTTTTCCTGATATTGAGGTGGATATGCGTAAAGTTAGGGACAGGTGTGGTGGGATGGGTAAGTTTAAGGGTATGGTTAGGTGTAAGGGAAGTGTCAACAGTGTAATTATAAATGCAACTACAGAAATTAATTACAGATGTAATTACATGCAGCCAATTTAAAAAATGTAAGTAAAAAAATTATTAAATTGTTAGTACATAGTAGTTACGGTCACCTAATATGAAGTGGGTCCATTGCAATTAACATTTGTCAGAGTAAATTATGTTTTTTTTTTTGTTTAGGCGGCTCATCTGAGTCATGAGAGAATCATAATCTCTGTTTGAAACAAAGAAACAAAAAATAAATAAATCTTAATTTATCCAGAATTGTGCAGCTCTACTTGGAAGAAATGACTATAGGCTGAGTTTGGGATTGAAAGGAGTTTAATTCAGACCATGCAACATTTTAAAGTGCAAGGGAAAGTTTGGGCATATTAATTTTTTTATAACTACTTAATGATTCTCTTTGTCTCCATGTTTCATGAAAGCCAGAGGGAGAGGTGGTGAAGAGGGGAGACAACATGAAACATGAGTGTTCCCATGGAAACATATTCATCATTTGATTTGCTCTGTGCAGCTTAATTGCTCATCACAGTAATAACTTGACTCTAAACAAATACCACTTGTAGTATTTTCCCACTAATTATACATTGTAATGCCTCAAATATAAAAGTATTTGGACACTTTGTGTGCAATTAAAAAATATATACATGTTCATTTGCATCTAGCAACAACAACAACAAAAAAGTGGCCATGTGGCATTTGCCAACAAATTGCACTTCACTTTTCTTGCCTTCTTTTGCAATCTTAGCAGTAGCAACCACTACTGTAGATTATCTCATTAATGACTGACTATCAGACTATTTTATTTCATTTTTTTTTATAAACTAATGTTTTGTATTTGAACAGTGCTTTTCCATTTAAGAACTAGGAAGCTAAGAACATGTTTCAATTTTCTTTTCTTTTTTTATCTTAAGTATAGATATTAATATTGGCCATTATTGTTGAGTGTTTATTGGCCTTAAGACAAAGATATTAATTGGTTTATCGGTATAGGCTACTGATATGACTGCATTCCTCATCCCATGAGAGTACTTGTTTATGGAATATACATGCTAAATAAGTTAAATATAGCATGTGCTATTGAACTGAAATAGATAAGATTAATTTGCTTCAGGGCTCAAGTAAAAATGTTTTTATGTTCCTCTAACTCAATATAGTTTGTTGGTTGAACACAATTTCATTCGAAGTTGTCATAACTCAAAAATATTGATGTAAACTTATGCGTTAATTTGTTGTTGTTGCTGAGACTCATTTTAGTGTACATCATTTTAAAACTTTTTAGCTTATTTCTTCATGGGGTATAGAACATTTAATGAGGGTAAACTATGTGACTGATGTTTTTTAGGGTCACTGAAGACTGTGAAGAGGTCTGTGGTTTTTAACTTCCTCACACAAGCCTGCTGCTTCTTCACAATGTAAACACCATCTTCACTCATGTAGGGCTCGCAATGAATCGCAATCAGTTTTCCTAAGCAAATAATCTTTTTCTGAATGGCCACTCGCTGCTGTGAGAGGAGCTGTGGGAATAGGCAAACAGATGGGATTCTTAAGTCATTTGTTTAAAAAAAAAAAAAAGCCATATTTTTCTGGTTGTCCAATAATTTTTTTTTTTTTTTGCAGTGACTATTTACTGCTGCAGTTGTAAAACCTGACCGTTTTTTCCTGTTTGATTGTAAAACCTGTAAAGAAATCTAGATGGCCAACTTCAGACCAGTAATATAGGAAAATGGCAGTTGCTTCATTTTGAAATCTTCTTGCTAATGCTCAGTCAGTGTGGGCTGTTTTGTTTGTTTTGTTACTTTGGCACGTATTACCTACCTACCTAAGCATTGTTGCAGACCATGTCTCTTTGTGCTCTGGTCTCTTTCAGCAGGATAATGTAACCTGCCACAAAGCAAAAATGGTTCAGGAATAATTTGAGGAGCACACCAATGAGTTTGAGGTTTTAACCTCCAAATACCGCAGATCTCAATCCAATCGAGCATCTGTGGGATGTGCTGAACAAACAAGTCCGATCCATGGAGGCCCCACCTCACAACTTACAGGACTTAAAGGATCTGCTGCTAACATCTTGGTGCCAGATACCACAGGATACCTTCAGGGGTCTAGTGCAGTCCATGGCTGTTTTGGCAGCAAAAGGGGGACCAACACAATATTAAGAAGGTGGTCATAATGTTATGCATGATCAGTGTATAATATAAAAGATGCATCATTTATATGCAAGTTTTTTTTAATAAAAACTGCCATCTGCTGAAATGTCACTTCTTTTTCCTTTTCTTTTTTGAGGAGCAGTAGGATCTTTGTAAGATCCTATACAGCAGCCTTAGTTGCAGTTAGATCACAGCTGGCCAATATCACTGCTCGCCTCATTTTAGAGAGTCAAATTAACCCTGATGAGAACTTTTAATCACAACAGAGCTCTACAAAGTGCATGTTGGCATGGTGATTGTTCCATGACTTATGCTGTTGGTATTAACCATCCTCTATTACAGAGCAGTTAGAGTCAAATTTTCTTGGAAAAAGCACATGAGCTATTTTATGATGCTTTTACGGAATAGTCTCATAATACTAAAGACATACATATAGTGTGGGCCTGAAGAATAAGACCACTTTGAAAATCAATTCTTATAAAACATTCTTTAAACAAACGTTATAATGTAAAACGAAGACTCTGGCATAGGCCACCAATTAAATAAACAAATTTGTGACATTAATCATGTTCAACTCCTTTGTACAGATGGACATTGAAGGACAAGGAACATAACATATGCCACATGATTATCAGGTTTTACTTCAGGTTGTGGAGTTTATGCAGCTCAAGTGCTGCTGTTTTTGAAGTAGTGTATTTTTAAATATTGCATTTTATATTATACATTATATAAAGTAATTACTTTTAATTCAGCAAAGTCAGAGCCTGATATTTGCAGTACTTACAGTATACTTATTTTTTATACTTACAGTATAGTATTTTTTAAAAAACTCATTTGACAATTAGCTCTGCATTTTAAACGGGTGAAGGCTATTATCAAAACCCCTAGTTTTGGATGTCATTTACAGACAAGATTTTTTTAGTAGTTTGCTGGAACAGTTTGGCAATTTAGTGTATATGGTAAATGCTGCAAAGGTTTTGGGATGTCTGCCCTTACATGCACATGCACATATTCTTAATCCGTAGGGTTTAATATAGAGTTGGCCCACCCTTTGCTGCTATAACAGCTTCAACTCTTCCGTGAAGGCTTTCCACAAGGTTTAGGAGTGTGTTTATGGGAATTTCTGACCATTCTTCTAAAAGCACTTTTGTGAGGTCAGGCTCTAATGTTGGACGAGAAGGCCTGGCTTGCAGTGTCCGCTCTAATTCATCCCAAAGGTGTTCTATTGGGTTGAGGTCAGGACTGAGGTGCAGGCCAGTCAAGTTCCTCCACACCGAACTCACTCATCCATGTCTTTATGGACCTTGCTTTGTGCACTGGTGTGCAATCATGTTGGAACAGGAAGGGGTCATCCCCAAACTGTTCCCACAAAGTTGGGAGCATAAAATATTTCCCAAATGTCTTGGTATGCTGAAGCATTAAGAGTTCTTTTCACTGGAACTAAGGGGCCGAGCTCAACCCCTGAAAAACAACCCACACCATAATCCCCCCTCCACTAAAATTTACAATTGGTACAATGCTTTCAGGCAAGAACCCAGACTCATCCATTGGATTGCCAGACAGAGAAGCGTGTCATGTCTCCACTGCTCTAGAGTCCAGTGGCGGCGTGCTTTATGCCACTGCATCCGGCGCTTTGCATTGCACTTGGTGATGTAAGGCTTTGATGCAGCTATTCGGCCATGGAAACCCGTTCCATGAAGCTCTCTAAGCACTGTTCTTGAGCTAATTTTGAAGTTTGTAGCTATTGATTCTGTAGAAAGTTGGCGATTCTGCGCACTTTGCCCCTCAGCATGTGCTGACCCGCTCTGTGATTTTATGTGGCCTACAACTTTGTGGCTGAGTTGCTGTTGTTTCTAGTGATGGCAATATCAAAACACTGCTTCATGAAGCTTGAAGCTTTACAAATCTTCTTTTTGAATCAATTGGTTGGGCGTGTGTTAAACTGCCAAAGTCACGTGATTTCAGTAAACGAGGCCGTTCGTCATAACTGTTTCAAACACTTGAAATGTCAGTTGGTCACCACTAGGGGCGATGATCTCTGTGAACCCATGAATCATGAGCAGTCACTGAGAACCATGGAGTCTGGTATCGTATTGTTTCGAAGCTTCGACACAATACAGCACATTTGCTTCAACTGCTTTCACGAAGCCTCGGTCTGCCCATCACAAGTTGTTTCCAATTGCTTCCACTTTTTTATAATACCACTAACAATTGACTGGAATATTTAGTAGTGAGGAAAATTCACGTATGGACTTATACCACGCTTGAATTCACTAAGGTCATGAGAGCGACCCATTCTTTCAGTCTGCATGCCTAGGTGTGTCCCAATACTTCTGGCAAATATATATTTTTTGCACAAGAGGATTGTGCTGTAAAAAAGAGCATGGAACAAACTGCTGAATTCATCCTGAGATTTCTAAGTCAGAGAATGGAAAGGCTGCAGATGGGGTGTTTTAAAAAGGTCAGAAACTTCACTGAAACTGTAACGGTTAAATCCACTCACCTATTCACTTATAGAACAGCTATCAGGGAGGTGACCTTTATCCTTTAGCAGACAGTAGCTTTTGGTAAACCAATTTTTATTTCAAGGACGGCAAAGAGTGATTGTGTACTGTATAACTCTACAGTGTCTAATGAGCATAATAATATTTGCATCATGCCACTTGCTCTCCAGAACATATTGTGCCTCATTCCATGGCTGCAATTCCGAGATGTTCCTCCATTAGTCTGCTGTCAGTACAATCTCTAATTACACACTGCATGAGTCTTGAGAACGATGCCTGCCAGCAACACTTTTTCGATCTGCTCAAAAATCTGCTTTCAAGCGTCGAACAGATTGGTTCCTTGAGACAAAGCTGTCCTTTGCTTGTACATGACAACTTTTGAAATTGCTTGACTGTTACTGCTTGGTATACAGTTTAAACACAGATGTCCCTGCTGTAACATACTGCAAAGGCCAGTCATCAATTAACTAGTCAGATCTGGAAAGGTTTTCTGGAATATCCATGAAGAGAGGATGGAGAAAATCTTACAAATTAATAATAATGTTACAGATTAGGAGAATCCCTGAAATGATCACACACCTTTTTCAAAAAGACTCATCCAGACTCATCTCCCAGGCAGAGAAGCGTGATTCAAACTGGGGTCCGGGGACCCAGGTGTCCTCCAGAAGGTTCTAAAGGGTCCACAGAAAATTTCAAAGAATAAAAAGACAAAGCAAATATGGATAAACTCCAATTTTGCTGCCAAAACAACCCTGATATTTCGAGGCACGGGCTCCACTAGACCCCTGAAGGTGTGCTGTAGTATCTGCCACCAAGATGATAGCAGCAGATTCTTTAAGTCCTGTAAGTTGCGAGGTGGGGCCTCCATGGATCAGACTTGTTTGTTCAGCACATCCCACAGATGGATTGAGATCTGGAAAATTTGGAGGTCAAATCAACACCCCAAACTCATTGTTGTGCTCCTCAAACCATCCTGAACCATTTTTGCTTTATGGCAGGACGCATTATCCTGCTGAAAGAGACCAGAGCCACCAGGTAATCCAGTTACAATGAAAGGGTGTACATGGTCTGCAACAATGCTATGGCAGGACCCATGGTTTCCCAGCAGAACATTGTCTAAAGCCCAAACATTGTCTCCATAGGCAGGCTTGTGTTCCCCAGGTAAGTGACGCACGCACCCGGCCATCCACGTGATGCAAAAGAAAACACGATTCATCAGACCAAGCCACGTCCTTCCATTGCTCTGTGGTCTAGTTCTGATGCTCACATGCCCGCTGTTGGTGTGTTCGGCAGTGGACAGGGGTCAGCATGGGCACCCTGACTGGTCTGTGGCTGTACATCCCCATACGCAACAAACTGTGATACACTATATATTCTGACACCTTTCTATCAGAACCAGCATTAACTTCTTGATCAATTTGAGCTACAGTTGCTCGTCTGTTTGATTGGACCACACGGGCCAGCCTTCGCCCCCCACGTGCATCAATGAGCCTTGGCCGCCCATGACCCTGTTGCTGGTTCACCACTGTTCCTTCCTTGGGCCACTTTTGATATATACTGGCCACTGCCACAAGAGCTGCAGTTTTGGAGATGCTCTGACCCAGTCATCTAGCCATCACAATTTGACCCTTGTCAAACTCGCTCAAATCCTTACCCTTGCCCATTTTTCCTGCTTCTAATACATCAACTTTTAGGACAAACTGTTCACTGATCCCACCCACTAACAGGTGTTGTGATGAAGAGATAATCAGTGTTATTCACATTATGTTAATATTATGCCTGATCGGTCTATATTTGCGTTTACATGCAGTTGAACAGGTATACCGAATGTCCTATGCAAAAGGAGATTTGAAGGCCAGATACTGCTGGTTTTTAGGTCATTTTCCTCTGTCACTATTTTTTTCTTGAGTCCTAACCAAGCCTGGCTTACTTTTGACCTACAGAGTGCTTTGCAAGTGGGGTCAGATTACACTCAAAATGTCTTATCACATACTATGTGACAAGTTAGTTCCTTTTGCCCACTCATGGCCTGCTTCCATGCCCAAGGTCGATGGAAAAAGCTTGTGTTGTCATTTTATCTCCACTTGAGTTCCCTCTCTTTCAAATCTGCATCATTTGATCTGGGCTGTATGGATCCACTCTATCTCTCTCTCCCTTTGTCTCAGCATGCTCCCACTGTAAGATCCAACATCTGATCTCTCTCCTCTCTTCTCTTTATCTTTATCTCTCCCTCTTCGAAACTTCCTCTGTTTCTTATCGCTGTCTTTTTAGGATCATTTCTCACTTTGTTTCTCCCTGTCTGTTTCCTGCATTGACTCAGGACATCTTCAAAAGTGCTGTAAGATATACAGTTACAATACATTTGCAGTGATATAAAAATTAAGCAATGTTGATAGTAGTAGTTGATAGTACTGTGGTAATCACAATGTAACCTATGTTAGGGCTGTTTAGTTTTCTAATGACATGCCAGCAGCTTTCCATCACATTGACTTGCATGAAAAGTGTCTGAATCGTGAAGAAATCATTCTCTGGAGAGTGTTCTGTTTGCGGAACTGCTCTGGACTGCAAGCAGTGGGTTGCTTTGGCAACTTATCTCAAACTGTTTTTAATAAAAGGTATAATAGAGCAGCATTTTTATAGAACACCATTGTCGAAGATGGCCTTTGAAGCTAAACGCCATGGTTGCAAGCCAAGTGGATAGACTGGACTGATGAAACCTGCGAGGATTAGCCTACTATTAAGCATGAATTTGTTGTAAACAGTAGGTCTACATAATATTCACATATGCAGTTCATAATATATTAGCATGAAATGATAGTTAAACCTTTTACATAGGGAACATTTAAACCCAGAACATTTCTATCTCTCAATTCAGATTTTTGTATATCTCCCAAATTCTGGTTTAAACTCACCATTGCGAGTTTATATCACAATTCTAAACGATATCTTATCTTCAACCCACCATAAAGTTAAGATTCTAAAGCTAAATGTTTCATTGTCCAGAACCTGTCAAACTGCAAATGAAAATTCATTATTTTTAAAAATATAAAAATTGTGCATTAAACATTCAATGTTGCATTTTAAACAATTAAACAAGCGGCCCCACTTTACATTAGGTGGCCTTAACTACTATGTACTTACATAAAAAAATAAGTACAATGTACTTACTGTGTTCATATTGTGTTGCAAAACACCTTTGCTGATATTGAGGTGGGATACGGGTAGGGTTAGGGACAGGTGTGGTGGGATGGGTAAGTTTAAGGGTAGGGTTAGGTGTAAGGGAAGTGTCAACTGTGTAATTACAAATGTAACTACAGAAATTAATTACAGATGTAATTACATGCAGGTATTTTTTAAAATGTAAGTACAATGTAAAAACATGTATGTACACAATAAGTGCAATGTATCAAATTATTAATTAAAATGTTAGTACATAGTAGTTAAGGACACCTAATATAAAGTGGGTCCAAGTGCATAATCAAAAGGCTAAAAAAAGAGCTGAAAAAGAGCTATCATTTACAGATGGTTGGATTGATAGATAAGGGAGAATAAATTGTTAAATTGCCATCCTATGGGTCTTTAGGTCACTAGTGTTCTGAGATAACATTTAGCCGCCGCTAAAGACTGAGGTTATCTCTGAATGAGATAGCTGCCAAGCAACTAGCAGGAAATTCGAGGAGGTGACAGTGTCTGCTCTCATGGGGCACTGGCTAAAATTAAGGGCTGACACGCAGCCTCTCCACTCAGCCTGTGGACAAGGACCAGCGCAGCGATCAACACGGGAATTCTGAAGGTCCAATGGCCTTTTTATAATTGATGGCTAATAATAGATGAAGGTTCGCCTTCAGCACGGTTTTGGTTCTACCTGTCCCTTTGGGGCGAAGCTAATGCAGTCAATTGAGGCGTGCCATGATCCCGTGCAATAGGCCTTCTTGAACGGCGACGTGTCAAGAGTGCTGGCTTATAGGCAGTGTTAATGGGACAATCAGTTAGCCTCTCATCCTTAGGCCACGATATTAGGCTCTTGGGTGATGTCCTCTTAGCCTGTGCCTTCACCTCTTAAGGGCTTTTAAAGGCTTCCGTAGCCGTCCGTCTGTCACATTATCTCAATGAAATCAGCCTTCCCCCTCTTTAGGTGTGTGAAGGAAAAGTGAGGGAGAGGGAGAGATATGGCCCACTATGGGGACATTAGTCTTGAGAAGAGCCTTTGTGACAGTAATTGGACTGCAGGACTTTGAGTGTACATCATTTCTGCAGCTATGGAGGAGCATGTAGCATGTTAGCGTTAGTTGGCATTCTATCATCTCCCAGCCATTTAGGAACATGGCTGCCTCTGTACATCAATTTCGTTACTGTGAAAATGTGGACAGCTGACAGATTGAGTTTTAACACATAAGCCATTGAGAAACAACTGTGTGGTCTGCCCTTGAAAATCATACCACAGACTTGATTGGAATGCAGGGTGAATTTAGGAATTGGTTCCGAGTGTGAATTTGATTAGAACTGGCTACGCCGCACAAGATGTTGACTTGAATGACAGAGAGGATTTTACTGATTTGCATTTCTGAGTACATTTAGCACAGTCAGTCACACAACAAAGCAATTTCAGTTGTCCAACACATTTGTTCCAAACATAAAATTGGACTAATTATGACTATTTCCTTTCTCATATGGGAACACCTTTTTTTCTGATTAGACCTACTATCCAAAAAAATATCATTTAAAGTACATGATGACAAATACTTTGCTTGTTACACATACATTTCAGTCGTGAATAAATTATAAATGTTAGCTATGTTCACCTGTGTAGCGATGTATGTTTATGCTGAAATATAATTAAATAATGTCCCTGACTACTGAACTAGGGAGCTGATTGAGACGAAACCTTAGTTTACTGAATAAAAGTACATATAATTACCCCATATATATTTATGCAGTATATATAAAATTATTTTGCATGCAACAAAATGCTATTTATTTGCTTTATTTTTCTTGTTATGTTTCCATAATATTCGTATTAGGGGAAACAGCAGTGATCCTAAACTATTGGATGGCTCCATAAGATAACATACTAAGGGCCAGATTTACATACAGCTTGCACCAGCGCAGACCCTCTTGCACCAGACCCTCTTTAGCTGCTAAAAAACTGGATTTACTGAAGACACACAATGATAAATTATTACTGAAAAGGTATGAACTGAGTTATTTTTACGACTGACCTTATTGCATATGTATTTGTTGGAGTTTCCTTCCCGCCGCAAAACTTATGGGAGAAGAGTATTTAAATGAGTCACGCAAGGTGATTTACAAAGGCTTGCGCTTGTAAATTTACTGGTGTTTGCGCCATTATTTACCGCCCCAAAAAAAGTAAATCTGGCCCTAACGTGATCCGCATGATCTACTGACCAACCATAATGACTAACGCAATCTACCAGTTAGCGTCTGGTTTAAGACGTGCTTTTTTTCACCAGTAAATTGTTGTGCACAAACCTTAGTAAATCACCTTGTATGATTAATTTAAATACTCTCCTCCCATAAATTTTCCACAAAAAAGGAAACTCCTACAAATGCATATTCACCAAGGTCAGCCGCAAAAATAACTAACGGCTTTTAAGAGCTAATTTTTCACTGCATGTCTTTAGTAAACCCTGACAATAGTTTTTTAATGCCAAAATAGGGTTTGTATTAGCGCAAGCTGTTAGTAAATCTGGCCCTAAATATATTGCACCTTTAATCTTGCAATAATGAAATTATTATGAGAGATTTATACAAGTAGATTTATTTTAAAAAATCATGTAGTAGTAATAACAGTGGTATGTGGTATGGCTCAGTATGAGGCAACATTGCCATCTACACATGCTGTTGAACTGTCAACCTAGTGCTGTGTCCCGTAATAGGTCATGGGTCTTTCACAGGTATCGCACAGAGAAAATCAAATCTGTAATAACAAACTTGACCTTCTGCTGGCAAAATGTACTGTTGTTTTTCTTCAGCAGCGACTTCACTTGGCTTATGTCTTACTGTGGATTGTAATTCCCAAATAGCCAGACCACTGTAGGTTACCATCTTGTTCCCTTAATCAAATACAACCCCTGTGAGTGTATCAAGAGACTCCACATAATATCTAGAGGAAATGATGTTGCCATAATTTGTCCTGCCTGCCCTCCAGATATTGCCAGTCCCAGCCTCAATTGTGTCTTGGTATATCTCTGTACCACCTTTTCTCTGTCAATCTTAAACTTAAAAATCTCAGAAATATCTCAATGAAAGTATTATTTTGGGTAATAAATACTTTGCTTAAGCACTCTTGACACATATTTCCCATTAGAATTTAAATGAAATTGAGTAAAAGTAGTCCATACGCCATACTCCATACAGTTTAATTCAGGCCTTTAAAAGTCTTATTGCCCTGGTCATCACGACATAAATCTGTTTTTGTATACTTAGATATTAAAGGGGGGTGTCTAAAGTGGTCTTTTTTTTTTCAGGAGCAGCAATGGAGTTCTGCAAGTGTGTTTGTTTGTTCCCGTGTCAAAACCGTAGGAAATTAGTCAAAACCGTAGGCGGTGAGTGAAACTGCATCAAATGTCTGTGTTTTGTTGGCAATCGGTAAGTGTGAACGTATAGTAAATCAAAAGTTATCCAGGAATAATGTGATGTTGTATTGTGTGTGTGCATGTGTGTGTGTGTGTGTGTGTGTGTGTGTGTGTGTGTGTGTGCTCTGGACTCTTCAGCTCCGGCTACTGCGCAGCTTCACAAGTTTGGCTGTTTTCGGAAAGAATCGGTACAGCGTACCCGTCTTATATAAATATGATAAAACTAAAGACTCTTCGGGATGCAGAACTACTCTGTAGGTACTCAAGATTAACATGAGATTGGTTGAAACTGTGTGTTATGTATCCTTATGCTGTTTACATTACATCAACAGCGTAACGGTCTTACACAGGCTAGAAGAAATTGTTGAATAATTTTTTTTTTGGGCACAAATAGTATTCTCGTTGCTTCATACCAATGAGTTTGAACCACTGTCATCACATGGATGATTTTAACCATGTACTTATACCTTTCTGGGCCTTGAAAGTGGTAATTAAATTGGGGGTCAGAGAGCTCTCAGATTTCATCAAAAATATCTTCATTTGTGTTCTGAAGATGAACGAAGGTCTTACAGGTTTGGAACGGCATGAAGGAGAGGAATTAATGACAGAATTTTCATGTTTGGGTGAACTAACCCTTTAAAATATTGAATGTAACTCTACACCCTTGTTTCATTTAGTATGGTATCACTCTTAACAATGTCGGACACATAACGGTAATTAATATGATTAGTCTTTTGCTTGACCACGTTATTAAATCAAACAGCTAATAATGTTACACAAACCAATTTCGCGTTCGCCATCTTTAGTCTGACTTCTAAAAATCAATCAGCATCCTTAGAAATGCTTTGAACATCATAGAACGTCAGTGGGGAAATGCATATAGTTCATCATAATATACATCATATTCATAATTCACCCGCTATATTGCTAAATGTACCCGATTATCAACAGAAAAATATACCAGTATTGCTTCTCTTGAGACTCCCCTGCTTTACAGCGCAGTTATGATGATATGCTTAAGCCCTGCCCCGCTTGATATGATTAGTTACAAGTTACACGTTTTTTTAAAATGTCAGAAACACCAGCGATTTCAACCCGCGTTTTTGAGGCGGTCTTTGGTTCAGTGGACTTTAAAAAAGAAAATACTCAGCAATGGTGTTAACTTATGAATCTGCACATGGTTTGACTTAAAACCTTAGAAGTTACTTAAATAAGGAAATGTAGTGTCTTGATTTCAGTTTGAAAAGAGTTTACTTGAGTACAATTCCAAAAAGTTTTTTTTTTTTTTTTTGGATTGGTAGTTGTA
This sequence comes from Gobiocypris rarus, assembly GCA_023029165.1. Taxonomy (NCBI): domain Eukaryota; kingdom Metazoa; phylum Chordata; class Actinopteri; order Cypriniformes; family Gobionidae; genus Gobiocypris; species Gobiocypris rarus. The sequence continues at coordinate 25,573,946 of CM040930.1, forward strand.
AATTTTGACCCCATATTCATACTTTAACTTGACTTTAATTAGGTGGTACATCTTACACCCCTGGATAGTGGATGTCCATGACACTGAATATGAATGTGTTTTTCCCTCACACGAAGCTTACTGATAGCTTCTGATGAGCGCTGCTGGAGGCACACTAATGATCTCGCCGGGTGTCTTCACAGCTCCAGGTTGAGACACATTAATGTAGATGGGTGACTGTGGATATATGTCGGCTCTGAAATGTTCCTGTGATTCATATAAGGAGCAATCATAGATCATTTAAGGTGTACCGGAGCTGGCAGGCAATCTGATAATGAACACATGGAGGGGCGTCAGGCCGGAAGGATGCAAATGAGGGGCCTTTACGCTCAGTAGGGGCCTTTACGCTCAGGATTAAACATGGCTTTTAACGTGTTTATCATTAACGCAACATGTTTGAAGACCCAACGACAGCAATATGGCCATCAACGGGGAATCGCTGAATCTTGGCTTCCAACCAAGACTTAACAGCATGGTATTAGTTACACAGCGTCAAAGAGTCACACTTTAATATTAAAGTAACATTAGAGTAATGGGGCACCAGTACCAAGACCAGTTAACATCCCACTCACTTCATGTCCATTTCTCATGGCACACTTCATACATTTTTTCCAGGTGGTGTAGCACTTCTGTGCAGACCATCTAACAGCCTTGGTTACAAATGATGTGCAAATACTTAGATTATATACTACCTATATTTTGAAGTGGCCTCACTTTCACCAATCTGTAATTCTGGATAATTTAATACTTTTTTAAATGGATGAAAATGAAATATACTGTTAATTTTAGATTAACCTAAATTAACCAAAATATATATATTAATAATACTGTAATATATTAATATTAATATAAAAATATTTTTATAATAATTAATAGTTATGAATATAATATGATCATTTATTGTTATGAGTTAATATGTTTATTCATTTAATGTTGATGCTATTTGTCAAATAATAAATGTGTATACATTTACTTATATTTATATACATTTACTAATATTACATATATATAATTATATATGTATACTATTTATAAGCTGTAACATTTATTTATAATTTTATTTATAATTTATTTATCCATATAATAATAATAATATATTAAATTATAAATATTTCAATACTTATACCTACACCGTTTTATTTAACGCATTTTATTAATTGTTATTGATTAGTCAGTTTGTTCTTGTTGCATTTGGTCAAATAATACATTTATGTATATTTAATATTTGTGTATTAATTTATTGTTGAAAATAAATATCATATTTAAATAATAATTATAATTTATATTAAATGGTATTGAATATTTATTATTTATACACCTTTAACATCATTAGTTAATCCATTGTTATAAGTTGTGTTTGTCATAATTCCATATATTGAATATTTGTATTCTTTTACTGACCATTTTCAATCGTTGTCAGAAATCTGTCATTTCTGCCTTTTCATGGCAGTAGGTGAGGGTTTACTGCACTTTCATTTCAGATAGACTCTCTCACGTTCCCGTTACATCCCACATGATCTCCATTTAAAGGAAATGCAGGCCGAACAGAACTGAAAGCTTCTTTTTCCCCAAGTGAAGATGTGTCAGACCCAGCTGGTACCAGCCGTGCCCTGGGCTGCCTCAACAAAGCTTCAAATCCTCCTGCTGTGGCTCACATTCACTTTGCCTTCTTCCCTCCCATCCTCGCTCTCTCCTCCTCTCTTTTTCTGCAAAGAGCCTTTTAACCTCCCCAGTCTTGGCCCACTGCAGGAGGAGTGGGCAGAAATGGAGACTGGTTGCAAAATTTAGGGCACGTTCACCTCTATTTAGGCCCTTTCTGGGAAGGGAGTGCATCATTTCCAGCCTGAAGGAACAGCAAGGTGTTGAGAACATGGCTTGTTTCTTTCCGTCCTCTTTCCTTTTATGCTTTGCATTTTAGTGTCCAAATGCATTAGTACTCTGCTGTTGTGGGCATGCTGAGTCATTTGGCCATTAAAATAATTATCTCTGCAATCATGACATGATTTCAGATGATTGGCCCAATGGGGGAAAGTAATATGAAGTGCCACCAGTTCTGGGTAATGTCAAAGCTAAATGTTAATTTCTGTGCAAAAATGCACTATTTTACTGGTGACCTCTACTCTCTGGTCTAGTTTTAACACAGGCACGAGAGATCCAGTAGTTTGAGGGGATGTTTTGCGGGGATGAATTAATATAACACATGGGCTAAAAGAAAACTGTAGGTGCGGCATTGTTTGTTTCTGTGACTTGTCAACAATGAGCTGCCGTGAGGTTACTGAGCACAATTTAAGATGCACTAAAGCCTTACCTAAGTCCATAATTATCAAGGTAGACACACATTTAGTTGAGAGATGCACTCTGGGTAATTGCATCCCACCGCCCACGCAAAGCATTATTTTGTAGCACACCCACTTCTCTTATTGTCGGAGCACTCAACACAACTCTGACCTACTGTCACGGTAAAGCTGTCCAACAGCATACACAGAAAGAGAAAATGAATATGAACATGGTGGCATTTTTTCAGAAAGCACCGAATTTGATTTAGACATTGAAACTGGTCTTTTTCTAGATTCATGCACTGCTTTTCTTTTCTGTGTAGCTACGACGTGTGTGTCACAGATTGAACAAATGATCGCCTTGGGCTTTGGTGTATTGCTGTTTGGTGACCTTTCTTTCAGAGTGAGGGGAGAAAGTGAGACGGAAAAAGCCTGCAAACAAATTTGTTACTATGTGTAGTGTAACGCTTTTCCTTTAAAGTCCCTGTAAAGGCAATTCTGAGATTTGTTTCTAAACACATAAGAAATGTTAGAAATGTATTAGACTGTGAATATGTACTGAATTCAGAAGTTAGACCGTTAAGAAGTTTTTCACCATTGCTGTGTTCCGGATTTTTTGGGCGGGGTTAAAACGGTGGCTCGATGACGCACTGGAGCTGCTTGGCATGTGGCCCCTCCCCCATAACTAGAGTACATTCGCAATTTCGCATCAGTTCACCCGCTAGATTGCGAGTTACTGTCAGTACCGTTAGTTACGACAGCCTACAACTTACAAAACAGCCTACAAAACAAAAAAAAGACGATCTCAAGAAGAGGTGGATTAATTTTGTAAACAGCTAAATTAAGAGTGCTGACGATCACCACCAACACTTGCCTCTGCAGTGTCTTTACACCGGATAGTTTTACAAACTTTCATCGGCAACAACTGGGATTCAATGATAATCCACTGCAGAATGGGGCCAAACCGACAATCTCCGGCACCGACCTTCATCCTCCCATCCCGCTGACATCTGGTGCCGTCGTGACTCGTGAGCTGTACTTGAGTGTTGTTGTTGTCTTGTGTGTTTACGGCCGCGAGTGGGTGTGGTTTCGGTGCCGATCAACGGACACGCCCCCAGCGTTTGAGAGCAGAGAATGCTGCTTGTTTTTTCAAGATTTCGATAAGATATTTTATGTACTTAGCGCATTTTTTTATTATTCAAATTTGGCTAGTTGGTTAATAACACATTTATCTGTGGTGTGCGAAACTCAGAACACATGTTTAATTTTGACTTTACAGGGACTTTAAAATGTTGCTGGTGCAGATCTGTGGGCCTCTCTCAGAATCGGCCTGCTCTTTCACTGGCTTGAAAGGTGGATGTTTCTGACTGTTTTACACAAAATAATCTTGTAATGTTGAATTTGTTTTAGGTTTGAGGACTTTTTTTTAGCATCTAAAGCCATGTAACTCTATGCTTATTTTACATTTTGAACAGTTTGCTATGCGATCTCAGCAAAAAAAATATTGGACATTTATTCAAAAAGGGTACATGGTCTTAAAAATAGTCACACTGGTGATCTTAGCATTCAAATATGACCAAAATAGGAAATTAATGGGAAATACAAAAATTCCATATATCACAACCCCTCAAAATACAAAATATTATTAACAAAAAAGTTACATTTTTTGGGCCCTCCTTTAATGATATAAGCGCATGATCTAAAGCGCATGGCGCAGGTGCACTTAGGGCGTGTCTGAATTCACTTTTGCTAGTTTAACGACAGGAAAAATGGTCGGTGTGCTGGGTGCATGGTCTAAACGGATTGTTATTATTCTCTTAATGAGTCATGGATGTGTTTTGGGCATAACGTGTAATAAACCAATCAGAGTCTTGTCTCCCATTCCCTTTAAAAGCCAGTTGCGCTTACGCCATGGTGGATTTGCTATTTACAAATGGCGGAATTTGTGGAAAAAACGCACGATTCTCTAGCGAGGAAACGGATCCTCTCGTCCAATGACGATGTAGGCATTTTTATATTTATGTAGACAGATAATAATCTTTAATATTTTAATCCTTTAATTTTTCATATTTAAAAATGTTTGTGTGCTATATTATGGGGAAGCACAGGCGAAGCACTGCTACTTGGGTGCAGAGATATCACACAACACATGAAATCCCCAAACTTACGTCAACGTACCGGTGTATGTTGTGCATGTATTGCGTGATATCTCTGCACCCAAGTAGCAGTGCTTCGCCTGTGCTTCCCCATAATATAGTCCCAAGTCAATATCTGCCTAGGAAATCACCTAATCTTAATCTGCATCGCTATTTGTACTCGTTGTGAATACGCAAGCCACAAGAAGTAATTAGGTGGGTTGTTTTTTTTTTGGATCACTTTTACTCGGGACATGCTAGCTGGCAACATAGAATTTTATTCATTATGCTAAGCTAAGCTAGCGGCGACCCTGCCAAACTAAAACAATGCATGCACTGAGACAAAAAATGCAAAAAAGTCAGATTTGTGATATAAAAATCGCAATTACCTTTTTATTTTTTATTCTGTGATGGAAACCAGCTTCCATACTTAAGGCATGGCACTAGTACAGGGCTAGTCATGAGTCTACTGTATTCCTGAAGCATCTCAGTTTTTTTGTGGTCTTCAGAGGCATGCTCTGCCAATGTACCTTTTGAGAGCACTCACCAATGGTGTCACTTTCTGATATAACAGATCGGAGAGTTGTCAGAGAAGTACAGAAAAAAATTCTCAGGTTCTGACCTACCATCCATTGTGTAAATCTTTGTAGACACCCTGTCACAGCAACTCCCAGGCCATACTACAAGATCTAAACTGTTTGAATCATATTCCGTCCACTTCAGGTCCTCTAGGAAATGTTGCAGACAGGGTCTGTGAACCATCAGTTGCACAAAGTGTTTTTACCCTCAGGCAAAACGCATTACAAAGAGAAAATGACTGACAAACATGTACACTGCACTTTTTAATAGAGTTATTTATTAAAACAACTTCAGTTTAATTTCCTATCCTTCTCACTGAATGTTGTTCTTATTAAAATCACTTTACAATAAGGTCTCATTTGTTAACATTAGTTAATTGATTAACTAACATGAACTTACAATTAGCAATACATTTATTACTGTATTTATTATGTTAGTTAATAAAAAGACTGTTGTTCGTTGTTTGTTCATGTTAGTTCACAGTGCATTAACTAACGTTAACAAATACAACTACTAATTTGAATAATGTATTAGTAAATGTTGAAATTACTATTAAAGGGAAAGTCCACCCAAAAATGAAAATAAGCCCATGATTTACTCACTGTCAAGTCATCCTTGTACACCCAAAAAAGTGCATCCATCCATCCATCCATCATAAAAGTGCTCCACACGGCTTTTGGGGGTTGATAGGGGCCTTCAAAGCGAAGCAATGCGGTTGTGTGCAAAAAATATCCATATTTACAACTTTAAAAACTAAAATAACTAGCTTCGGGCAGATGGCCTACGCAAGTCGACTTACACCAAAAGAGTAACCCCCGACGCAATGTAGAAGTGGCGTAAGCTTTGTCGTCTCTCGCAGTAATAGGGCTAGGCAACAAACTCAAGCGCCTCTTATCTTATATCGAATTCTTCGTCATTTCTCTTTAAAAATTCTAACTTTAGACTTCTAATTTGTGACCTCTGCACTTCCGCATTCGTCAATACGCAATGTGTCAGGTAAGGGTAGTATTTTAGTTTATATAGTTATAAACATGGATATTTTTCTTCCACAAGCGCATCACTTTATTCTGCCTTGATTATCCACCCGGAGACATGTGGAGTACTTTTATGATGGATGGATGCACTTTTTTGGCCTTCAAAATATCATATTCTATTCACTGCCATTATAAAGCTTGGAAGAGCCATGGATTTATATAATACAACTCCGATTGTGTTTGTCTGAAAGAAGGAAGTCATATAGACCTATGGCTTAAGGGTGAGTAAATCATTGGTCATTTTTATTTTTGGGTGAACTATCCCTTTAACTAAGATTAATTAATACTGCAGAAGTATTGTTTATTCCTAATTCTTGGTAACTAAACTAATGTTAACTAATAAAACCTTATAGCAAAATGTTACCAAAATAAATCAATGCCGAATCAGTTAAAACATAAAATTTTATATTTAATATTATCCATCACATCCATACATTTATTTTTTTGCTTTGTATTAGTGCTTTGTTTAAATGTATATATTTTTCATTTGTCTTTCTCTCTTCTCTTCTGCTCTTTTGATGGAACTTTATCTGGTTAACCTAGCTGTTTTGTGCAGATGTGTTTATTTTGGCGTGCTAGGTTTTTCTGAAAATGTCACATCGATTTTCTATTGCCAAGACGCAGCGAGTTTTGCCTTCAGTAAACCTGACATAGTCAAGCCGGCTAATTGGCTAATGCAATACTTGCTCATTAGTGGCAGATAAGTGTTGATTAAAGATGTCACTTATAGAAACAAATCCTTTGCTCTGTTATTTAACCTCAAGTGGCATGCACAATTTGGCAAACATCGCAAAACGGTGGCCAAAACAGAAAGTGCAATGACTATAATTGCCATCTCTTAGCAGCAAATGAACTTTAGTTTACATATCTAAGAATGTTCCTGTATTAACAACAACAGTGGGAAACAGCATCTTTCCTGGATAAACACCATTTCTCCTGAAGCATTATGGCGGCGTGTTTACACGTGACTATGTGGCAACACATTTGTCAAGGGCTAAGATAGCGGCCAATGCAATTATTTGTCTGAGTGATTCCCTATCATCAAACCCTCATTCTGTGCGATACAGCCTTTTCCATTATGTCGTGTTATTTGCATGTTTTTCATTCACCTCAAATTGATGTTAAATTGTTTTTTCCATCCACCTCATCTCCAATTCAATAACAAAATCAGACTTTTCTCTCCGCCATGTGGCATTCTGTCAGCGAGGGTCAGGAATCAGGCAGATAAACAATTATAATTTTTTTTTTTTAAAGTGCTGTTTGTCTGCACCAGGCCTATTGAGAAAACTTAAAAATTCATAAAGCTTCGTGCCTCTGTCAACAGTCAGGACCCCAGCGGAAGTCTGTTCAAGTAGATTAGAGAGGCGAAAAGATTGTATTTTATCTCTTTGAGATCATCAACTGAGATTGTAATGCTAAAGCTCTATTGTTACTTTGAACCTGACAGCTGATAAAAAACATGGCAGCAACAATGCCCCTGTCGAACAGCATTCTGTTTCGAAATGCATGCCATTTCCTTGTGCCATATCCAATTATGTTGAGAAGCGTTTTCTAAATGATGAACATTTGGCTGTTATGCTAGGGCTGAGATGACGGTGTTTTGTGGCACGGTGATAGGTCACAGCAATTTTAACTGTTGTGGATTGTTCGCTAGCTCCAGGAACATATGGCACTAGTGTATGAACCCTGGAAGAGATTGTTTTAATTTGCTCACCTTCTCTTCATCTCTCTCTCATTAACTCAGCGCTGTGGTAGCCATCCGCTCGGATTTGCATAGACTGGCACAGGGGTCACAGGAGAAGCACATGGCTGTCATGGAGGAGCACTTTCTTACTCTCTCACGCGACGCTACCCAGCTGTTCACCTCCTTTGCGATGCTGCCTATTCAGGGATCACAGGTCAGACAAACTCCATGCTGTTTCTCACAGCTACGCTGCTCTCGGCATGCAGCATTTCCTGTCATTAGCATCTGCGTTTCACAGAGATACGAACACTTCAGTCGATTTTGACAGTCACAGTTTACAAGAAGGTAAGATTAACACGTCCAACACTTCAGTGTTACTTTGAAACAGTAATTTGTCTGCTACAAGCTACTGAATTTAAATACTTGCAGTAAAAGTAGAAGACACAGTAATTTATATTATTAAACAACTGAATAAATAGCAGCATTTGTCTAATTATTATATTATGAAACAAATGTAAATGATGTGGGATTTGTAGAATGATTTATTATTATTAATAATAAAGTATGTATTACTTTTATCATTGTTTTAAATGTATACAAATTAATAAAATATTATTATAAATAAATAGTGCTTTAAATATTAAAAATATAACAACAACAACATAGTTTATTATTGTTTTAATTAATAGTATTATACATAAATAGTAATTTAAATATTAATAATATATTATGTTATTATTAATAATACAAATATATTATTATTATTATTATTAATTATTATAATAAAAAGGGTCTAAATATTATACTATTATACTAATATATATACTATTTAGAAACATTGAAATTATATGGAATTTGTAACATGATATTATTATTATTATAATTGTTGTAAATGTATATAAATTAATAAATATTATTATAAATAAATAGTCATTTTAATATTAATAATATAATAAAATAGTAATAATAAACTAATAATAATAGCTAATAATAAACTAATAATTATTTATAATATTTATTTAGATATATTTACATCAACAGTTATTACTGCTATTATTATTAATAATAATAATATTTTAATACTACTACTACTGCTACTATTACTACAAACCCGATTCCAAAAAAGTTGGGACACTGTACAAATTGTGAATAAAAAACAGAATGCAATGCTGTGGTAGTTTCACATTTTAATATTACAGGTCCTTCTAAAAAAAATTAGCATATTGTGATAAAAGTTCATTATTTTCCATAATGTAATGATAAAAATTTAACTTTCATATATTTTAGATTCATTGCACACCAACTGAAATATTTCAGGTATTTTATTGTTTTAATACTGATGATTTTGGCATACAGCTCATGAAACACAGCCCAAAATTCTCAAAAAATTTGCATATTTCATCCGACCAATAAAAGAAAAGTGTTTTTAATACAAAAAAAGTCAACCTTCAAATAATTATGTTTAGTTATGCACTCAATACTTGGTCGGGAATCCTTTTGCAGAAATGACTGCTTCAATGCGGCGTGGCATGGAGGCAATCAGCCTGTGGCACTGCTGAGGTGTTATGGAGGCCCAGGATGCTTCGATAGCGGCCTTAAGCTCATCCAGAGTGTTGGGTCTTGCGTCTCTCAACTTTCTCTTCACAATATCCCACAGATTCTCTATGGGGTTCAGGTCAGGAGATTTGGCTGGCCAATTGAGCACAGTAATACCATGGTCAGTAAACCATTTACCAGTGGTTTTGGCACTGTGAGCAGGTGCCAGGTCATGCTGAAAAACGAAATCTTCATCTCCATAAAGCTTTTCAGCAGATGGAAACATGAAGTGCTCCAAAATCTCCTGATAGCTAGCTGCATTGACCCTGCCCTTGATAAAACACAGTGGACCAACACCAGCAGCTGACATGGCACCCCAGACCATCACTGACTGTGGGTACTTGACACTGGACTTCAGGCATTTTGGCATTTCCTTCTCCCCTCTCTTTCTCCAGACTCTGGCACCTTGATTTCCAAATGACATGCAAAATTTGAGAGACAGTCCAGTGCTGCTTCTCTGTAGCCCAGGTCAGGCGCTTCTGCCGCTGTTTCTGGTTCAAAAGTGGCTTGACCTGGAGAATGCGGCACCTGTAGCCCATTTCCTGCACACGCCTGTGCACGGTGGCTCTGGATGTTTCTACTCCAGACTCAGTCCACTGCTTCCGCAGGTCCCCCAAGGTCTGGAATCGGTCCTTCTACACAATCTTCCTCAGGGTCCGGTCACCTCTTCTCGTTGTGCAGCATTTTTTGCCTCACTTTTTCCTTCCCACAAACTTCCCAATGAGGTGCCTTGATACAGCACTCTGGGAACAGCCTATTTGTTCAGAAATGTCTTTCTGTGTCTTACCCTCTCGCTTGAGGGTGTCATTGATGGCCTTCTGGACAGCAGTCAGGTCGGCAGTCTTACCCATGATTGTGGTTTTGAGTAATCAACCAGGCTGGGAGTTTTTAAAAGCCTCAGGAATCTTTTGCAGGTGTTTAGAGTTAATTAGTTGATTCAGATGATTAGGTTAATAGCTAGTTTAGAGAACCTTTTCATGATATGCTAATTTTTTGAGATAGGAATTTTGTGTTTTCAAGAGCTGTATGCCAAAATCATGCCATTGTCATGTTGGAAAATGCAAGGTCTTCCCTGAAAGAGACGACGTCTGATTGGGAACATATGTTGTTCTAGAACTTGGATAAACCTTTCAGCATTGATGGTGCCTTTCCAGATGTGTAAGCTGCCCATGCCACACACACTCATGCAACCCCATAACATTAGAGATGCAGGCTTCTGAACCGAGCGCTGATAATAACATGGGTTGTCCTTGTCCTCTTTAGTCCGGATGACATGGCATCCCAGTTTTCCAAAAAGAACGTCAAATTTGGATTCATCTGACCTCAGAACAGTTTTCCACGTTGCCACAGTCCATTTTAAATGAGCCTTGGCCCAGAGAAAACGGCTGCAGTTCTGGATCATGTTTAGATATGGCTTTTTTTTTACCTATAGAGTTTTAGCCAGCAACGGCAAATGGCACGGTGGATTGTGTTCATCGACAAGTATTCCTGAGCCCATGTTGTGATTTCCATTACAGTAGCATTCCTGTATGTGATGCAGTGCCATCCGGTGATCCTCTGCCCATCTTGACTTCTGAGAGACACTGCCACTCTGAGAGGCTCTTTTTATACCCAATCATGCTGCCAATTGACCTAATAAGTTGCAAATTGGTCCTCCAGTTGTTCCTTATATGTACATTTAACTTTTCTGGCCTCTTATTGCTACCTGTCCCAACTTTTTTGGAATGTGTAGCTCCCACGAAATTCAAAATGTCTCACAATCAACATTTGATATGTTATTTATATTCTATTGTGCATAAAATATAAGTTTATAAGATTTGTAAATTATTACATTCCTTTTTTATTCACAATTTGTACAGTGTCCCAACGTTTTTGGAATCGGGTTTGTACTATCACTACTACTACTAATGTATTATTATTATAGACGCATTTGTTTAAATATTATACTATGAAACATATGTAAATTATATGGAATTTGTAGAATGATATATTAGTATTATTATTTATAAAATAATATATAACTTTTATCATTATTGTAAATGTATATAAATTAATCAATAGTGTTATACATAAATAGTAATTTATATATTAATAATAATATAATAACAACAACCACAATAATAATAATAATAATTAAAGAAATTATAGTATAGTATAGTATTGTTAATTAAAATAATTTTATCATATTTATTTAGATATATTTACATCAGCAGTTATTATTATTATTATAATTTTAAAACTGATTGATTAAAGTGAATATTCCCTGCATGTGAGAGCAGACATTAATTTTTTTTCTGAAACTCTGAAAAGATGAGTCATTTTTGTTGTTGTGCTCACGTGTGAAATAACTTGAAGTAAACTGTATGGTAGAATCTCTACATGGTGATGTGTCAGCACAAAACCAAATATCAAAAGGGAGGAACACGCTATACAACCACAGCAATTTAATTTAGACAATTAATCTTGCCCTCCCACTCCTTGAATTTGGTGTAATGAGTATGCAAATAAGTTTGTGCCATTTACGGTATTACACTGTTAAGGTATGTGCGTTTAATCCATTGGAGATTGTGTTCTGCACACACTGAGGCTGATGGAACTGAGTCTGGGTGGCGTCGACAGTTCAATAATATGACACAGGAAAGGCAATCAAGCTCATTAACTGAAATAAAATGATAGCTCACAGGATTTATAATTAAATGCAATTATGCACACAAAAAATAACAGCTGTGACATCACTCGTTTATATCCAAGGGCAGAGCTTACCTGTTGACAGGCCTTTAGGCATCAAGACAAACTGTTTGAAGGTCGCGTGTTTTGGTCTGGGTCAGGTTTTGTCTATATTGTGGGATTGTGTGTGTGTGTACTTGCACAACTATCTTTTTGAGGACTGGTTTGAGTTTTAGACCATCGGCTGGTCCTTATTTTCTTAGACCCCTTTAAATGCCTGTTTGAGGATCAAGACCTGGTTTTAGGGATAAAGTTATGTTTAGTTTAAGGGTTGATTTAGGTTAAGGGTTCATGTTGTGATGGGTAAGTTTAGGGTAAGGTGTTAGAGATAGCATTGTCAATGAATGCCCTGTTAAAGATAGATGTACAAGTGTGTGTGAACAAGAGTAGCGAACTAGATTGCCAGTGATGAATGCCAACATATCTGCAATCTTCTTTCATGTTACTTTGCTTTTAGTATAACAATTCAAAGTCTCCGCAATCTTGTTAAATGCAATGTTCCTAAACAATATGAGTAAGTTGAGACAGATATACAGTATATGCGTTTATATTTGCTAATGGAAAGCAGATGTTCAGTTCACTTTAATTCATTTCAGTTCATTTGACATGAATGAATTCAATGTATTTACACGCACACGCACGCGCACGCGCACACACACACACACACACACACACACACACACACACACACACACACACACACACACACACACACACACACACACACACACACACACACACACACACACACACACACATCTGCTGATATTGGGGAGGGGGTTGTAGTCAAAATATGTAAGTGGTTTTCCTCTCTCTGTCTCTCTCTCTTTTAAAATGCAACTCCAGCATTCTAAATGCACAGTTGTCCCACTTTTTGCTCTTTTGTGGATACATTGTGATTCAGTTTGTCCTTGATTTCCAGACAGTGTGTAATGAATTTGCCATCAACAGGGTTCAGTGTGAGATTCTCTGTGTGGGTCTCTGTAATGGCAGCTGGTAAGACATAAATGACAATGGCAGAAAATTGATGTAATTACTGATATGAAAATCATACATTTAGTTTAGCAGGTATCTATTCCATCTGTTTGATTTTCACATTTTCAAATTTTTTCCTCTTTTTTTATTTATTTATTTTTGGCTTATTTAGTTATTCAGTTTCCAGTTTGAAGTATTCACTGACTCATGTGATGTTTCCCGTATGGTGCCGACAGCGTTATCTTATTCTCCAAGGCACAGAAAAGAAATGGCCAAATGACCTGAGTACACCACTATAAAGTTATACACCTACTGAAGCATTCTTTTGTGAGTCCTTCTGCTTTATAACCCTGTTTGCTCCTTTTTATGGCTAATAGCATATTTTCATGTTTCTGACTCGCTATGTTATGGAGCAATTTTAAAAGCACTTTTTGGCTGATTTTGTAAATGTGTTTGTCTGAATTTCCTTGCTTGGTGACAATGGAAGCTATTCATTTAATTTATGTAGTAAACAAACACATTGCAGAACCGTTATCTGCAGATTGAGGCTTTTCGCTGACAAAATATTCTGTCTCGGTCCCTACGCCTCAAAGACTTTTTCCATTTGGTCCACTTGTTGAAGTTGAATATAGCTCTGGTTTATAGTGTCTTTATGCACAGCACTGTAAGCAAGCAGTATGAATATATTCAGTTTCTGAAGCGAAATCATTTTAAAGTCTCCTTATCTAACTGATTGATCGATGACCAAATACCTTCATCTTTTGATTGATCATAAAGTTTCCATCCTCCTACAAATGATGCCTCTACTCCAATAAAACCAACAGCAGCTGTAACTGATTAATGACTACAGCTGCAAATACAGTCAATTTGTCACAGTTTGGTCTAAAAACTATGTTGTTTTTCAGTCTGGGCCATGAGCCAGAACAACACAGCTGTGGTTCAGTGTGTTGATTGAATAAGATGTCCTGAGCATCACATACTATGTAGCTGTGAAGTTACAGGAAGCTATTTTGAATCAAGCTGAGTATTTTCATTTTATAACTGTGTCAGCCATTTTAAGAATTGGCCTAGCATAATAGGGCTGCACGATATTTGAAAAAAAAAGACTGACATTGCGGTATCTTGTATTTGAGTTGAATAGCTATATTTGGAAAAAATGAATCTCTGAGTTGGGTGGGTTTTTTTTTTTTTTTGTGCATCAAAAATAACGCAGAAATATGACTTATACCCTGAGGACTTTTTTTGAGTGTTCATACTTGGTTTAGCTTTTTCCAAAAACGAACTTAAAAAAATATATGCACTGCTGCTTTCAGAATGTGTGGCAGTGTGTTTATTTACATGCATGCAGTCAGAAAACTCTTCCCTCTGAAACCAGTAGTGTATATATTTAATTTATTGACATTTTGACGATCTGTCCCAAATTGACCTTAATTACTTCTTACGTGAACCAGATGTGCATACATTAAAAAAAAGAAAAACCCAACCTGAGACCGACCTGATAAAATGAGACCCTAGTCCGACCCGATCTAATGGCATTTTGTTTAAACAAGACTGGACCTGTATGTAAAAGAGGAAGCTACATCTATGCATGCTAGTGGCAAGTGATGACCTTTTCAATCTGGTATGACAACAAATAAGATACACAGTAGGAGGACAGGAGTAGATTGAAAAGTATGCCCATCTTCCTACCTTATTTGTAGATGAGAACAATTATCTGACCCTTCTTAATGTTTTCAGTTAGATATATTTGTAATGGTATTGGTAATATGTCTTCCATGAATTTTCACAATAGTTTCTAGAAGCTCAGACTGAAACAGAACAACGAAGGGGGATAATAACATATAATTGTTTCATATGTATTTGTTTTAAGTAATAAAATATTGTTAAATGCACAAAATAAATATTTTAAAGGCCCACTGAAGTTCCTTGAGACGTGCAGCATTGTTCAATGTGTTGATGCAATTTCCACTGACAGGATGGGACAGGAACAACTCCTCCTCTTTTTTTAAATAGCCAGTAGCGTTTCATTTATATCACAGGCAGCTCAGCCAGAGCCGTTTAGCTCGGTAAAGCCGCAGTTTCCACCTAATCTCTAATGTTTCTCCTTCTAATCTCCTCCATCGTCACTTTAAAATATAACATTCTGTGCAGAATTCAAATAGGTCCGATTCGTTTTCTGCGCTGCATGCACCTATCATGTCTCTGGACCGGAGCAGGCTGTGTGTGCGTTGCTGCAGTTCGCTTGATATTAATGCGAAACCAGACTCTGTGTAGCGCACCATTCACCATGTAGAAAATAGTAAATGTGTAAACAAGTGAACAAATTTAAGCCACAGCTTCAGGGTCTACTTAGGGGCAGGGCGCTGTAGATTCGAGAGCATTTGATTGGACATAACATCTGATGAGAAGCTTGAAGGGATAGTTCACCCAAAAAGGAAAATTCTATCATCATTTACTCACCCTCAGGTTGTTCCAAACCTGTATGAGTTTATTTCCTCTGCTGAACACTAAAGAAGAATGTTGGTAACCAAACAGTTGATTGAGCCCATGGACTCAGAAACTCATACGAGTTTGGAACAACACGATGGTAAGTAAATTATGACAGAAATTTTATTTTTGGGTGAACTATCCCTTTAGGTGCAGGGTGATGTCATCAAAATCATTGATTGTCGGAAGTGAGAAAGTTTCGAATTCTTATATCTTTTGAATGCAAATTGTGTTATTGTTTTGGAGCACACAAGCTTATAGAGAACTGTTAACATATTCATACTAAAAAGCCAAAACACTTTGATTTCATGGGGACTTAATTGAAGTCATGTTTTTTTTTGATTGAAGTTAACCAGTGAAGACCTATTAAGGACTAAAAAAGATGGAATTGCTTTGCCACATTCAATATATCACACTTTGAATGGTTCTAATCCCCTTAATGAGAGACGGGCACATATACAGTGATATAAATAAATATCTGCATTGTTTATCCTTTTGAGCTTTTATTAAAAACATTCACAAAAATCCAACCTTTTATTGAAGTAAAATAATTGGAAATGGGGGGTAAATCACAATATGAAATGAATGCTTTTCTCCAAAACATGTTGGCTACAATTGTTGGCACCCTTTTATTAAATAATTTTTGCAGCCTCCTTTTCCCAAGATAACCGCTCAGTGTCTTCTCCTAAAATGCCTGATGGGTTTGGAGGACACCTGACAAGAGATCAGACACCATTCCTCCATACTGAATCTCACCAGATCCTTCAGATTCTCATCTCAATGTTGGTGCTTCTTCTCTTTGGTTCACCCCACTCATTTTCTATACACATTTGTGTGTTGATTTTGATGTTTGTTTTGGATCGTTGTCCTGATGGAAGATCCAACCACGGCCCATTATAAGATTTCTAGCAGAGGCCGTCAGGTTTAGATTTTTTATCTGCTGGTATTTGCTAGAATCCATTATACCATGTGTCTGAACAAGGACCTCCAGCAAAAAATAGGCCCTCAACATTAAAGTTCCAGCTGTATTTTTAGCCGTGGGCATGGGGTACTTTTTATCCCTGTTTGCACCAAAACCTTTCTGGTAGATTTGCTGCCAAAAAGCTCTTTTTATAGTTTCATCTGACCACAGAACCAGACCCTTTTGAATTTCCAGTCGTTTCTGACAACTGAATATGCTGGAGTTTCTAGTTGAGCAAGGAGGATTTTTCTTGAATCTCTCCCAAACAACATATGGTGATGTAGGGGTTGTTTGAATTATTATTATTTTTTTTTTAGGATTTCTGACCCCACAACTCAACTAATCTCTGTGATTCTCCATCTGTGATCCTTGGAGAGTCTTTGGCCACTCAAACTCTCCTCCTCGCCGTGCATTAGGACAAAATAGTCACATGTCCTCTTCAAGGCAGATTTGTAACGTCTTTAGTTGATTGGAACTTCTTAATTATTGCCCTGATGGTGGAAAGGGGATTTTAAATGCTTTAGCTATTTTCCCTACAGCCACTTTCTATTTTGTGAAGCTCAACAATATATTCTGTGGTTTTACTCATTGTGATGAATGATTAAGGGAATTTGGCCTTTGTGCTTCCTTATATTTATACTCCTGTGGAACAAGACGTAATAGCTGGACAATTTCATGTTCCTTGTCACCCTGCTGTGCTAAAAAATCTAAATATTAATGTAAATAAACTTCAGAGATATTTGACTCATAAAAAATTCTAGGGGTGCCAACAATAGTGGCCAACGTGTTTTGGAGAAAAGCATTTATTTCATATTGTGATTTACCCCCCATTTTCAATTCTTTTACTTCAATGAAAGGTTGGATTTTTGTGAAATTTTTTGAAAAAAAGATCAAGAGGATAAACAATTTTGACCACCACTGTATATCATACAAAAAAAGAAGAGTTTCATTGAAAATGTGTTCACTTTCAGCACAAAATGAGCCTGTTTAACACCTCTTTCAACTCAAAGCCAGAACTGAGCTAAGTCTTCTATTAATCTGTAGGGTTGTGAGTGTGGGTGTCCAGATGGCTGAAATTGCATCATGTATTTTTTGTTTATCTCTGAGTTACTTTTCTCTCTACACTTGAACAACAGGGGGATTGCTTCAGAGAAGGGCAGTGATCAGAGAGATCTTTGATAGCTAATGCACCGCTGGACTTTTCGAAACCCCATATGCCACACTCCTCTTTGCTACTGCACTAACACTAGCAGGGCTCTTTGTAATGCAAATACGCTATTATATAGTTCCTCAGCTCGATTACACACGAGACAGACATTGTGAAATGACTGTCTTGATAAGAGAGGGGCGAGAAAAGAAACTATTTTGACGAGCGATGGCACTAACTGAGCAAGTCACCCATTATGGTTCTCTTCAAAATCTCTGCGATCGTTTGAAGTTCTGCCAAGTAGAGTTGAAATGGGCTGTTTTTCGCCTTTTCGCAACTTCTAGGTCAGCCCGGAGAAGTTATTTGCGCAACGCTGGAGCTCAGAAAGTCAGCAAAATCTCCAGGAGCCGCAGGGTCGCCAGCCGTCCAAAATGCAGAGAAGAAGAAAATGAAAGATTCTGTCCATTTTTAATTAGCCCTTGAGATAAACCATCAGGCGCTCTTCTTCTTCGTCTCACAAGCGGCCCTTTTCTTCCCCGGTAATGCGCTGAGTGGTGCTGGAAACTCTAATGTCTTAATTACAGGAGCGGCTGATAGCGATAACAGCCTCCATCGCCCTTAGAAATAAAGAGCTTATGTGCGCACGCAAGCACGCGGTGCGGCAATGTGAAAGCAAGGTGAAGCAGATCTCGATGTGGTAAACAACGCAAGAGCTGATGATTCTTTAGTCGACATTGACCTGGGGAGAAGGAGAGAAGAGAGCTCTGGCGATGGGAATGATTTCAATTACCTTCTCTTAGGAGCAGCAGGCCATAAATCTCTCTCCTCTATCTTAATCACCTCTGCAGTGAAGCCCATAGTCAATCTGTTGCAGACACAATCAGTCTACATGCACACTTCATGTCAGGCTTAAACCTTGTCTGAGCTACATCATCACTATTTAATTGGGCTACAAAAGCAGTGCACGTTAACATCTCAACTGTGTTTTGGCACGCCTTGACTTCAGAACCTTGCAACTGCTCATTCTTGCATTTCTTTTGATCGTTAACCCAAGAAAAGAATATCTTTGAAATAAAGTATCTCTTTACTAGAGCATGGTTCACCCTGCACTAATACATTTCAACAGTTTAATAATCTGATTGTTGGTGTTTGTTGGGGCATCTAGTTAACCCCTACTCACCTACTAAAATTCCCTATGGCATGTTGTAAAGTGGTGTGTTTCTAGTACAAATGTATATTCATTAGCGTCTGTTGTATACCATTTAACTCCGACATGGAATGTCCTACTTTTTTTTTGGAATAGAAGTTGGATTTGAAAGGATTTTGGCAGATTTTTTTTGGTATGTTTTAACTCACAATTTAGTTTAATTAAAGATTGTATGAGCAGTATTGGCATTTTCGTTACTTGAAATAAAGCTTAAATAAATAAATAAATATAATTTTTTATTAGAAATAAAATATATTATTAGTGTAATTGATAAAAATACCAAAACTTTCTTAAAAAAACTAAAAAAATCAATACAAATGACAAAAGCACATGACACAATTACTAAAACTTACACTAAAATGATAATAATAACTGGATATAAAAAGCTGATTCAAATTATTATTAAATATTATTAGTATATTCATAATACTAAATTAATACTGTTTATAGCCCAGAGAAAAATATATTGCTAATGATAAAACCTTTACTTATCCAAATGAAATACATAAATGAGTTCATATAGGAAACGATCTATTTTAACACTCTATGTGCATGGTCCAAAGCACTCGGCGCAAGTGCACTTAGGGCGTGTCCAAATCCACTTTTGCTAGTTTAATGTCGGACAAATGGTCGGCGCATGGTCTAAAAGGTTGTCCATATTCTCTTAATGAGTCCTGGGTGTGTTTTGGGCGTAACATGCAATAAACCAATCAGAGTCTCATCTCCCATTCCCTTTAAAAGCCAGTTGCGCTCGCGCCATGGCGCATTAGCTATTTTCACATTGCGGAATTTGCAAGCGGGAACAATAAACGCTTTTCCAGCAAAGAAACGGATTTGCTCGTCCAGTGATGACTGCTTGCTTGTCATTACGCCAAATAGTTAGGCTAATTCTGAAACATGCAATGACTATCCATTACATGTAGGCATTTTTATATTTAAATGTTTATGTGCTGCTGTGCGTCCCTGTGTGTGTAATAAACAAAGTGTACGTGCGTTGTGGACTATTTAAATAACAAAAAAACCCCAAAAAACGATTGCACCTAAATAAAAGGCAAAGTCTTTCAGTTGCCTCAAAATAGCAATGCGCCAACAATGCACCTGAACACACCTCGTTTCAGACCAGCACACACGGGTGCACAAATGGGTGCACATGGGTGCATGCTGGACGTCAAAATGATTACTGCGTTGGGTTGAAATGAACACTTCCGTCGCTCCTGGCGCTGCATTGCGCCTCATTGTGCTGGGTGCGTGACAAGACCCAAGATGTCTAAAGATCCTTCAAATAAGATACATTTACATGAAGTAGCACTTGTTTTCAGAGAATTTATCTTTTAATAAATGTATTTAGTTTTGTTGCACTATAGATTAATTATAAATATATATACTTAATATAAATATACAGTGTTGCTTCTCATGCAAATTCATCCTGATTTAAGAATCTTTTAATTTTTTTAAGTTACATTTTGTGCAGTATAGAAATCTTTTTGCAGAAACGTGTGTAAAACACTGTAAATTAGCTTTTCTTATGATAATAATATCGCACCTGCAAAACAATTACCAGTATAACAAAGCATTTTTATCATCTGCAATCTCATTGTTAGGAGATTCTGTTTCAGTTGAACAAAAGTTAACGCTTTCATTTTAGTTTTTATTTCCTTTTAATTTAGTGTCATCAGGTTAAAAAAAGCCTTTATATTTGGAAGTGAGTGATATCAAGGAACATCCCACATCTGACTTTAAATGAAACACATTTGCCTTAAAATTCTCTGGTCTCTGTGAACGTTCTGCTAGTGATACGTGTGGTGGTGTTTGACACTGTAGCCTCACTGAAACCCTTTGTTGTGTGTAAGTTGTATGCTGACTATTAAATGTGACATGAATCTGCTAAAAGTCAAGAGAAGAAAAGCAGCCTCTTCATGCCATGCCACATTACATATAATGGACTTTCTGCATAGACTATGGTACTTTGAAGCAATCCTTGTTATCAAGAACATTATTATTTTATACTATTTTTACTCTGCTAGAGCGAAGTGTTATTTTTTCCCATCATGTGCCCAATCTTTGCACAGGCCTTGCAACGTGATGATAATGTTTTTTTTTTCTTTTGGTAACATTTTGCTATAGCAAGGTCACTATTACTTTTGCTATGTTGGATTAGATACTTAAACAAATATTTTGCATTTTACTGTGAAAAATATTACATAAAATGTATCCTTGCTTTAGGCACCTATATGATGTATATGGCTTCTTCTTTTTTTTAGCAGGTTGTAAAGAAGTAAATATGTTTCCATGAAGATGTTCTTTAGCACAAATGTTATCATAATTCTATATTTGTAGGTCAGACACATTAAATAAACATATTTTGTATGTACTAAAGAAAGAGACTATGTTGATTCCTGGTTTTTCGTTTGCATGTTATCCTCATCTGTCTCTAAACAAAAAGTCAGATCTTTCTCCAATCTCCTGTCCTTATCATTGGCTGTGTGTTCCAGTACCCTGTTTCATCACAGTCACTCTTCAGTGGTCCATTTTGTGTCTTTGGGGCAGTGTATCCTTTCCACACCAGAGGCGGGATGACAGTGATGAAGTGGGCAGCAGTAACCTCGCCAGGACCGCCATGGCCTTGGGAGGACCGCTCCGCTCTGCAGGGTGCCCAGTCATTTTCTGTCCTGGCCTGGCAGGATACACACACACACACACACACACACACACTCAGGACAGCAGGGTTGCCCAATACACAGTTATACAGGTCAGGAGACAGGTGAATAATAAGTTTTATATACAACACCTCCCTACCCCCAGTTTGTGTGGCTATTGAGATAAACACTGACACTTCAAAGGGTGAAAGTATTGCATTTGTTATTAATAATAATAATAATAATAGATACAGATTAATATTTTGACTCTCCTTCAATAGTGGTGTTTTGTTACAGAACGAATCAGTATTTTTTTACGAAATTTTTTTTTCTCCATTGGCAAACTTTGTAGTAGTAGTAGTAATAATAATAAAAACAAAAATATAAATAAAGACAAATCTTTTTTTTGTTTTTTTGGAAGCAGATAAAAGGAGGAAATTATTTTCCAAACAGTACTTGACAATGTCCCGGTAAACAGTTGGGAGTCTTAACTGTAAAATTACATTCAGAGTTAAGGCAGTGCAATCAGAGGACAACATAAAGAAGGAGAGTAACAGGGAAAGACAGACATGATTGAGAGGATTGCTATCAGATTGGAGAGAGAGAGACAGATAGAAAGATGAGTAAAGACATGAGAGGGACCGGGATGGCAGTGACAGTGACACCCTGTGCCCTGAAATCCCAAGGGCCTTTTACTAGTAGTGAAGATAACAAATCAAACCATGTTTGCTGTGTGTCAGCAGCTTAATACGTTTGCCACTCCTCTTCAGTGGAACTCCTCCACAAAATCATGATTTGAGTGTTTTAATACAGTAAATCTTGAATAACTTACATTTTAAAGACAATATTGCTACCTGTTTACTTTACCAATGAGAATAGTTCCAAAGAAAGTCACAACATATTTGCGACTCTCCTAGCAACACATTGAACCTGACCAAATCAGTGTTTTTGGTCCATCCGTCCGTTTGTTTGTCCGTCCGTGCATACTATGTGAGATTAGAATAAGTGTGCCCCAAAGCATATAGTATATATGTTGACAAGAGTATGCCCTTAGATTTTTCCTACTCCTACTTGGTACACACTCTAGTATCTAGTCAAGTCAGGTCACTTTTATTTGCTTTATACAATATGTGCAGCTGATTCATGCAGTGATTCAATTCGGCTGTAAAGCAGCTCTAAAAAGTAAATAATGACATTGATCAGCTAAGGTCAGTTTAGTGTTGATTCAATTCTGTTTAAAGGCCCACGGAAGTGCCGTAAAACATGAGGCATTATTCAATGTTAGCAGCTCCTCCCCTTTTTTGAAACAGCCAATAGCGTTTCATTAATACCACAGTTTGACTAGAGCCTTTCTGTTTGGTTTCCTCCTAATCTCTAACCGATTATCATCATAATCTGCATATCGCTGTGAAATACAGCAGAATTTAAATGGGTCTGATATGTTTTGTTGTCTCCGCTGACTCGCGCATATGATCCGCAGACTATGTGTGTGCGATGCGGCGTCGCGCGTGAAACTAACGTGAAACCAGACTTCGTTTGCCTCAACTGAAAGCATATTTACACTGTCTGAATTGTCTCCTATCGCATATAAAGTAGGTATGGAAAGTATTCAGATCCCCTTGAATTTTTCACTCTTTGTTATATTGTAGCCATTTGCTAAAATAATTTAAGTTCATTTTTTTCTTCTCATTAATGTACACACAGCACCCCATATTGACAGAAACACACAGAATTGTTGACATTTTTGCAGATTTATTAAAAAAGATAAACTGAATTATCACATGGTCCCAAGTATTTAGACCCTTTGCTGTGACACTCATATATTTAACTCAGGTGCTGTCCATTTCTTCTGATCATCCTTGAGATGGTTCTACACCTTCATTTGAGTCCAGCTGTGTTTGATTATACTGATTGGACTTGATTAGGAAAGCCACACACCTGTCTATATAAGATCTTACAGCTCACAGTGCATGTCAGAGCAAATGAGAATCATGAGGTCAAAGGAACTGCCTGAAGAGCTCAGAGACAGAATTGTGGTAGATCTGGCCATGGTTACAAAAATAATTCTGCTGCACTTAAGGTTCCTAAGAGCACAGTGGCCTCCATAATCCTTAAACGGAAGACGTTTGGGACGACCAGAACCCTTCATAGAGCTGGCCGTCCGGCCAAACTGAGCTATCGGGGGATAAGAGCCTTGGTGAGAGAGGTAAAGAAGAACCCAAAGATCATCACCTCTCCAATACAGTCCCAACAGTGAAGGTGGTGGCAGCATCATGCTGTGGGGGTGTTTTTCAGCTGCAGGGACAGGACGACTGGTTGCAATCGAGGAAAAGATTAATGCGGCCAAGTACAGGGATATCCTAGACAAAAACCTTCTCCAGAGTGCTCAAGACCTCAGACTGGGCCGAAGGTTCACCTTCCAACAAGACAATGACCCTAAGCACACAGCTAAAATAACGAAGGAGTGGCTTCATGACAACTCTGTGACTGTTCTTGAATGTTCCAACCAAAGCCCTGACTTAAACCCAATTGAGCATCTCTGGAGAGACCTGAAAATGGCTGTCCACCAACGTTTACCATCTGACCTGACAGAGGATCTGCAACGAGGAATGGCAGAGGATCCCCAAATCCAAGTGTGAAAAACTTGTTACATCTTTCTTAAAGACTCATGGCTGTATTAGATCAAAAGGGTGCTTCTACTAAATACTGAGCAAAGGGTCAGAATCCTTAGGAGCATGAGATATTTCAGTTTTTCTTTTTTTTTTATAAATCTGCAAAAATGTCAACAATTCTGTGTTTTTCTGTCAATATGTGGTGCTGTGTGTACATTAATGAGAAAAAAATGAACTTAAAAGATTTTAGCAAATGGCTGCAATATAACAAAGAGTGCAAAATTTAAGGGGGTCTGAATACTTTCCGTACACACTGTATAGTGGGCTATGTGCCATTCACCATGTAGAAAATAGTAAATGTATGAGCAGCTGACCGATTTAAGCCACAGCTTCAGCGTCTAGAGTAGGGGGTGGGGTGCTTCAGATTATAGAGAGCATTTGATTGGAATGAAGATGTGATGAGAAGTTGAAGTCTGAGATGATGTCATCAAAATCTGTGATTCATTTTAACGGAAGTGAGAGACTGTAAGTTTTGAATGCTTATATCTCCTAAATGCGAATTTTGTCATTGTTTTGGAACACACCAGCTTATTCATAACCTTAAGGCTAACATAATCATACTAAAAGCTAAAAAAATTCAATTTTTATTTTAGGGAGCCTTTAATAACTGTGTAGAGATCATCAAATATGAAATCAATTACTTTTTCTTCTCAAAAAGAGTATACTTTTAGGGTGTAGTATAGGCGAATTGGGGATGTCACTTAGTTCATTTAATTCCTGAAGGAATCAATATTTTTTAACAAATCTGTTAAACAAATTATTTAAATGACTCGCTTGTAAAGCCAGTCACTTGTCTCCACCTACTGGCATAATAATAACATAAGGCCAGCGAAATAACCGCTACATTTCCACAGTTATTCTGTTACTCTTTTGATTTTAAATTAAGTAGTTTTTTCTATTAATATTTTAAAAAAATTATTAAGTATATGAATTAAATATACTATGAATAAATTGCAGTTTCTTTGTCTTTCTCACATGATCATATGTGCCAGCCTCCGTGACTCGCCACTGGATTCTGAGGGTATTGTGTTCGGCGGTATAAAGGGATATTCACTGGGCTGATATAATTAGAAACGGGGTGATGCTGAAGAGTGTTTCCGGTCCCTTCTATCAGCCTTTCTGATGAAGGGGAAAGTGTGAATGGAGGTTATTTGAAAGTGAATGGCGTTGTGAAATTGCACTTTTCTCCTCATGGATACCGCTGGCGTTTCAGACATAAATCTATAAAGCACAATCGCTCTGCTCTGCAAAGGGGAGGCAGTAAATGTCACATTCCCCTCTCCGTTCTGTTAAATGCAATATGACAGTGAATGCCAAAAGTGGCTTTGATGTACACGCAGTTAATTCTTTCCTCATAGGTGGCAAGGGAGCGTGAGCTACAGCAGAAATGAAGCTCTGACGTTTGCCTCTGATAAATGAGACTAATTAAAAGGATAAAGACTGTCTTTGACTCACCATATTTCATATTCCTGTACAACTATTACAGGTTAATTGTTTGGACATAAACTCAGTTCCTTAGCTTCAGGCCTTCCGTCGACATATAGGGTTCATTAGGTTATATGAACCTAAATCACTTCATGTATTTAAAAGAAACGCCTTGATCTAGTGCCACCAGTGTCCAATCACCAAGCATGTTTTAAATGTGTTTCTTTTTATCATTGATAATATTAGAGTATTAATAATAATAATAATAATAATAATAATAATAATAATAATAATAATAAGGGACCCACTTTATATAAGGTGGCCTTAACATTTTAGTTAATCATTTGATATAATGCACTTATTGTGTACATAATTTTTTTAATATTATACTTACATTTTTAAAATTAGCTGCATCTGTAATTAATTTCTATAGTTACAATTATAATTACACTGTTGATACTTCCCTTACACCTAACCCTACCCTTAAACTTACCCATACCACCACACCTGTCCCTAACTTTACCCGTATCCACCTCAATATCAGCAAAAGTGTTTTGCAATACAATATGAACACAGTAAGTACACTGTGCTTATTTTTTTATGTAAGTACATAGTAGTTAAGTACACATAATATAAAGTTGGGGCTTCAAATGAAAAGTGTAATGATATTTGGACAGTATTTTACTGGTCTTAGCTGGTCTCCCAGACTGTTTTTTTGGGGTGGTTTTAGAAGGATTTTGGGTACTCTTTTATGCTTAGACTGGGATAGCAGCTTGAAAACCAACTTGGCCAGGTTGGGAGACCATGCAGCTAAGACCAGAAAAAACAGCTTTAGGTTGGTTTAAGATGACCTTTTTGCAGGTTTGTATGGAGATCTCATATATATCAAACCAAATGGTGTTTGAAATCGAGCACAAACACACTTTCCAAAAATAACACTTTCACATATAACTTATTAGATTCAGACACAATCTCTTTAAGTGATTTCTGATTGTGATTAGTGGAACATGTTCATAATTAATATGTTGTGATGTGATCGTTAATCAGCTGTAAAACCATTTGATTAAAAGCAATTTAATCAGTGCCTGAGAAAAGTGAAGGTGGTTCTGAGAAAGGTTTTTTTTAATATATATATATATATATATATATATATATATATATATATATATATATATATATATATATATATATATATATATATATATATATATTTATATTTATACTTTAACATGTGTGTCCAAATACTTTTGGGGGCAACTGGAATCAAAGCAGAAGAATAAACTAGCCTGATATAACCACAGCAGTGGCATTGAAAAGGATCTAAATAAAGTAAAAAAAACAAGCTTTTGTGCAGTAACCACATGTGTGATGAGAAGTGTAATATTAAGACACTTCTTAATATTACATCAGGGAAAGGTGTGCAAGAAATTCCTAAATTTATAGTGTGAATCTTCGTCGCTTTGTTTAGGTGTTACAGAATGTGCAGTTTTCGAGGGAGAGAAAGAAAATCCAAATGAGAGGGGCAGACAAAGAGAGAGAAACTCAGGTCACAAGAGTACAAGAGTACAAGTATGTGCTGTTCCTGAACCTCAGCACTCGTATAAAAGTAAGTTTGGTCTAGTCTTCTCACAAAGAGTTTTAATAGTGCTCAATTCTGAGGGATTATTCAGCTGAGCTTTATCTACCGTCGTATTCACAGTGAGTGAAAAAAAAAAAGCAAGCCACGTTTTCTGCAGCAATCATTTCTCCTTGCTTTTTCTCATCTGTCTGCCAGGCTTCATGACTGTGCTTTTAGTCAAAGCTGGAGGGATTTAACCTGAATTCTGCAGCTTTGAATCGATATGCAGAAATCACTCAAAGGAAAACTTGTTTGCCTAACTTTGCATGTGATCTGATTCCCAATTAAAGTTACTGTGACTATTTTGATTACTTGAAATGTAAACGTTGGCAGATTTTTTTTCCACCTTGCTTACAGGCTGTGTAGTGAAAAGTTTGGATTAGACGGGCTTCTCAGAATAGCATTATAGCTTTGGCTATGTGGCCATCTGGCAATATAGTTCTGCTCATACTCGGTTAAATTACTATCGGTATAAAGTTAATGAGATAGTACAGCTTGAATAAAATGGGCAGTTGGACTCAGGATTACAAGCACATGTACTAAAGAGTAAAACATTGTCTAAATTCATGAACATTTTTTTTTTTAAAAATGTTTTGACAAAGTTTAATGGCTTATGAAAATGTACTGTTTTTTTTTTCTTAATGAAAAAAAATTCAGTAAAAAGTGTATTTGTTTTTTTATTTATTTATACTTAACACAAATTAAATTAAAATAAATTAAACACTTCTATTAAAGATAAAGTATTCGAAAACAAGTCTTGGAATCTTATGCAGTTTTTTATTAGCTTCTATAGGACTGGAAATAAGAAAACATTTTAAATACAAAACTGATCTGAAACAGAAAATCTAAACATTAAAACAACAAAGTTTGATTTTATTTGTGATTATGAGAAGTGTGTGTTGGTGTGAGGTTGTGCATGCGTACCTCTCTATCTGTCATGTATCTTAATAAATATAATAAATAAAACACACACACACACACACACACACACACACACACACACACACACACACACACACACACACACACACACACACACACACACACACACACACACACACACACACACACACGCACGCACGCACACACACACACACACACACACACATGTTGTGTTTCCATGTTTTATGGGGACATTCCATAGGCGTAATGCATTTTATACTGTACAAACCGTATTTTCTATCCCCCTACACTGCCCCTGCCCCTAAACCTACCCATCACAGGAGACATGCTGCATTTTTACATTTTCAAAAAACATCACTTAGTGTGATTTATAAGATGTTTTCCTCATGGGGACCAAAAAAATGTCCCCACAAGGACAAAAATTTGGATATTGCCATCTTTGTGGGGACATTTTGTCCCCATACCGTAGGGATTACCAGTCCACACACACACACACACACACACACACACACACACACACACACACACACACACACTGGTATTCTCGTAAGTGTATAATATGCCATTGAAAATACATTCGGGTGAGGGGTTCGAATGCGCGTCGCCATGTTGCCCCTCCATCTTGAAAGTACATTAGCCAAAGAGGGACATACCCGTAAGCTTCAGCTTCACTGCTTTAACACTCGATGGCACTGTGTCGAATGTGAAGAGGGGGATTGCTTGAGACTGATATATGAAAACCTGAAAGCCTTTTTGAAAGTCTGTTGCTGATGGAGGATCACTCTTATTCTCGAGGAGAAAATGATATAGCCTACAATGTAAACTTTGCCTTACGCTAGTGATGTCGTACAATATACAGAATAACAATAGCACAGATAAAAGTTACTTTACTAAGATTAGCTTGCATTCGTCTGGGAACCTGATAGCTGATGTTAGCTATGAAATGGTAAAAAATAACGAAAAGGTAAAACTCTTATTCATTTTACATAGATGTCATAACCTACATGTTAACTGACAAATTAAATAACTGCAAATTATAACAGTTTTCTAAAGTAACCTCATCACTTGATCAAACTGGAAGCCATATTAATCTTGGACTAAATCAGCCACCGTAGGAGTTAAAACGAAATCGGAATTGAGAGGAACAGAAACTAATATTCGCTGTATGGTCATATACCTTTTCACCGCTAGATGGAGGAAAATATCACACAGTGTAGCTTTAAAAGAATACTTCACCCATTTATTTATTTACCAAAACCTCAAAAGTTTGATATGCATGTATGTATGGAAACTAGTGCTGTCAAATCGATTAATCGCGGTTAATCGCATCTGACATAAAGGTTTCTGTATATATCAAGGAAATCACTCACTGTTCTTGACTGAATAGCTTTTGTAACTTTAATAATTATTAATCTTTATTTAATTTATACAGTTAAGATTACATGCAATGTCTGTTTTGACCGTGAGTGATACCAGAGCCTTTAAATCTCCTTTAAGGCATAAATAGTCAGCACTTTAGATG
Source organism: Gobiocypris rarus (assembly GCA_023029165.1). NCBI lineage: Eukaryota > Metazoa > Chordata > Actinopteri > Cypriniformes > Gobionidae > Gobiocypris > Gobiocypris rarus. The sequence continues at coordinate 25,603,569 of CM040930.1, forward strand.
AGTTCACAAAAATAGTTAAATGACAACTACTAAATGTTTTACAGCTACCTAAATTAAACTTGAATTACAGTACGAATACATGTTAATAAAACATGTATTAACACACTGAGTAACTATTACTATATGTCTAAATAATATGTATAAATGTACATTACTTTCTAAATGATCGTGTGAACCACCGACAACTCCTAAATAACTGGTTTGTAAATAATATACTTTATGATCAATTTATAATTTCTAAATAAAGCACGAAAATACAATTATTAAACACATTATATGCTTATAAATCAAGAATAAAGCATTTATAGCTGTTTTTATAAACTGCTTATTAATGTCTATTAGTTAGTCTATTAACTATTTGCTAATGCTTAACTAGTGATTCATAGCAGGCAGTTATTATAAAGTGTTCCCATATATATATATATATATATATATATATATATATATATATATATATATATATATATATATATATATATATATATATATATATATATATATATATATATATATATATATATATATATATATATATATATGTGTGTGTGTGTGTGTGTGTGTGTGTGTGTGTGTGTGTGTGTGTGTGTGTGTGTGTGTGTGTGTGTGTGTGTGTGTGTGTGTGTGTGTGTGTGTGTTTGTTTTTGTGCAGTGGTGGCTGTCAGGGCCATCAGGGCCTTCTCTGATGGCCCTGTCAAAATCAAACATATTTATGTTTTCATAATTAAATTAAACGAATATGTGTCTGAATGTGTCTAAATTCAATTACTGTCTATTTCAGTAAGTTACGATTATATTTCCAGAAAGAATGTGGTTATTTTTTTGTGCGGCTGAGCTGTATTTTCCATATGGCATCATCTAAATACACAGCTCCGTGAACCAGCACAAGTAGCTAGCCTTACATTGAAGCTACTATTTTCCATTTGATCATAACTTTGACTGGCGTGTGTCATCCGCCAATAAAATGTTGATGTGTAGTGATAGAACGCCCCAGAGGCCCAGCGATGTGTCGGCACTAACCAGAGGTGGGTAGAGTAGCCAAAATCTGTACTCAAGTAAAAGTACAAGTACTTACGGAAATATTTACTCAAGTAAAAGTAAAAGTAACAATCATAATAGTTACTTGAGTAAGAGTAAAAAAGTATTGGATGAAAAAACTACTCAAGTAGTTAGTTACTAGTTACTTTCGATCTGAATGATAAGAAGCGACCTCTCCATACACGCACACACACACTGTTTAACCATTAATCACACACACACACACACACACACACACATATATATATATATATATAAATATATATATATATATATATATATATATATATATATATATATATATTAGCATATTGTGATAATGTAATGATAAAAATTAAACTTTCATATATTTTAGATTCATTGCACACGAACTGAAATATTTCAGGTCTTTTATTGTTTTAATACTGATGATTTTGGCATACAGCTCATGAAAACACAAAAATCTAAAAAAAATAGCATATTTCATCCGACCAATAAAAGAAAAGTGTTTTTAATACAAAAAAAGTCAACCTTCAAATAATTATGTTCAGTTATATGCACTCAATACTTGGTGGGGAATCCTTTTGCAGAAATGACTGCTTCAGTGCGGCCTAATTTTTTTAGAAGGACCTGTATATATATATGTGTGTGTGTGTGTGTGTGTGTGTGTGTGTGTGATTAATGGTTAAACAGTGTGCTGGGCCTGGGCTAACGAGAGCTCTTTTTAAATAATACTTTGTTCTTATATCTTTATAAGTAAAGCATTCTTTAGGTAGGAATAAAATACAATACCCTTTTTATTTGTAAGCATTTTCTACACTTCAGACAGGTGTCTGTCCGGATTTTGTGTATAAAATTCAAGACACATTAGGCTATTCAATTTGCTTCGTTTTGTGAAAAAAAGGACTGTAAATGTGCAGATGTCAACGTTTGTTCGTTGGAAACGATCTGTCATTGCTTGCACAAGAGCGCATATGAGGAAAACACTCGGACGGTGTGTGAAATAGTATTACAATAAGGGAATAGCGCCCATAGTTACCAAATTACTATTAATAGTGTCCAAATAGGCATCATTGTGACACTTACCGCTACAGGTTTTTTTCAGGTTGACGCTAATTCTTTTATGCTGACTTGCTGAGATGTCAGTTTGTTTCGGTGCACACAGCATCGCATTATAATACTATTCTGTGAAGACTGAACTTGAGGCCACGGGTGATCTGCCTCCCGTAGCTCACACACATCTTCCTCTGCCTCGGCCATCATCTTCCGACTAAACGCGCGCTAATTATAAGCAGGTGATGCGTAGCCACGACTCGCGAAGCCGCGCCTCTCCCACGTTTCCCGAGACTTGCGAACAAGTCATTATTTGACAGTAGCGGAGGAACGCCACCGAATGTAACGAAGTAAAAGTACAGTTTTTACACAAGAAATTTACTCGAGTAAGAGTAAAAGTACCCAACTTTAAATATACTCTAAAAGTACTAGTTACCAAAAAAATTTACTCAGGTAAATGTAACGAAGTAAATGTAATTCGTTACTACCCAACTCTGGCACTAACCCCCGCTGATGTCATCAGCCATTTGAACTTTTGGCGGGTTGTGAGCAATGTAAGTGAAATAAGCTTAGGCCACTGCTTTCACACTTCATATCGATCCTGTTTTCGATCTACTTCACATGCATTTTTCAGGGTGATTGTTTGGTGAGAAGAAAAAGATAATTTCAAAGGGAAGAACTACACCTAAGCTGGATGGGCTGACCAAGGCCGGAAAAGGATTTGTGCGGCACTTCACTTCAAGCTATTAAGTGCAGATGATGGACTGCGCTCTAATGAACTTCGTGTGCAACCTGATGTCAAGCCATTAGAAGACAATCTGTGTTTTTTCTGTGTTTCTTTTGATGTTCTTGTTGGTCTGTGTTTTTGTTTGTTTGTTTAAGAGTATTCGGGCTAGTGAGTTGATTTTGATTAATTTCAAAATCAATTTCCAAAAAGGGGGTTTGTACAGTGCATGATTGTATTTTGTATGTATCGTGTGTGTGTAGTGTTGTTATGGCGGCGGCGTGGGGTGTGTTGATCGTTAGTGAAGGCCCAGACGGAAACCCCACGGTACACTACTGTATATATGTACACAAACTTTTGTGTTAGATGTGATTAATCACAATTAATCGATTTGACAGCACTAATGGAAACAGAAACATCTTTCAAAATCTTCTTGTGGTTCACAGAAGGTCGACTTGTTCACAAATAGTAATGATTTGCTCATGTGTCAGTCTGATCTGGTTTTCAAGCTCAACTCACTGACAGTGACACAATGGTGATGGATCATGTGGGTCACTGCTTGTTGAGCTCACAGCAACTGTTCATTTACCTGCCCTAAGCTTTACCCCATAAGGTGATATTCTATATCTCACAACGTTATGATTTGCAGTACTTTTGTAATATTCATGCAGTCCTGCCATTCGCTAAACCACAGGAAAATAAACAGTTGCTTATCTCACTCAAACCAACAATTTCTCTGGCATCCCCTTTTGCACTCCTTCATATTGAGGATGTTTGATTGGTAGGGGCTTATATCCCACACATTAACTTAAGTATAACTTTCCAAGTCTGTGTTAAAAAAATTCAGAGAACTAAACTTCTCCTCATGAAATATACATCAAGCTAGTCTGAACATGACAAGACATACATAAATGGCTTATCAAACTGATAAGAGCAATAAAAAAAGCAATGTTGCAAAACCCTCGCCTTATTAAAACTGTCCACAGGGTCCACATCACGCAAATGATCCTGCAAAACGCACAAAGTGAAGTAACAGTCTAAAGCTGTGTTTTTACATCTATTCACAACAGGGTGCCTTGCTAATTTTCTCATGCCAACAAAGCTCTGTGCTGAGAAGATATCGCCTTTTCTCACAGCCAGAAAGAGTGAGAACTCATCAGAAAGTTCTGGAGCTATCATTCCTGCCACTTTGGCTTTTGTAAACAACTCCTGACTGCTTCACAACCTCTCGCTACTGTTGGTTCTCTTAGGGCCAAATTGAACTGCAATATGTATTGTCAGATATGTACTTGGAACATTTCTGTTTTCATGATATATAGAGGAGTGAAGCAGGTTTTCTTGTGGACATGATGAGCCAGTGACCCTGAGAAAGAGTCTCCTGTTCCAGTGGTGGCTGGTGTTTCCGAGAAGTATAAGGAGGCACAGATGGTTACGCAATTGTAAAATGTGTACTCGCATTAGTTTTTTAGTTTGGTGTGTGCAATGATGCTCCCTTAGAGCTGCTTCTCAAACTTTTATCATACAGGGAATTTACTTGATGAAAATAATTGGCCAAGCTCAGAACTGTTTTTGCAATATTTACAAATGGCAATAGACAACAGACCGGATTGTGAAAGCTAAATTAGACGTGTTGCAACAGGCTTGAGCTAACAGTGGCTGTATTTTTCAGCACTCTGTGCACAGCTCCGTTTTTAAGAACTGTGAATCATGCATCACTGTTTCAATTAGTAGTGGTTTGTGACAATGTCCAGTTCATTTGGGCTTTCTGGTGAGACAGAAATACCTTGAATGATTATTGAATTTTTGGCTTTCATTTGTTGTTGTTTTTTTTGCCTCATTCGAATGCCATTCTTTACTTGGAGTCATTGAGTGTGGAGTGCGCAGTATTTACATTGGAGGATCAGATTTTTTTTTATTGTACTTTAGACTCCAGATGTTCTTTTAGATGCTTTTTCCAATTCAAATAGATCATATAGATTTGTGACGTAAATAATAGCTCTGTTATATTTTATACTTAACCTTTATTGTATATTCTTTGAGCATTTAAAATGTTTTATTTTCAATAGAAGTTTAAAAGGTTTAACCCCTAGGGGTTGATGATCGTGCCAGCGCAAAAGCCTTAATTTGTTTTCTTATCAGTGCCAAAGAGACTCATATAACATTCGGGCAAGTGTTATACATCATTATAATCTGTTACGTTTCTACTTGTACACTCACAATAAAAACAACATGTTGTGTTTTTTGCTAAATAAAGAAAACAAACATGCGCGATCTGCAGCCTCTCTCTCAATGATAGTCTTCAGAAAATGAACTGTAACTTAGTGAATACTTGTCACACAAACATGAGACGTATGTCTAAAAAAACTTTGAAATGTCAGGTTTTAAATATCTGTTGTGTTTTGTGGCCTTAATTCAGTGACAAAAACCACGTTATTCTCTTAAAAAATAGAAGCATGTACATTGCTCACATATTATGGTATCCCAGTTTGTGCTGAATACTGACATTTTTGCCATTAATGAGAATGTGAAAAAGCACAAATGTCAGAGCATGTCAAAACTTCTAAAGGGCTATATATTCATTTAAGAATCCTAAAAAATAAGTGTATCACTGTTTCTACAAAAATATTAGGCAACACTGTTTTTGAAATTGACAATAATAAGAAATGTTTCTATAGAAAGTTAAGTTAAGAAGTTAAGTAGGTCTTGCAAACACGTCGCCTCTGAATAATTATCAGAAAACCATACAGGAACCTGATCCTGTGATTGCCATTGCCTTTCATCTCAGCTGGAAATTCATCACTTCCTGATGGAGTATTGTGGTGCAGAAACACCAGAACGGTTTTCGTGTTCAAAGCAAACAAAAGCCTGTTAATTGGATTTAATTCTCACAATATTGCTCATGCATACTAATGAGATGTCTTTGAGGGCTGAGCGCAGAAGAGCGACACCAAATATACTTATTCCATTTGTAACAATCACCAATCTAGTGTTATTCTGACTGTACTAAGACAGGGGTCTTAAACTCCAACACACAAACCTGTAGTTTTCAAATAAGCCTGAAAGACTTGCTTAGCTGGATCAGGTGTGTTTAATTAGGTAAACACAAGCTAAACTCTGTGGGGCTGTAGCTCGTATCATACAACCTGATCAGCAACAATCGTTACGGACGAGGCTTCAGTTGAGATCTGTGTTCAAGGAGTCCGATTTTACAGCAGAAGAAAGTTCCCTGCGTTAATGGGGTTCGTTGATCAAGGGAGCAGATGTCTGCTTTTCATCAGGCCACACTGTGTTGTGGTTGTAAAGCCTGAATGCAATTAAGATTTCAGCTGCCACCTATCATGAGTGTAATTACCAGCAGCACAAAATCAAACAGTCCAGCCACTTCATTCCAGGCGTTTAGAATGCCAAGAGAATGAGAGCAGCCCAAAGTTTATCCTCTTTGGATTATATTTTCTCCTCTCTGTGTGTCAGAGTCATCTCACTAGGGTTGTTATTGGAACAGTTCCCTCCTGAGTCATAATTACGAAACGTGTGTACTTTTGTACTGCGTGCTGATGGCGATGAGGTTTTTTACAGCATTACCCGAACATTTAATGTCCAAACCGTAAACCAAAGTAGTCGGCCCCTTTCTTTGCTGCTGTAACAGCTTCCTCTTTTCTGAGGAGGCTTAGATGTTGGAACCTCGGAAGATTTGCTCCCATTCAGACACAAGGGTAAATGAGGTCAGATACTGATGTTGGGGGATTGAGTCTGGCTTGCTGTTGACCTTCTGATTCATCGCAAAGGTATTCAGTGGAGTGCTTAGACCTAGACTTAATGCAGATCAAATCAGGTCAAGATTTTCACACCATTAAAGCATTTCTTAATGGACATTGCTTTGTGCATTTATACACTCGTTAAAATGTTTGGGGTCAGTATATTTTTATATTTTTGAAAGGTTTTAATGCTCCAAGGGTGCATGTATTTGACCCAAAAAAAGAATCCAGTCAGAAATTTTAATGTTATGAAATATTATTAGTATGCAAATTGCGATTCATCCACTGTGATGAAATTCTACTAAAACCTTACATATAGTCTGTTTATTTCAATTAAAGAGAGTTTGTCCTTGCTTAATATGCATCGAATCTAGGACTATTAACATTTTTAATTTGTCTTTGAGTTAATTGCGTATTAGTGTACATTGTGTTCCTTATGTTCACCAGAGTACATTGAACGAAGCGTGTTTTACTATTACATTTTTGAGCTTGAGTCAGAGCTGCTAACTGGTCCGTCAAATGAATCCTGTATCTCACCCGGCTGAGATGGGGGCTATCAAACAAAAGCGTCAAGCTCTGTCAATCTCTGCTATTTAGAGCCATTACTGAGCAGCCACGTGCCAAGGCCTCATGATGAGTGAAATATGGCGTTCTCAGGCGACAGACATCATTATATTTTCATTACTGAATGCTTCCCATAAAAAATGAGATGCTGAGATGAATGGGCAGAGGGAAGGAAAGGACAGGAGGAGCCGTGAATCAGGCTGGATTAGAAACACATGTGAGGGACCTTTCCTTGTAATCATCTGTATTGGATCAACATGGGATGACGCGTGTCAGAAGAATTGCGAGATTCCAGTGGCTAAGTTGCCACATGATGAGTGTCAAGCTCTCATATTATTGATGGTATGGCGTGTGCATCATTTTTAATGATGGAAAATATTTCTTAGTTGAATGGGTGATGACGTTTTATACAGCTGAAATGATCGTTCTCCTCCGTTGACTCGTAATTCACTGTTGGGTCTTGATTACTTTAAGCAGAACTTGCAGCCGATCGTGGAGACTGAACTCATTATCACAATGTGAGCACATTCACAGTCGTGTTAGTTTCACATAGAGATGTTTACTCTTGGTGGGTTTTTTAGTTTGGCTGTCAGATCTGTTCCCCCAGCATAAGAAATATTTAGAAATTCCCAGATGGACGTTAGGCGTGCTGCATGTTTCTTATATTAATGTCAGCATATTCTTTATATAAAGATAGATGCTATTTCTTTGCACTAAGTGTAAATCTTGTTAGACTATAAGGTTATGAAACAGTATGCAATAATAGCAACATATTCAGTGTAAATGGTTATATTTATTGAAATCATAAACGAATGCTGCCTTATTGGAACATTACCCTCCCTTACACCCACTCCTACCCAACCCTACCTGATAAACACATTATTCCCACTATTAAATACCATTAGGCACTTTTGTCCACTTTTAAAAATATTTTCGTAATTTTTATTTAAAATAAACTCCTATTTGAGCTTAAATGCAATGGGAAAAGGAACAAGAATAAGCCAAAAAAAAAGCCAGATTCGACCTCTGCTCAGTCACTTCAAACACCACCTGCCTTACTCTCTGTGCCAGTGATGCTGCAATTTCTTCTGTAATTTGAGCTGGCTTAATAAGACAATGTTGGGCAGAGTTAGTGAAAATAGCCTCTGCCAACAAGGTGGGGTATACACTTGGTGTAAATAGACACCCCATTCATTTCATTTGACCCCCCTCTCCATAATTTGATCAATTTACAACTTTTTCTTTGTTTTCTTCACAAATTTAGGCCTGTTTACACTTGGTCACTTCATGCCTTTTAATACTGATTGAATAGCTATCTGATTTGTTAAAATGGTTCCGTTTAGCGACATAAATGTCTCTGCAAAATTAATATGAATCTGATCTTCAATTCCCACTCTATATGCAAATTTAACGGACTTCCCGTCAACAAAAGCAACAGATATGAGCTGCATTTCATTTATCATCAGCTAATTTCAAGATCAAAGACTGCAATAGGAGAGAGAGCGGCATCAACACTGGTAGGATCATTTAGGCCGCATTTACATTACATGGTTGGAGTGACCAAATTCCGAAAGTGTATACAGGAATAAAGCACATGGATTCCGTTATTCTCAGATCTGTTTCAGGCCTCATACATATGTGGAAATACATCTGATGTGAATTGTATACGGTCATTTGCCTCTGCTATGTAAGCAGACAGATATATCCCTTTGAATGTGAGTGATAGCCTACGTCATTGAAAAAGAGACTGTGACAAATGACGTCAGCTCGGGTGGACACCGACCACAATGACTCTTTTCCCCTCCGCATTAAGAGACCAATATTTTGCTGAACTTTTGAAGATGTTTGCGGAAAGCAAAGGCTTGTATTATCATTTCCCCTGCATCTACTGCAAATTGTGCTGTTTCCATTTCCTTTTCAGACGACAAATCTGAATTAGGCATCAAGACCTGCAGTGTAAATGCAGCCTTAAGATGATTGTTTGTTGAGCATCTGCGACTTACTTTTAATTTGTGTCAGTTTGCACATCGGCTTGCTGAATAGATAGGGTAGAGTGGGGTAAAATGCCCCCTACTGTTTTTCCCACAATAACCACTAGATAAAATCAAGATATGTTTTTGTTGTTGCTATGGACTATGTTGACCAGAGTGATGTAGAAGTTTTTACCGCAAAGCTTACAGTGGTGATGTACCTGAGAGAAAACAGATTTCATGTTACGTGATATAACAGCAAGAAAAAACTTGTTCTAAAGCTTGTTGTTTTGCAGAACATCACAGTTATATATGATATGAGAAGAGCAAGGCCTGTAGTTAGGGATTACTTGTCATTTAAGGAAAATATAATTATATATTCTTTCAAACAAGTGTGGTCCTGGTCAAGACAATCTCCTGAACTCCAAACTGAATGTCAGAATGGGAAAGAAAGGTGATTTAAGCAATTTTGAGCGTGGCATGGTTGTTGGTGTCAGACAGGCCGGTCTGAGTATTTCACAATCTGCTCAGTTACTGGGATTTTCACTCACAACCATTTCTAGAGTTTACAAAGAATGGTGTGAAAAGGGAAAAACATCCAGTATGTGGCAGTCCTGTGGGCAAAAATGCCTTGTTTATGCTAGAGGTCAGACGAGAACGGGCCGACTGATTCAAGCTGATAGAAGAGCAACTTTGACTGAAATAACCACTCGTCGTTTAAATGCCACGGCCTACCTGAGCATTGTTTCTGACCATGTCCATCCCTTTATGACCACCATGTACCCATCCTCTGATGGCTACTTCCAGCAGGATAATGCACCATGTCACAAAGCTCGAATCATTTCAAATTGGTTTCTTGAACATGACAATGAGTTCACTGTACTAAAATGGCCTCCACAGTCACCAGATCTCAACCCAATAGAGCATCTTTGGGATGTGGTGGGAGCTTCGTGCCCTGGATGTGCATCCCACAAGGTGAAAGGGGGTCAAACACAGTATTAGTATGGTGTTCCTAATAATCCTTTAGGTGAGTGTATATATATATATATATATATATATATATATATATATATATATATATATATATATATATATATATATATATATATATATATATATATATATATATATAATTAAAAAGTTATTTTTATTCAAAATTATCCACTGTAAAAAATATTTTAAAAGTAAGTTACCTGGTTGCCTTACAACTTTGAGTTCATTGAAATTAAAATTTTGAGTTAGGACTGTAACAAAAAAAAAAAAGTTGAGAAAACTTAAAAGTTTAAGGCAACCAGCTGCAGAACATTTTTGAGTTTTCTCATCTTATTTGTTTGTGTTATCTCAACTTTTTTCATATTAAATAGTTGAATACACTTTAAAAGCTGAATTTGTCATACAAAACATGTTGGATTTTTTACAGTGCATTTTTCTGAATCAACATCACCCTTTATTCAAATATTATTAAAAGATTTTGTAAACATATTGTGTAATTGTGTTTTATTTGTTATAATGCAGTGAAACATGCCAAAAAAGGTGCTATTTTCATGATTCATCACAGCATTTTTAAAATTTATGTGGTTCAGATACGATAATATTTTGAGTTTCTATTTATTAAACCAATTTCCTTCATTGTATTAACTCAAAATTTTAATTTAAATTAACTCAAAATTTTAAGGAAACCAGGTTATTATCTTTTTTAAGTTAAACCAACAATATTTTTTTACAGTGTGGTAAAACTGCATTTTATCATTTGAATACTCCTATATCGATATAATGATTCCCTGTTCCTGACCTAACAGAGCAGTGTAGTTTTTCTATCTTTGTCAATCTTTTTCTGTTGTGATATATCTGTCTCTTCATGTGTGGTTGTTTTACTTGCACAAGCCTATCACTCTCTCCCTCTCTGTGTTTCTTCCCTTTAGTATCCCTAATTGCACTAGTCTGTGAATGTTTGGGGGGTGTAGAGATCAAGAGTTGCTCTCTCTGAACATAAAAAAATGTCATGTTTATTGAAAGTTTGCTCATCTCTTGAAAGTACTAGTTTTTTTTATTTTTTAGATTCACATTATTTTCCTCTTTCCTATGTGATTTGTCCATATCCTCTCAATCCCTTGCTCTGTCTACCAGCCACTGTTTGTGAAATTCTGCCATGAAATGTTTTAGTGGTGAAATTACTAATTGTTCATTTCTAATCACATGCATTACCATATTACATGTAGCTTAACAGAAAAAAGTTTTTTTGAATTATGATCCTTGTTTTTTGAGACCTGAAAACCTGTTTTTGAGAGTTGAGACCTTGTGAATTATGAATTTCTGTGTATGAGCATGTCTCACTTTGAATGAAGACTCTACAATAGATAGAAATACCAAGCTTCAAAGCTGTAGAAGACATTTTCACATGAAAAAAGAGACGCTGAGTAAGAGAAAACAAATCCGGTAAAAGGCACTGTTAGATCTGTAATGTAATTTATTGTCTAGTTCATAACCATTCAGCGAAGACATGGAAACTATTCCAAGTGAAACATAATGATAGCATAATCAATTAAACAGTGTTATGATTGCAAATGACGAGGATTGTGATCAAAACTCACGTTTCTGACATGTCATTTACTCTATAGCTAAATAGGGATCATCTGTCTATTTCACAGTGTTTTTTTTTATATCTCTGTAAACAAGGCCATTATATGACTGACTCGTTTCTTTTCTGTTCATCGACCATCGCATCCAAAGGCGTTTAGATTTAATGAATACTGTATAATGAGTCAGCCGATTATGATGAGAAATGTTTTGGGTGTATGTTCTGGGAGCTTAATCACTGGGTTTGTATCTCCTTTACAAACAGCATCTGCTTCATTGTTCACCAACTGATTGAAATGAATGCAACTGCACAGTAATGAAAACTGTTTTTATGCCAACCAGAAATGGAATCAGGTATGTTTTGTTAGAGTTTTCTCTCTCAGTACAGTAAAACTGAATGACGTGATGTGATGATTTGTAGTGCAGTGTTGGAAAAATGGGTGCAGGCTGGAGAAGTGGTGTGGCAAATTCCATCTTTGTGGCAAAGTCACCTGTAACATAGTTCTTTGTTCAGGGAAGAAGGAGGCGGGAACCGGCGAACATTCAACAAATACTTTAATAAATAAATAAACAAACTGAAAGTAAACCACGGACAGCCTCTCACAGACGACTGCTGCACACACACAAAATTTAAACAAAACACAACGTAAATTCCAGGCCTGGTCCTCTCTCGTCCTTCACTGGTGTCGCTCGTCCTTATATACCTCCGAGCTCCCTCATGAGAGCACTGTAAACCCAAATTAGTAAGCAGAACTCAAAACATTTGATGTAACTCGTTGCCTCAAATTTTTTAAGTTGAATAACTTAAAAGTCACAATTTTCCAGAACTTAAAAGATTGGATTACCTGATACTTGTACCTTTTGATAACAGTTGCTCATTTAGCTCAACTCAAATATTTGCAGTTATATGACTTACAATTTTCTGTTAAGGCAACTCAATTATTTTCAGTTATTATGACAAAGTTTTGCGTTTTCACAGAATTTTAAAAAATAAGTACACAACCACACCATTTTATGTTAACAAAACTCAATTTTTATTGCTTTGTCTTGTCATTGCTTAAAGTACATGTTAGTCAAATATGTTGAGTTTGTTTCCTTAAAAACATGTGACTCTTTTGAGGCAATTGAGATCCAGCACAGTTTTAAATATCAGAAAAGCTGAATAAGATTTAAAAATATATTTTATGTTAAGTACTTTTTTTGAGAGATTTACTCACACACAGGCATCAAGAATCAGCCTATGAACCTCAACCATGGTGACACGCTTCATGCCGCAATGCATTATGGGAGCCATGGATGAGTTTTGCATGATGTACCCAGAATGCATTGCGGCATGATTCATGTCACCATTGTTGAGATTCATGTGCTGATTCTTGATCTCTGTGTGTGAGTAAGTCTCGCAGGAGTTAGAAGTGCTTATTGTGTGATGTGTTAAACCGGAGAACAAAACTTTTGCACACGTTTTTTTTTTTTTTAATTCGTTTGTAGGCTACATTAAACTGATGACAATAAAAATACAATAAATAAATAAATAAAATAAATACATTTTGTCTTCCACTAACACATTTCAGTTTGCCACAACTACATTTTTTTAATAGGCTATGGTTGTAATTTATTTGTTATGATGGATTTTACTTATTTGGTTAAGCACTTTGAGATTTTATTGTATTTTAGCATGTGCTATATAAATTAAGTTTATTTTTAAATCATCTCTATTTGAAACAACAGAAATAACAGGACTTCATCATTCTTAGCATGTAATTACTTATGTTTTTAAGTTATGCTTACTTATTCACAAAAAAGTTCCCTTTAATCCAAAAATATTAGTTGAAATTACTCAAAAGGAAGACCATGTTACACCAACTTGAAATAATCAAGTTGGTAAAACTTTTTCTAAAACTTTGAGTATACACTACTTAATCTATTTAACTAATATGAACGTTTGGGTTTACAGTAAGGACTGGAGACTGGTGTGCCTTGCAGGTGACGCTCATTCTCAGTCATGCACCGGTCTCCTCTCGCTCCTCCCACGTCTCTCGCTCGTCCGCCTCGCCACATCCACCTTTCTTGAACCCATTACACATGTATACAAGAGAGATTGTAACCCTACAATGCATTCCCAATGTGTTGGACAGAAGTGTGTGTCCAGCAGTGAATGTTTTTTTTTTTTGAGTGTGTGTGTGTGGTTATCTATTTTAGGACATGTGTTTTGGATTTTTTTTTTTTTGTTATATGATATGATATGATATGATATGGTATGATATGACATGATTGGATATGATATTATACAGTTGTGGTCAGAGTTATTGCCACCCTTGGTAAATATGATCAAAGATGGCTGCAAAAATAAATCTTCATTGTTTATCCTTTTTATCTTTTATTTAAAAAAAATCACAAAAATCTAACCTTTCGTCTTATTGTCATCTTCTATAATGCCTGATGGGTTTAGAGAACACCTGACAAGAGATCAGGGTCCATTCCTCCATACAGAATCTCACCAGATCCTTCAGATTCCCAGCTCCATGTTGGTTTCAACCCACTCATTCTCTATAGGGTTTATGCCAGGGAACTGGGATAGTCATGGCAGAAGCTTCATTCTGTGTTCAGTGACACATTTGTGTGTTGATTTTGATGTTTGTTTTGGATCGTTGTCCTGATGGATCCGACCACAGCTTATTATAAGATTTCTAGCAGAGGCCGTCAGGTTTAGATTTTTTTATCTGTTGGTATTTGCTAGAATCCATTATACCATGTGTCTGAACAAGATGTCCAGGACCTCCAGTAAAAAAACTGAACCACAACATTAAAGATCCAGCGGTATATTTAACCGTGGGCATGGGGTACTTTCTATCCCTGGTGGGTTTGCTGCTAAAAAGCTCTTTTTATAGTTTCATCTGACCACAGAAACAGGTCCTTTTTGAAGTTCTGGTCGTGTCTGACAACTGAATATGCTGGAGTTTGTTTCTGGATGAGCAGGGAAGATTTTTCTTGAATCAAAATCACCAAACAACTTGTGGTGATGTAGGGGTTGTTAGACTTTCTGACTTTACTAATCTCTGCGATTGGAGAGTCTTTGGTCACTCAAACTTTCCTCCTCGCCCGTGCATTTAGACATTATAGTCACATGTCCTCTTCCAGGCAGATTTGTAACATCTTAAGTTGATTGGAACTTCTTAATTATTGCCCTGATTGTGGAAATGGGGATTTTCAATGCTTTAGTTATTTTCTTACAGACACTTTCTATTTTGTGAAGCTCAACAATCTTTTGCTGCACATCAGAACTATATTCTTTGGTTTTTCTCATTGTGATGAATGATTAAGGGAATTTGGCCTTTGTGTTTCCTGTGAAACAAGACGTCATAGCTAGACAATTTCATGTTCCTAGTCACCCTGGTGTGCTAATTTTTTTTAAATATAATGGGAATATACTTCAAAGATATTTTAAACATTGCAGATTTATTATTACAGCCATCTTTGATCATATTTACAAGGGGTGCCAATAATTCTGACCACAGCTGTATGTGATATGATATGATACAATATGATATGATTGATATGATGGATTGGCATTGACACTCTGTCCAGGGTATTTATTTATTTATTTATTTATATATTATTTCAATAGACTCTTACTAAAAGTTAGTACGGTAGTTTTTTTAACGTTTAGTTTTTGGTTAGGATTAATGAATGTAGATTATGGTCATGCATAATACGGCATTAATTATGTGCTTTATAAGTACCAATAAACAGCTAATATCATAGTAATATACTAATAACAACTAGTTAATAGCGAGAATTGAACCCTAAAATAAAATGTTACCAATTTTCTTTTGGTAGGGAGGGCCTCAAAGCAAAAATTGAGCAGATGGGTTTGGTCAGAATTATTTCTAGAACCCATTATTACCTTCTATCTACATACTCCGTGGGTCCACGGGTCCCCTTACAGTGAAGTCACCATTTTAAGCCGCCGTGTTTCTACAGTAGCCCTAAACAGTCAAACTGTTCTACAGAGCTCTAGCTACTCTCTGCTGTCTCAGACGACATATTTGTCCTGTGTCGGTCACCGTAGCTTCTCTATGTGCTTTGAAAGAGAGGGGTGGGCGGTTGCAAATTGCTACCTTATCGCTAGATGCCGCTAAAATTTACACACTGCAACTTTAAGTAAAAGAAGCAGAAAGAGGGGAAAAAGTGCAGGTTAGATGATTAACACAAAATGTGTTACACAAAATGTTGTGTGAAGAAAACAAAGAAAAGGATGAATAATGAACCACATAAGGAGAGAAAATAAACACTTTTTCTTTTATTCAGCCACAAACAAGTATTCAGAACATGCTTCTGAGGAAGAGGTCAATCACAACACACTTATATATCACTTTTACACAGCGTTCGCAATCATCCGTCATCAAGCATCAGTTTGCCTCTCCTGCCTGCAGTGTGATAAGGATTGTTTCAAGGACTGTGTGTGTGTGTGTGTGCGTGTGAAGAAAGAGTCAAGAGTCTGAGGTAAGACACAAGTCAAGTGTTATGGCTTTTTTTACCTTTCCTCCCCATGATACACACTCATGAAACCATGCAGCTGCTTGACTCCAACACCTGCTGTAAACATGTCTCGGTGTCAGAAAAAAATGCACAGAATTCAAACCGACTCTTTAGAGCCAGCCGTCAAAAGTGCAACACACTTGACAGGTCGAATGAGGTGAGGTGCTGGGAATCTAATGAAAATATACTGATCTGCACACCACAGCTGGAAATTTTGTTCCAATTTTTTTTTTTCACATGCTTTTCAGCTCACCCACGTTTACTTTTATCACTTTGTGATTTTCTGTGCTTCCACCTCACAACCTGGTTTCTGACATTTGTCAGACCTTTTGCAACTCAAGTGGGAGGCATTTGTATTTATGTGCATGCGTGTATCTGTGTGCGCAAGTGACTCTGTTTTTTTATCTTGTGTGTGTGTCTGTAAGTTATGAGAAAATCAAACTTGGAGAGGGACAGCTGGCATCCCTTCAGACATTGCTTGACCTTTCTGTCTAGCACAATCACGCTCATATACACACACCCACGCAGGGCATCAGGTGTAAAGTGCCTCAATTTAAAGTTTGGCACAAACATTTTCAGGTGTATTATCTACACTTAAAATGAGATGAAAATCAAAAGAGCTGTCTGTTAAGCCTCTCTCTGTCTCTCTCTGAGGTGGAAGCACTCAAATGTTGATGTGTAGTGTATTGGTTTGTTTGGTGAATCATATTGCTGATGACTGCTGGGAATAGCCGGGCTGCTGGTCCATATGCCAGGATACATAATCTACACATGCAGGACGTACCAAGGGATACGTGAAGCCATCATTTTCAAACCTGTTTTTGCCACCAGCAGATGCATAAGTACATAAAACTAGATTTTTACTTTACATAAAACTAGACTGTTTCGTTCTAGGCTGTGTCCGAAACCTGGAAAATGCCTTTGGAGGACACATTTCAAGGTAGGAAGGCATCAAGGCACGGTTGAATCCAATGTTAGCTTCACTTCCTGTCTCCTGAGATACCTTAATCTGATCGATTTTTGAAGACAGCATAGATGAATCCTTCGCTGCCTTTGATATCCCACAATCCTGTGCGTTCCATTCTGTGACAGCTGAGCTAGAAAAAAAGATGCCGTCCGAAAGTTGCTTTTTCTTGTTGGTTTGTGTGTAAATGCATGTTTTTGACCAACATTTGCCACTTCTGATGTAATTTCTAGCGATAAATTACTGATGTTGTAATTAAAAATTTGTTTAGTTTTCATCAAAGCTCTCTTTATTTTGTTGTAGATCATTAAACTGTTACACTGCCTAAGAAGTCTGTCTGAAATCAGTTTTGTGAGGTGCCTTCAGTTTCATCCTGTGATTGGTCAGTTGGACCAGTGTGTTGTAATTGGTCAATCGCTTTGAGTGTGTTTCGGAAAAGTGAGTTTCAACCAATGGTTGCGTCAGATGTTCTCATTGTCCATCATAATCTTAACGGTCATTACCTGTCATATTTTAATGATAGGAAGACTTTTAATAGCTTTTGTTTTTATTCACAGTTTCATTTTAATCATGATCTTACAGGATAAGCATATAGGCTAGATTATGCATACTTTTTTTTTAGCGAAGAGAACAGAGACTGCGCATCACTTTTCATGTTTATCACCACACGAAGCAGATGACAGCGGAGGCCACTAAAACATGACCTTTGTACCTGAACAGACAACACAATATTACAAAATACAATTACGATTAAAAAAACTCAACTAACTTTCAGTATCTGCCTGAACACAAATGTTACTCCTTGTCCACATGGGCTTAAACTGCATGCTCACTCACTTCACTCACTGCGATCAAAGACGAGACAATAATAGATAAAAATGAATATGCGTGCTCGCTACCAACTGGACAGGGGTAGGAATTACAATTACAAGTTACAACAGATCACCCTCAGTGTAATCTGTCAAAATGATAGATGGCCTTTTTCGTCAATGCTAAAAAAAATTCTGTCTATGACAAAAAAAATATTTGGTTACAGTGAACTACTAATTCAACCTGGCCTCATCACTTTTTTTGTGTATGCCTTATGCGGGGATTATTTAAAATTAGGTATGACATGTCCGTTCCCGGAAGAACGTCCCGGTGCACCGTTTTACCTGAAATGGTAAAAAAAGCATAATAGGACCCATTTAAGGTGCCATCACATTAGCAAAATTTCATATAAAGTATTCACATGGCACTCCAAGGTACTTTAACAATGAAATAGTACTATAGTGCAAAAAGACAACAACGATGTGGTTTCATGTGCTGTTGGTGTTTTGATACTCGAAGTTAGAGGATCTTAGAAGTCGGGAGTTTATCACAATCACACTGAGCATTTACAACTGTAAGCTATCTACAACAGTGCTACAGCTATTTGCACTTAGTGTAAATGGAATCTAGTTGCTACTTGGTGTAAATAGCATCTATCGCTATTTGAACTTAGTGTAAATAGCATATATTGTAAATGGCATCTAAATAGCTGCTGTCATACATTTATTCTATAATAGAATTATATGGACTTATATTTGTCTTATTTACCTTATATATCTATATATATCACTTGATTGACAGCCGTATTACATACCTATTCATAAGCTTTAGATGCAAGTAAACATTGAAGACTTTCATTGCTGACAAATGATGAGATGTATTTGCAGATTTGGTTTCAGTGGATTGTAAATGCATATCCATTTCAGCGCTTGTTTTGTTATCTGTGTTGTGAAGTATCCCGTTACAGTTTTACCGAATGAGAAACTATCCCAAATGATTCAGTGTGCGAGTGAGCTGTCCAAATGATTCAGACTGAATCGTTTCAGTATTTCTAACCCTGTTTGACCAATTAATAAAAAAAAACTGATTAATTCAACTGCTGGACACATGATTTGATAGCTAAAATATTATCAGGAAAGTGCAAAGTTACATATGTTAATGCTAACCCGTTATTGAATTGCTACTTTTCAACAGTTTGCAGTGAGGCACATGTGAAAGCGTTTGCACAGACCACTTCTTTAGATGAGCTGTGGAGGTATGATGTGTATAATCATAGAGTACAAGACCTATATTCTACCATACAATAGCATGCAGAGATGAATAACATGAAACCTTCCCTCCAAAGTGAGTCCTTTTCCCCTCACACCAGGCACATATTTTAGCCACCGATCAGAAACCACTTTGCAATGAAGAGGTCGTGACCCAGTGGAGAGCAAGAGATATGAAGGGGTTCACAGGCAGCAAAGAGAATTAAAAAAGGGAGAATGAATTTGTGAAAATGAAGGATAATTAGGAGCCCAGAAGAAAAGGCTGTTTTTTTTTTTTTTCATTCTGCCTGACGCTAATGTGAATACGATTGCAATTTGTCATGAAATGATTATTTCGCTTTCATGAAGGTTCTTTGTCTAATTCTATCCATATGTCAGAGCGCACAATGCTCTTTGAATGGAGCTGTGATGCAAATCAAAATCAATCAGCTTTGGATGGATTTGCAAGTGCTTGACCCTCTAGCCTGATCAGGAGCTTTATTAATGAGAGATTTTTGCCTTTTTATGAGAGTAGTTATACTCAGATGACTCCAGTTAAAGGGATAGTTCACCCAAAAATGAAAATTCTGTCATCATTTACTCACCCTCAAGTTGTTCCAAACCTGTGTGAGTTTATTTCTTCTGTTGAACACAAAGGAAGATATTTTGTAGAATGTCTGTAATCACCATCGACTTCCATAGTAGGAAAATATATGGAAGCCAATGGTGCCCCACAACTGTTTGGCTAAAAACATTCATCAAAATATCTTATTTTATGTTTCATATAACAGATATATTTAAACAGGTTTGGAACAACTTGAGGGTGAGTAAATGATGACAGAATTTTCATTTTTGGGTGAACTATCCCTTTAAGTGCTTTGGTGTAGAGCACAGATGTATGCAGAAATACACTATATTGCACATGAAATTTAAGGACATCCCATTCTTAATCCGTAGGGTTTAATATGGAGTCTTCTGGGAAGGCTTTCCACAAGGTTTAGAAGTGTGTTTATGGGAATTTTTGACCATTCTTCTAAAAGCACTTTTGTGAGGTCAGGCATTGATGTTGGACGAGTAGGCCCGGCTCGCAGTCATCGTTTGAATTCATCCCAAAGGTGTTCTATCGGGTTGAGGTCAGGACTCTGTGCAGGCCAGCCAAGTTCCTCCCCACCAAACTTGGTCATTAATTTCTTTATGGACCTTGCTTTGTGTATAACAGTCATGTTGGAACAGGAAGGGGCCATCCCCAAACTGTTCCCATAAAGTCGGGAGCATGAAATTGTCCAAAATGTCTTGATATTCTGAAGCATTAAGTGTTCCTTTAACTGGAACTAAGGGGCCAAGCCCAACCCATGAAAAATAATCTTGACCAAAAATAACCAAAATTTACACTTGACATAATGCAGTCAGGCAAGAACTGTTTTCCTGGCAACTGCGAAACCCAGACTTGTCTGTTGGATTGCCAGACAGGGAAGTGTGATTCGTCACTCCAGAGAACACGTCTCCTCTGCTCTAGAGTCCAGGGTGATGTAATGGTTGGATGCAATTGCTCGGCCATGGAAACCTTTTCCATGAAGCTCTCAACTCTCTGTTCTTGAGCTAATATGAAGTTCACATGAAGTTTGGAGGTCTATAGCTATTGACTCTGCAGAAAGTTGGCGACTTCTGCACACTGTACTGTGATTTTACGTGGCCTACCACTTCATGGCTGAGTTGCTGTTGTTCCCAATTGCTTCCACTTTGTTATAATACCACTAACAGTTGACTGTGAAATATTTAGTAGTGAGGAAATTTCATGAATGGACATATTGCACAGGTGGAAACCTATCACGGTACCACGCTTGAATTCACTGAGCTCCTGAGAGCGACCCATTCTTCCACAAATGTTTGTAGGAGCTGTATGCATGCCTAGGTGCTTGATTTTATACACCTGTGGAAGTGATTGGAACACCTGAATTCAATGATGTCCAAATACTTTTGGCAATATATAATGTCAAATACAACTTTTTTTAGTAAATTTTCATTAGTTATTTCATATTTTTTCATATTGTATTTAAAGGGGTACTTCAGTGCTGGGAAGATGAATCTGTATTGGGATGAAACTGGGTCATTTATGTAGTAGAAATGTGAAATTATTTTTGTATTTGGTGCTTTCTAGACTGAGAAAAGACATAAAATGTATTTTTGTCTCATGGGGATAAAAGACAACAACTCCCAGAATGCACTTGCTTCGCTTCCCCGCAAGGCCACTCTAGGCACGGCTACTGGTTTACTGGATCACTTGCCCACCACGTTCACTTTCATAAAATCAGTTCAGTTAGAGAACAGACACTACAATTAAAAACTGAACATGTCAGTTCGATATAATGTGAGTGAGCTGATTGAGTGCCATTACAAATGCAGCAGGAGTCAGATTACATTCATCACTAGAGCTGAGGTAAGCGCGGCCGTGGCATACATTCACAGCGCGTGTTCAGTCTGGCGCATTTTTAGTTCATGTCTTTGGAAGCTTAACTTTCATAGGAATTCATTTGAAAAGTTGAAACACTCACTTTGGTCTCCACCGCTCCGTTTACATGAATCTCCGCAGCTCCCCGAGCCGAGTGCTGTGAGTGTGATGTTGAAAACATGTGGAAATAGCGCCCACTGCTGGCTGTAGTCTTTAGCCTCTGGCCAAAAAATCCTCAGATGACGCAAAATGGCGATATTTGCGTCATCGGAGGACTTTCTCCAGAAATAAAATACATAATTCTCTCGGCTCAGGGTGATATGAGGGGGGAAAGTATTTGAATATACTCCCATGTTTCTACTGATACAAAGCTTAATGCTAATCGCTGAAGTAACCCTTTAATATATATTTGACGTATTATTATTATGTTTAAATATGATTAATTAGATTATATATAATATTTAATGAATAATATTTTGTATTAAAATATATAATATATATAGACTTGAGACCACTAAATTAGGAGAAAATTGATTTTTATCTTTCCTTTTTGTATACTACTGACACAGTAAAAAAACACACACCCTTTTTCAATTTCTCTGAATTCCCAAGTGTGGCTTCTCACATTTATTAACTAAGGTCTATTTAATCCTGAATTTTGTGCTCTAGGCTGAAACCCTGTGAGAAACTCACAGCCGGGCTCTTGTTGTACAAAAACTTTTCACGTATTGGTGAAATATTTTGTAACTCTTCCCCTCTCACTGATAATTCCTTATTCTGGTTCATAACCTGTTGTTGCTGGCTGATCAGCACAACCACGCATGTCTGACCAGTTTTTAATGAGTGCTTATTTGACAGCTATGACTCCTACACTGTTGTTTCTTAGTGTGTGTGCTCACATATGAGAGTGTGTGTACTGTATTGGGAGGGGATGATGAAACCCACTGACATTTTTACCCTTGGTGACGAAGAACTAACATCCTCATTTCACTCTTCCACCTCTCCCATCCTAAACTCCCTCCCTCTGCCCCATCACTCCATCCTGAGTGGCTTCGGAAATGCCACTCACCTCCACAGACTTCATCCATGACCTTTCCCACCCTTATTAGGGAAAAGCCAAGGCTCCAATCAATCACCCCCAGTCATCAAACCGCTAATCAAACCATCAATATGATTATACACTAACACTGGCTACATATTCAGAGGTTTTAGTACAACAAAAGCAGTTGTTTTCCACTTTAGAAAATGGACTGCAGTATGTTACTTATATACAAGCTTTGTATGCAAAAAAATGAGCATACTGCAATTCTCACAAAAGTAAGAACGGGAAAATTTCTAGAATAACAGAAGGTGAAACTCAGGCAAGAGCATCTGAACTGGAACCTGCAGTTTTCAGTCATTTTGGTTGGAAAGAGATTCAGTGCTTCACCGAGCCCATTTCCTGTTTGACATTACTATGCTGTAGGGTCTTTTCCCTTGCTCTCCCAACCACCGCTCATCCATTTTTCCTGTCTGTTCTCTACCTCCAACTGCTCATTTCATCCCGTCTTCCCCACTGAGTCCTGCAGTTGTGTGTGTGTGAGCGTGTGAGTGCAGTAGTCGTGTGAATGTGTACTGTTGTAGCACCCTTCATGGTTAGAGGGTTAAACACACAGGGACCACACAAGATGAAGGACTTGCTCACAACTGTCTCCTAGAATGATTTATGAACAGCAGCAGCCCCTCAGACGCACACGGACACCGTATACACGCACACACAAACACAAAAATCCTAGTACCCCTGGTACACAGTGTTATCAGAGATCGATAGGTATGTGGTTTTATTGAATAATCTGAAGACAGGCTGGTTTATTTAGCTGATAAAGGTCCAATGTCAAGGTTTTATATACGTAAGGGGTCATTGCACCACTTTTAAAACCTTTTTAAAACCTTTCAAATGCGAAGAGAACGTCTAGTTCTGTTTATGCAAAAGTGAATATGAAGGACTGAGGGTATATGAAAAATAGGTTGGATTCTAGAAAATGCAGGGTGATCGAGGGACCAATGAATAAAATTACCTGGTATGTGTAATGACTTTTCATGATATCTGATTGGTTTTAAAAATGTGCAGTAACCAAAAAACTGCTGGTCAGTTTTTAGAAGACACTTTTCCTTTTCTAGAATAATCGCTTCATTATTGTTAAAAATGAATTATGACTTTAAAATGAAACCTGATTTAAATGTAATTTCAGTTTTATAAAGTTTGCACTGCAAGCAAGCAACACAATGAGATGAGAATGCTCCATTCTTTGAGTTCAGACACATTTGTTGATTTTCAACCTTTGCATCTTGCCATTCGCTTTCTTTGTAGACTCGTTCAGTCTGACTGCTTACTTCATTATAGTGGTAGCATTCTGATTTGTTGCATCATCCTTTTTTTGCAGTGCAGACACAGATGGTGCAACTGAAATAGTAGAGTGTGAATCTTTGTTTTGAGATAACACTTTTAAGATTTCTATGCCCTTGTTTCTCCATTAATGTTTAAGCTCTAGTATTGCTCCTGTTGAACTGTACTTGCATCTTACAAGTGATTGTGTGTCTATCCACATATTCCTCTCATAATTATATTTCTTTCTGACACATCTCTGCTTTCCCTGTGTTTTGCAACCCCACACACACACACACCTTTTTTATTTTCTTTCCAGTGTGCTCCAGGTATTTTGTGATGGATTAACACTCTTGCAACTGTTCTTGTGTCCACAGGAGTCTGATCAAACACATTCACAAACTTTCTTTTCTTTGTCTTAGAACCTAGGCATTCCTAGATGAACACATGTGCTGCAACATATTGATCTGTGAGATTTGGTGCTTTGGGTGAGGGAAGTTTTGAATCTGGCAATATTCTCATCCTCTTCTTGCCAGTTTATACCCTTGCCCAACCCTCCACTGTTTTTATATTATTTACCACAAAATATATTCCAGTTCTTTTATTTGAAATTTTGAAATTGAGTTTTGTCCTTTTGTTTTATTTTCATATGAAAAAATAAATAAAAAATCAATACAAAGCTTTAGCTGGAAGCTGTAAGTATTGCATCCCATTCCCATTGTTTAAAAATTGACAGCACAATTTGTTAGAACTCATTATGATGTCTTAATATTGTGCTCAGACAGGTCTTTATGAACCATCATTCTCTCATCACTGTATAATATGCAGATCAGTTTTTGAAAATTAGTGATGAGTCATCATATATATATATATATATATATATATATATATATATATATATATATATATATATATATATATATATATATATATATATATATATATATATATATGGGTTTTCAGAAGCTGAAGTAATACTTTTCTGTACATACACAAACCCCCAAAAACAATGCTGACATAGACGTTGTCAATTCATTCTCAGCAATTTGTCTCATGCAAATGCCTGTCCAAGCTTCATCATGCCCACCATAAACATTTACTGAACGCCCACAGGAACAGCCACTAAAAGCCGTCAGTTGGTTCTGCTTAATCTCTGCATCTTCTCCCTGATACAAGCATAATCACGCTGCCAGAATTACAATGAGCCAGCAAACACTTTGAACAAAAACTAATGTACCTCAGTAAACTAACCCTACATACTAAAGGCCTCAATGCAAAATGCATCTCGGTGAAGCAGTATATTCCTTTTATCCTTTCATATGATAACTAAATGTATTTAATGGAGGATAACAGAACAGAAGATGGTTGGATGCTTACCCACCCACAGAATCAGTCAGTCAGTCAGTCAGTCAGTCAGTCAGTCAGTCAGTCACTCACTCAGTCACTCAGTCACTCAGTCACTCAGTCACTCAGTCACTCAGTCACTCACTCACTCACTCACTCACTCACTCACTCACTCACTCACTCACTCACTCACTCACTCACTCACTCACTCACACCGTTCCTCCTCCCTCCCTCTCCCTCCCTCCCTCCTCCCTCCCTCCTCCCTCCCTCACTCACTCTACTCACTCACCACCACATACACCTCACCACCACCACCACCACATACACCCTCACATACACCCTCACTCACTCACTCACCACCACTCACTCACTCACCACCACCACTCCACTCACCACCACCACCACTCACTCACTCACCCACCACCACCACTCACTCACTTACTCACCACCACCACCACTCACATACCCTCACTCACCACTCACCACCACTCACCACCACTCACTCACTCACTCACCACCCACCACTCACTCACCACTCACCACCACCACTCACTCACCACCCACCACTCACTCACCACTCACCACCACCACTCACCACTCACTCACTCACCACCACTCACTCACCACTCACTCCCTCCCCACTCACTCACTCACCACCACCACCACCACCACCACCACCACATACACCCTCACTCACCACTCACCACCACTCACCACTCACTCACCACCACCACTCACCACCACCACTCACTCACTCACCACCACTCACTCCTCACTCACCACCACCACTCACTCACCACCACCACCACTCACACCTCACCACTCACTCACCACCACCACCACTCACTCACTTACTCACCACCACCACATACCCTCACTCACATACCCTCCCTCACCACTCACTCACCACTCACCACCACTCACTCACCACCACTCACCACCACTCACCACTCACCACCACTCACCACCACTCACTCTCACTCACTCCCTCACTCACTCACCACCACTCACCACTCACCACTCACCACTCACCACTCACCACCACCACTCACCACATACACCCTCACTCACTCACTCACCACCACCACCACTCACTCACTCACTCACTCACCACTCACTCACCACCACTCACTCACTCACCACTCACACCTCCATCCCTCCATCTCACCATCACACCCTCCCACCCTCCTCCCTCCTCACTCATGCTCCTCCTCATCACTCCACTCCTCCTCTTGCTGCTCCTCCTCCTCCTGAAATAAATAAATAAATAAATAATACTCCCTGCACCTCACTCCACTCCTCCTCCTCCTCCCTCCTCCTCCACTCCACTCCACTCCTCCCTCCTCCCTCCTCCTCCTCCTCCCTCCTCCTCACTCCTCCACTCCTCCTTACTCACTCCTCCTCACTCCTCCTCCTCCTCCTCCACTCTAAATGAAATGGAAATGATAGATAAATGATAGATGACTCACTCAACTCACTCCCACTCCTCAAATGAAATGCTCCTCACTCCTACTCACTCACTCCTCTCTCTGCTCACTCCTCCTCACTCCAGAATCCCTCCGAACCATCACCCTCCACCTCCCTCCCTATGAATGGTAAATAAATGAAATATCATCGATAAATAAATGAAATAAAATGGTAGTGATTGCCTAATGCTTTGTGTCAATCATGAAATGAAATGAATCGATCATGATGAATATCGAATCATCAGATCAGCAAACAAATAGATAAATAAATAATGATCCCTCATCCTCCTCACATCCTCTCCTCCTCCTCCCTCACTCCTCCACTCCCATCATCACTCCTCACCGTCCCTCCTCACATCCTCCCTCCTCCTCCTCCTCCTCCTCCCTCCCTCCCTCCTCACTCCTCACTCCTCACCCCTCCTCCCTCCTCTCCCTCCTCCCTCCTCCTCCCTCCCTCCTCACACCTCCCTCAACCCTCCCTCCTCACTCACTCACTCACTCACATATTAAAATTGACTCTAACTCACTCACTCACTCACTCACTCACTCACCACTCACTCACCACTCACTCACCACTCACTCACTCACTCACTCACTCACTCACCACTCACCACTCACACCCTCCCTCCCTCCTCCCTCCCTCCCTCCCTCACTCACTCACTCCTCACTCACTCACTCACTCACTCACTCACTCACTCACTCTCACCACTCACCACTCACTCACTCACTCACTCACTCCCTCCCTCACACCCTCCCTCCCTCCCTCCCTCCCTCCTCACTCCCTCACTCACTCACATATTAAAATTGACTCTAACTTCTACATGTGAGAGTGTAAAACTTGCAATATGATATATTTAGCATTCTTCTGGTGTAAGGTTGTTAGAGTGTTTGCCCTCCAGGTTTTCCTGGGAAAACCTAATCCACAAGTTTCTCTGTATCCCACTCCATGAACCTCTCCGTGAGAACATTTCTGTTAAGAGATTTCTGAGTCTGTCGGACATGGATGAATTGGCTTACAGCAAGGGTGAGTGGACACCGGCTTACAGTTCTAAAACGAATATATATTGAGGGTTTCATTTTCAGGATTTCTTTTTTCATATGTTGGATTTATCATAGTTAGTGAACTTGAAATATTACCTTTTACCTGTGTATGAAGAACTATTATATGGTTTCAGAAGATTTGGAATAAAGTGCAAGTCATTTACTTTTAAATATTTAAAAAAGGCTATTTTAGCATTGGTAACACTTAACAATTTGCATTGTGACATCGCAGTTAAATACATCTTATTTCCAAAATGTCAAGAAAAATTATATGTTGTATATTTTTTAAATTGTAACATAACGTATATCACGGTAGAATTTATTGTATTGCTTTTAATATATGTTGATCTGTTTTACTTTAGATACTTGAAGTATATTTAAAGGGGTACTTCAGCGCTGGGAAGATGAATCTGTACTTAAACTGGGTCATTAATGTAGTAGAAATGTGAAATTATTTTTAAATTTTGAAAATGTATTTTTGTCTCATGGGGATGAAAGACAACAATTCCCAGAATACACTTCTCTGCTAGGCATGGCTACTGGCTGGATCACTTGCCCACCTCCGTTGTGATGTTGTGTGATGTTGAAAACATGTGGAAATAACGCCCACTGCTGGCTGTAGTCTTTAGCCTCTGGCCAAAAACTCCTCCGAAGATGCAAAATGACGATATTTGGTTCATCTGGGAATTTTTTCCAGAAATTAAATACATAATTCTCTCATCTCAGGGTGATATGTGGGGGCAAAGTACGATAATTTGAATATACTTCCGGGTTTCTACTGATACAAAGCTTAATGCTAATCGCTGAAGTAACCCTTTAACTCTAATACATATTTCAGAAAAACTTTTACTTTTTTAAATGTGGAATGTTTTACACACATTTATTTATTATATTGTTAAACATTTTATTCATATTATTATTTTAATCATACAAAATAATTTTATGGTGCATTTTTGTCCTTTTAGATGTTGACAGTCTAGATGTATGCTGTTATTGTAAGGAAAAGAGGATATTGGACATTTGAATCTACTGACAAAAACTTATAATACAGTGTTTTAAAGTCATAATATTATAGCAACAGATCACAATATAACAGTATAAGTAACAATGGAGTTTATGCATGAAATGAACGGAGAAGTCTGGCATTTTTAAATTCAAAATTACAAGCTCGTATGAATAAATAAAACATGCAATAAGATCTAATGCATTTAGAAAATAGGGCGAATTTCCATTTTATGGAGATTTTAAGAGGTAAAGATGAATGAATGATTGGTTGTAGATCATCTGGAGAGGAAGCTGGATAAATAACAGGTTAGGTAAATGTGTTTTGATGTGAACTTTATGTCTCAGTCTGATGTTTTGGCTTGGGGAAAAAAAAATGTTTGAGAAGATTTTAAAATGAAACAGCACATCTATATGATGCACTGTAGTGGTCATATAGTCCAAAATATAGCAGGAAGCTATTATTGCTTTTTTTTTTGTAGGCTCGATCAATTAAAAAACCCACTGACCGTAGAGAATGTAGAGATGTAGATGTAGATGTAGAGATGTAGAGAATGACAACAAATGCGTTGTCAGACTATTGATCAAAAAATAATTTTGTAATAATTTTTTTTTTTTCAGCCAACTCTGACTCTGTGTAAACTCTGGATAGAGCGTCTTGCTTAATGGCTAAACTATAAAGTGTGTTTTGGACCGTGGTTGTTGATCAAAAGGGTTGTGTTAGCGTGTGCATGCTTGCTTTTCTTTATTAGTCTGCTAGAGGGATAGTTAGGTTTAAGCTCCATGTCGCTTTTGCCAGCTGTGGTGATTGAATGAATTATTGCGACATTAAAGCATAAATGCACACATACACACACTCCTCCGACATTCCATAAAGTCCATAAAGATTTGGTTCGGCTTGGACCACAGATAAGGCAAAAGTAATATAGGCCTCATGACTAACCAAGCACACATGGACAGATTAGAGTGACATACACACATTGACTGTGTGCTCTGACTGCGAGACAAACCTCCTGATTGTCATTCCAGGCCACAGCTGCTGGAGCAAATTACCAAGGTGCTGTTGGGCTACGCTTAGAATCGCTTTCCCTGTTTAGAGTAAGCAAAAATTCACACTCCCACAACCTCATTACGTTTATCCACTCCCTTATCAGGATTCCCGCAGCCCTGTACCAGTACCACCCTACTCCTCCCTGCATACACTCATGTAGGAGCCCCGTGGACTGCCCAACATGCACACCAAATCTTAGAACATAATGTGCGGTGCATTAGAGCGAGTTATCATAACGTGCACTGGGGCAGCTGTGGGACACATTCTTGTCTCTGGACCTGTTTGTTACAGAAGCATTCCTCCTTCAGGGACAGGGACAAGGACAGGGACAGGGACAGGTGACCTCTGACCACCTTTATCACGAGTCCCTGATTTATCAATGTAGTTGAATCCAGGACATTTGATGACACAATTTAACTGGCTACAATTCAGTGTAATGACAGATTCATTTCCTGGGTGTGATTAGAGCATTATGTTAATTCTTAAGAATCCTTTTAGGTACTATTTCACATTATACTTTTTTGTATGTATATTTTAGCGGTTATCACAATTAAATGTCTCAACAAATTATTCCATTACATTATGCTGTAAATATTTTTTTAAATGTGTATAATTTGTAGTGTAATTTGTTCTGCTGCTTTAGTTACATTGACTTTTAAATCGCTATATTTATATTTAATTTACTTGGCTGCTTTAGTTTTGTGTTCTGTTTTTATATGGTATTCGGGTTTGTTTATATTGTTATATATTTCACTTAAATTATTATCATTATATATTTTTATGCATTTTATTAATGGGCACAACACTTGAAGACAGATTACAAGCAAAATAAAAACCAAATAAGACAAAATATATAGTGTTTTATATAAGTCAATATAAAAAGTAATTAATTAATTAAGTAATGCTCTACTGGGTGGTTTCCCTGCTCGCTTAATAAACAAACTCCAGCTGGTCCAAAACGCATAAGCTCGAGTTCTTACTAGAACCAGAAAGTATGACCACATTAGCCCGGTTCTGTCAACACTGCACTGGCTCCCTATTAAACATCGCATACATTTTAAAATCTTGCTTATTACTTACAAAGCACTAAATGGTTTAGCTCCCCAGTACTTGAGTGAGCTCTTAACACATTATACTTCATCACGTCTACTGCAGTCTCTAAACTCTGACCAGCTGATAATACCTAGAGTATCTAAATCAACTGCAGGTGGTCGATCCTTTTCCTATTTAGCACCTAAACTCTGGAACAGTCTTCCTAGCATTGTTCGGGAAGCAGACACACTCTGTCAGTTTAAATCTAGACTAAAAACACATCTCTTTTCTATGGCATACACATAAAACACTTTTTTCAATTAAATGATTATTAGGCTGCATTATCTAGGTCAGCCGGAACCGGGAACACTTCCCATAACACCTGATGTACTCGTTACATCATCAGAAGAATGGCATCTACGCTAATGTTAGTATCTCTGTTTTATCCCGAGGTCTACTGCAGTCAGCCGGATCCAGGCTGTATCCAGATCAGACGGTGGACCTGCACCCAGATGTGACCAACACATGACCCTGAAGTGTCTGCAGAGATCGTGTCATTTAGACTCCCCCTTAAGCTGCCTCATCGACACGGCATCCTCAATAAACCTGTATCCGGCGTGATGACTCCGATTGTTTGAATAGTCCTAGTTAATAATTCTTTAAATCGATATGTCATCCCCATAACAACCCGTCTCCAGTGTGTTGCTGCCGATCTTTCGAATATTACACTTTAGTAATTATTTAATCGATACATCATCCTCAATAAACCCGTCTCCGGCGTGTGGCCTCAGATCTTTCGAATATTCAGATCTATTATGATCTCTGACCTTTAAAATTGCCAGAATAATAATAATACACTGTTTGTTAATTGGCCAGAGGAGAACTGGCACCCCGACTGAGCCTGATTTCTCCCAAGGTTTATTTTTCTCCATTAGGTCTCCTGATGGGGTTTTGGTTTCCTTGCCACTGTCGCCTCTGGCTTGGCTTGCTCAGTTGGGGAAAAACAATTTTTCAAATATATTTCAAAATAAATCTAATTATATACATTATACATTGTTACTGTATGATAATCGAAATATATTCTGTTGCATTATTTTTCTGTTTAACACTGTGAAGCTGCTTTGAAACAATCTGCATTGTTAAAAGCGCTATATAAATAAAGTTGACTTGACTTGACTTGACTTAATCTTCGGCAGTGTAATTAGATTACTGTACTAATTACGAATTATTGCATTACTTACTAATTAAATTCAAAATCCCTTATCAACCTCAACCAGCTGAACAAGAATAAACATTAAAATTGCTCTTTAAATTCTTTTAAATAAATAATATAAAATTGCATAAATTAGTCTTGAACTGACCAAAGTATTGAAAGGGAGGCTACATTTAAAAACATACATTTTAACATTAGATGTTACATCTTTATTTGTAACCCACTATTGAATTATTTTATGCAGTATAATGCAATTAAATCAGAAGTACCTGTAATTAAATTACAGCAATTAATTACTTAGTAATGCATTACACACTTTTTTGTGTGTGTTGTGTGTGTGTGATATACTGTATACATCCTTTTGCTGCCAACTCGTGGTGCTCCGCAAACCATTACTGAACCATTTTTGTTTTTTGGCAGGGTGCATTATCCTGCTGAAAGAGGCTACAGCCACCAGGGAATACTGTTTCCATGTAAGTGTGTACATGGTCTTTGCTTAGGTAGGTGGTATATGTCAAAGTAACATCCACATGGATGGATCCACATGGACCCAAGGTTTTCCAGCAGAACATTGCCCAAAGCATCACACTGCCTCCACCAGCTTGCCTTCTTCTCATAGTGCATCCTGGTGCCATGTGTTCCCCAGGTAAGCGACCCACATGCACCCAGGCATCCACGTGATGTAAAAGAAAATGTGATCCCCAACGTGCATCAAGAGCCTTGGCTGTCCATGACCCTGTTGCCAGTTCACCACTCTTCCTTTCTTGGACCACAGCCCTCCTCTGACCCAGTCGTCTAGCTATCACAATTTGGCCCATGTCAAACTGGCTCAAATCCTTACGTTTGCCCATTTTTCCTGCTTCTAACACATCAACTTTGAGGACAAAATGTTCACTCGCTGCCTAATATATCCCACCAACTAACAGGTGCTGTGATGAAGAGATAATCAGTGTTATTCACTTTACCTAGTCATAATGTTATGCTTGATTTGTGTATATACAAAACCAACGTATCCATCAAACCACAAAATCAAACTAAATAAGCTAAAAAGATTTTAAAGGGCTTTTTTAGTTCACCCAGAAATTATTATTCTGTCAATATTTACTCACCGCTCAAGTTGTTCCAAGCCTGTATGAATTTCTTTTTTTCTACTGAACACAAAAGAATACAAGACATTTTGCAATTTGGGTAACCAAACAGCTGATGGGCCCCATTGACTTTCAAATTATGAAAGAAAAAAATAAGTCTAAGTCAATAGGGCCCATCAACTGTTTGGTTGCCGACTTTCATTTAAAATATCTTCTTTTGTGCTCAACAGAAGAAAGCAATTCATACAGGTTTAGAAAAACTTAAGTAAAGTAAGTAAGTAAATTAGAATTTTCATTTTGGGTGAACTATCCCTTTATGACATAATTGAATAATTGAAAGACAGAGCTGTTACGAATGTCTGATGGCAAACAGTTCTAAAGACAAGGGGCAGCACAAACTCTAGACCCAATAATATTTATATAATGCAATAAATAACAATAATAACATTCTCCTTCTTTTTAAATATCATTATTTAAAATAATGCAGTGAAATCAAAGGTCAAATATGATTAGTAAATAATGGCAAAATAAAAAAAAATCTTACTTTTTGCCTATGCGCCACATTTATTCATAGGACATAGAAACGGGGAGGACAGGAAATGATAAGTTGAAACAGGATCGAGAAATGTCATGAGCCAGATTTAAACTTGCACAACCCACATTAGCATCTTAGCTTGATGTGTGGATGCAAAATGTGCTAATCGCTAGACCACAGTTTGAATGGTCTATGTCGTAATTGCAGTGAGTTAAGCGTGGCTCTTATTGGCAAAGGGAATTTTGGACAAAGGTCTGTGCATTTCAAATACATATTAGGACTTATTTGTGTACAGGGCTGGAGTGGACCCCGATCCTGGGACCCGTCTCATGGTAACAGTAAATGAAACCACCGCTGCAGGAAAATAACTGATGAGAGAGAAAGTTAGCACTTCTTCCACCTAGAGCAGATGACTTATTGTGAACACACACACTTCCACAAATGTGAGATAACACATGTTCCCACACAGAAGATATGTGAAGTTGAGAGATGCTCAAACTTTCAGTGCTTGTCACCATAACAGCTTGGTGTCACCTCGAATGCCCTGTCACAATGACTTTTGCGCTCATCTCTATGGTTGTGACTCCTCCATCATCACAGATGTTTCCTGTCTTCAAAACATTTATTCACTTCAACTGTTTTGTTGCCCTCAAACTCATGAAAGAACATGACTGTCACATCTCTCTTACTATGAGCAATGTGCTTCCACTCATTCAAAAAATAAAACCCGGCAAAAGTCTAAAAGACTAGTTGTCTTTTTAGAATTGTGTAGTGTAAAAATGGGCCCGTTTGAAAATGTTTATTCAAACTCCATGATCATGTGTCAGTTCAAATGGAGCCAGAAAACACCCAAGTCATTGTGCAGATGTCCAGTCACAGTCTCAGTTGGCCAGAGTTAATGGGCTGTAAAATCACTGATTACACAGAAATCAGTGGCTCTCCTTCAGTCCATTTCTCCGATCACTGCCTCGTATCACAGATATCATCTCGCTCACTGTAAATAACACAGAGCACATGGCTGCTTTCAGCCTCTGGCCGATATTGATATCCACTGAAGATGAACCTGATGGACTGTGATTCATATACCATCTGCAGAAACGTCCTGCTGGGATGGCTAATTTCATATTGAGCCATTAGCATCGACTTATTCTGGCCACATGTTGTTAAGTGCATTCATATGCAGTATGTTGCGGTGCAGACACATATATTATGTATCCATTATGAACTGTATGTCTTTAATTGTAAATTCGTAACATGTAATTTTTTTTCCCTCATATTTTTTTTAGGAAGTTATTTGCTTTGTTATCAGTTTCGGTTTAGTGGTGATGATTTAAAAAAAATAATAATTGTATTTAATTCTTTTTTTTATTGAATGATATTCTATTTAATTGAATTATATTCTATTTAATTTAATTTAATTATTTTGTTTAATTTAGTTTAGTTTAGTTTAGTTTATTACTTCACTTCACTTTACTTTACACAATAAATAGAATAAAAAAAAAGTTTTACCTTTACTTTTTTCTTTCTTTTTATTACCTTAGTTTACCTCAATAACGTGAAAAAATGTATTTATTTTATTAAATTTAATTAAAAAAAAAAAATTCACAATAATCAACAATTTTTTATTTTTTAAATAACTTTAAATAATCACACAGCTTTGGTTTGAGTATGTTTGTTACCATATTACAACACACAAAAAAAGGATTATTAGGAACACCTGTTAAATTTCTCATTAATGCAATTATCTAATCAACCAATCACATGGCAGTTGCTTCAATGCATTTAGGGGTGTGGTCCTGGTCAAGACAATCTCCTGAACTCCAAACTGAATGTCAGAATGGGAAAGAAAGGTGATTTAAGCAGTTTTGAGCGTGGCATGGTTGTTGGTGCCAGACGGACCGGTATGAGTATTTCACAATCTGCTCAGTTACTGGGATTTTCACGCACAACCATTTCTAGGGTTTACAAAGAATGGTGAGAAAAGGGAAAAACATCCAGTATGCGGCAGTCCTGTGGGCGAAAATACCTTGTTGATGCTAGAGGTCAGAGGAGAATGGGACGACTGATTCAAGCTGATAGAAGAGCAACTTTGACTGAAATAACCACGCGTTACAACCGAGGTATGCATCAAAGCATTTGTGAAGCCACAACACGCACAACCTTGAGGCGGATGGGCTACAACAGCAGAAGACCCCACCGGGTACCACTCATCTCCACTACAAATAGGAAGAAGAGGCTACAATTTGCACAAGCTCACCAAAATTGGACAGTTGAAGAAAATGTTGCCTGGTCTGATGAGTCTCGATTTCTGTTGAGACATTCAGATGGTAGAGTCAGAATTTGGCGTAAACAGAATGAGAACATGGATCCATCATGCCTTGTTACCACTGTGCAGGCTGGTGGTGGTGGTGTAATGGTATGGGGATGTTTTCTTGGCACACTTTAGGCCCCTTAGTGCCAATTGGGCATCGTTTAAATGCCACGGCCTACCTGAGCATTGTTTCTGACCATGTCCATTCCTTTATGACCACCATGTACCCATCCTCTGATGGCTACTTCCAGCAGGATAATGCACCATGTCACAAAGCTCGAATCATTTCAAATTGGTTTCTTGAACTTGACAATGAGTTCACTGTACTAAAATGGCCCCCACAGTCACCAGTTCTCAACCTAATAAAACATCTTTGGGATGTGGTGGAACGGGAGCTTCGTGCCCTGGATGTGCATCCCACAAATCTCCATCAACTGCAAGATGCTATCCTATCAATATGGGCCAACATATCTAAACTATGCTTTCAGCATCTTGTTGAATCAATGCCACGTAGAATTAAGGCAGTTTTGAATGCGAAAGGGGGTCAAACACAGTATTAGTATGGTGTTCCTAATAATCCTTTAGGTGAGTGTATAGTCTGAGGCCTGGTCCATAATAACATAATCCACCATGAAATGACATTGTTTTTTTTCTCTAAGCATTTGATTGGTGAATTCTGGGATGTTTTGTGAGATTACTTGGTTTGTCTCATTCTAAAACACCCTGTTTGATTGCAGAAATTTGAATGATAATATCACAATTCAGAAATTGTTATATCAAGAAATATATCAAAATGAACATCCTAAGCTAAGCTAAGTGTCAATCATTGAGCAGTAGATAACTTCGGCTCTTTATTTTCAACCCTAATAGATTCCATTCTGTTCATTTGTATATATAATGCAAACAGTAATTAAGAAAATGCAAGTGGCAAAAGTTTGACAAAAGCATATTTCTGAACGTCTGTTTTTCTTTAAGTTACAGAGTTCAAAAGATTCTGCATAATAGGAATGACACCCTCCCTTATATATATGCTGAGTGAAAAAAGAAGAAGCAAATAAGCCTACATCTCTGAAAAAGCCTCATATTTCTTAGCTTGGAGCTGGCCATCTGTTTATCAGAGTGCGTATTTTACATTCCTCAAGTGAGTTTTACATATGGAATAATGTTTTTCCATTAAAATGCCTGCACTGTGTATTGAAATGCAGAGAGGACACCAACATATAAAGTGTTTGCTTGCCTGTTTGTGTGTGTAGTTATCTGGAGGGTGTGGAGGGAAGAAAGAAAAAGAAAAATAGTGATTGATTTTATTCATGCCTTGAAATTCTCGTCGTTGTGGCAGCGAGGTGGGCGTCCAGAATGTTAATGACAGGAATGCTTTTTAGCAGTTGTGGGTCGTGACCTCTGAAGTCCTAGCCAAGGCACAAATCAATTCCAATTTGTCACGAGAACATCCGAGGGTCACATTTGGTGGCACTAAATTGGGGGCAATTTGTTTGGAGGGAGGCCTGTGTCAGGTCAGAACGTTACACGTGTAAGTCTCGTCGGCTTTACAGCGCTCTAATGGCCCAAAGTAATATTTTCTCTGCTTGGACTCTAAGAGCTTTATAGAGGTTTTTTGAAAACCCAGCTGAAAAATGACTCGGCTGAGCCAGAGGTCAGTCTAACCGACTCCTTTTCACAATGCTCGGATATTCATATTTACACGCTGGGAAGAGTAGTGTCTCATACAAAGGATTATTTTTTTCCATACATAATTTTTCAAAAAGTTATTTGCTTTGTCATCATGCTTCTGATTTTATACTTCTGATTATTTTTTTAATTCTTGTATTAATGTTATTAGATATTTTTTATTTGTATTTTGTTTTGTTTCATGCTTTATTTTAATTTGTTTAATTGTTTAGTTTAGTTTAATATTTATTTGTGTTTTGTTTTGTTTTATTATATTTTATATATTTAGATTTTTGTTTTTATTATATATATATTTTTATTATTTAATTTTTTATTTAATTTATTATTTAATTTAAGTCCGTTTTTTTACTTTGTTTTATTTTATTTCATTATTTATTTTTGATTTGTATTTAGTTTCATATCATATTTTTATATTTTATAATTTAATTTAAAATGTTTTTATTTAGTATATTATTTTAATTCATATTATCGTTGCATTTATTTATTTTTTATTTATTTTCAAAAGTTTTGATGTTATGCTCATAAAACTCTCTGAATGTTTGGTTTGTTTGTTTGGGGCCCGAGAGCACTTTTATCAAACTATGTCCGATAAAAATATTTGTAGCCCATAAGGTGGCATAATTCATATGTGAAGGTGATTTTAAATCACAGATGAAATTGCCACAGTGAAGCTTTACTGCTAAAGCGAAGTCAGGGCGTTAGTCGCACCCCACAGGCTTGTTTAGTGGAAAGATGGTTGCCTCTCAAAACCTTCAGCTGAATAGGCTGAAGTGATACCATCAACAGCCCTCTTATGGGATCTAATGGCAAGGTCGGGTCATTCATATGCAATGAGGCCTCTAACACTTACACAAATATGCAAATGTGCTCTCACATACGCTCAGATATTGCCAGATTATGGAGGGACCTCAGTGTGTGCCAGTTTTTTAATTGTGTCCTAATTATGCCTTAACCCTAATTAACCTGATGGGATGGCAGGCGAGTTTAATTAATCTTGCAGTGTTGTGATCCCAGCATGGGCTAGAAAAAGTAACTTTTTTTCCACGTACAACTTTTCCCTAATCTGTCGTCGCACCCTCCCGCCCTCTCCTTTTTCTGTTCCAGCACACCTAATCACAACTAGGCAGATTAGCTAATTACCAAGCGCTCCACCAGGACCACAACCAGACATGGAGAATGTGGAAGAGAGTTCTGAACACAAATTTCACTGCAGAGTAATTTGAAACATGGTGCGATTAAAAGGTTATCGTGTTAATATATGTTTAGATAACAACTATTGTTCTGTTTTGAAGTTAACTGAGAAGTTCTTCAGTTCTTATGAGCGATGTATTTGTAGAGGAAAAAAGGGAGACTAAGAATGTAAAATGTCTTATGGTCTTCCAGCTGTTAAGCCAAAAAAAGTTAAACTAAAACACCTGGTCTTTCCCATTAAGTCTTTCCGCTAAGATTTAATGTCTGTAATTTTTGTCATTAATGAAGTCATTCAGTCTTCTCTATACTTCAGATGTAGTTTCAAAAGACAGGTTTTTGACTTTTGGCATTGGTGTTCTGCAACTAAGTGGAAGCACTTATTTAAATTATGGAACAGCTGCCTGTTCTGCAGAATAGAGTAGGAGAAAAGTCTAGTGCCTTTTTGTTCAGTTTCCATCAATCCAGATCCAGCAGCGAACATTTAAGAAATGAAACTGGAGTAGTATATAAAGCTGGTGATGGCAGGACGACGAAACTCCAGACCCAGCGCTCAACCAGTTCCAACAGCCCACGGCAGAGTTGAGGAGGGGAGAAGCTGAGATGGTGTAGCGGTGACTGACAGCATCTGGGGGACAACCGGCGGAGACTCGGCATATGGATTCATAGGCACAGACGGAGAGCCGATGGACTCAAGCGACATCACTGGCCGAGGGGAAGGAAGAGCCCACTGCAGCCGTAGGGATGGAGGAACAGAGCGCAGCGGATGGCCTGCAAGTCTGTGTCAGAAGCAGAGTGATGAGTGAACAAGGGGAATCCGATTAGGGAACCCAGAGAAGCCACAAAGCAGAGGGTCTCTGATGGAGCCGAAGGTGGGAGGAGCCAGGGCGAAGCAGACAAGTCGACAGGCCTAGATGGAGAGGTTGAAGGCAGAAAGCGGAGCCACAGGATCCTCTCATCCGGGCGCTGTAGGTGGATGCACGACCTTCAGCTCGACGGCTGTAGATATCCATCAGCGGTGGGGCTAGAAGACTGGATGCGCTTCATGGTGTCACCAAAGTTGAAAAAGCAACGGTAAGAATAACACAGTTTATGCAGGAGATCATGGTCCATATAGCCATTAGGGCTGTCTAATAATAGTGATGATGAAGGTACCGGATGGGATAGGGTCGGAATTAATACTTCCTCATTGAAGTCAATCAGCCAATCCTCATTTTCCGTTGTCACTCTTCCCTCGTCCGCTGATGTCGTGGGGCTCACACCTCTGGTCAGACTTGTGATGGAGCTCCACTTCCGGGGTGAGGGTTGGCTGTCTCTCTAGCTCTTGCTGACACGCCACGGTGGGTGATAGCTATCCGTCTGCGGGGGGCTCGCACGAGTACTCCGCGGTTGACGGAGGGGATTCAGGATATGGGTCTGGCTGTGTTCTGGACCGGGTTTGATGCAATCCAAGGTCCACGGGGTGATGGTAATTCGCCGATCCAGAACAGTGACTTCAGGGTTTCGTCGTCATAAGGACAGGGGATGGCAAGACGGAAAAAAAAACTGAGGGTGTAACTTCACCTGAGGGTGTTTTAATTTTTGTAATATCGATTATTTTCTAAGCCTCCCTTGACTTTACAATGACATAGGCTCCATTTTACAAAATCAGCCATCTTTAGCCATACTGTTCACATTAAATCCACATTAAACTTCATATAAACTGCATTTCTATAATCTGCAAACCTTTCTGTAAGTGTGTCTAAGGCTGAGACTGGTGCTTTAGTTTGAGCTCCAGCAATACTGAAAGATTAATTAATTTGCTGATGTAATGTTTCAAGATTTATTTTAAAGTCCAGTATTTCATCTAAGCATAGCTGCAGACTCATGCGCTGATGTCGGGACTGAGCTCTAAATATTCACTGACCCCTCAAACCGCTCTGGTGTTCTCTGCATGTGAATTTTTTCTCATACAATGTCTCGTACAATGTGACAGTTTAAATTCCACAATGATTTGCTGTTCCCATTTGTCACTCTTTGTTCCATGCTCATACATGCCCATCTCTTTTTGAGACCTCAGAGTTATCTGATGTAGCCTGCCAGGGTCACACTTTCCAATCTCACCCCTCGCAACTCTGGGTTATATTTCCTTGACACCGAACACCTTTCCACCTTTCAACCTCGTCCCTGGCAGAAATAGTTTTTGAATTAGTTCCTAGTAGTATAGTATTGGGTGCATAAGGTTGCCCTCAAGCAGTGTGGAAAAGAAAGAATGAAAGAACTGAGAAGTGAAAAAAGTAACGAAACACTTCTGCAGTGACGAGTGAGAGGTTTGTGCCAGAGTGTTCCTAGTCAGAACGGATCGAGCCAGGAGAGATTGACAATCGCGGTCGCTCTGTAAAACAATGTCAGGAGAGAACTGTGAATGAGAGGAAATGAGAAAGAAAGGGAGAAGAAAAGGGGGTGAGGGGGTTTCTTTCCCAAGTAAAAGGGAATTTGTTTGTGAAAGTCAAAGGCTTGATTGAGATATAATTCTACTGTCAGTAAATGCAAATTCAATGTGTTGTACTCGGTGGTAGAACCCTTACAGGATTAATCTTACTGCCTTTTAAAATGCTAATTAAGTAAGCAATGACTGAAAAAGAGTTACATACTCTCAAATCACATAACAACAATAACTCTATCTCAGGGAACTATTTTAAATTAACATTGTTTGAAACCTCAAATATAAATTCTGCTCTACTATGACTTAAACTCTTCAGCAACCAATTTGTGTGCTGCCGTTTTACCTTCTGCCGCAAACCAGCTTCAGATATGTGTTTGTTCTGTCTTAATCACATTATTTTATGATACTAATAATCTTACTCCCACACAACACTATTTTTTGATGTTAGGCCATCTCATAAGTGTTTATCATCAAATAGACCTTGGTTATGCTTGGTTATGTATAATTATAATTAAGGATGTCAATCTGATATGCTGATTAGTTCAGCAAAATCATCATATTAATTACTGGTGATTACTTATAGCAATATTTGCTGTGAAAAAAATGAAGATGATTCATAGGCGTTGCATTTATTGCCATTATTAATGCTCAGATGATAGGAACATTTCTAATTACTGAATTGATGTATGGGTCAGGGAGTTTATTAATTGTATTTTTATCACTTATCTTTTTTCACATATACACTAAATTGGCAAAAGTATTGGGACATCCCTCCAAATAATCGAATTCAGGTGTTCCAATCGCTTCCATGGCCAAAGGTGTATAAAAAATATAGCAAAATAGAAGCAAATGGGAACAACAGCAACTCAGCCACGAAGTGGTAGGCCAAATAAAATCACAGAGCGGGGTCAGCACATGAGTCAATAGCTACAGACCTTCAAACTTTGTGTGGCCTTCAGATTAGCTCAAGAACAGTGCGTAGAGAGCTTCATGGATTAAGTTTCCATGGCCGAGCAGCTGCATCCAAGCCTTACATCATCAAGTGCAATGCAAAGCGTGGGATGCAGTGGTGTAAAGCACGCCGCCCTGGACTCTAGAGCAGTGGAGATGTGTTCTCTGGAGTGACCAGTCATGCTTCTCTGTCTGGCAATCCGATTGACAAGTCTGGGTTTGGCAGTTGTCAGGAGAACGGTACTTGCCTGACTGCATTGTGCCAAGTGTAAAGTTTGGTGGAGGGGGGATTATGGTGTGGGGTTGTTTTTCAGGGGTTGGGCTTGGCCCCTTAGTTCCAGTGAAAGGAACTCTTAATGCTTCAGCATACCTGGACCATTTTATGCTCCCAACTTTGTGGGAACAGTTTGGGGATGGCCGCTTCCTGTTTCAACATGGCTGCACACCAGTGCACAAAGCATGGTCCATAAAGACATGGATGAGCGAGTCTGGTGTGGAGGAACTTGACTGGCCCGACCTCAATCCGATTGAACACCTTTGGGATGAATTAGAGCGGAGACTGTGAGCCAGGCCTTCTCGTCCAACATCAGTGACTGACCTCACAAATGCGCTTCTAGAAGAATGGTCAGACATTTCTTGTAAACCTTGTGGAAAGACTTCCCAGAAGAGTTGAAGCTGTTATAGCTGCAAAAGGTTGGTCAACTCCATATTAAACCCTGTGGATTAAGAATGGGATGTCATTAAAGTTCATGTGCCTGCCTGTGTAAAGGCAGGCGTCCCACATTTTTTGGCAATATAGTGCATTTTTCATAGTTAATCACACTGAGCAAACATCTTTTTTTTGCAGTGCATATGATGCTAGAGACATTCAGCTGTCACGGTTTATTGACTTATCCCTTATTTTTTAATGTTTTCCACTTCTTTTCCCCTGTTTGTCCCCCCTCAGGACAGGAGAAGAGCACAGCAGATGGGTGGGTGAGTGGGCATGAACATTCTAGAGCAATAATGAGATGTGCCACATTTCTTTGAGGAATGACAACGCCTACAACATGTTCAGTTGCTTTGTGATTTCCTGGCAAAAAGGATTCTGGGTGTATTTATGTTGTATTTTTTGTATTTTTTGTTGTTAGAATTACTGCTGACTCATACTAAACCAAAGATATACATCAAAATAATCTTACACATTTTAGTTCAACATTTTTTCAATTATTTTGACATGGATAATTATGTGTCATGCACATCATGTTAATCATGTAGTTTCATAATACCTTGACATTTGCTTGGAAACTCATTGCATAGACAACGTTGTGAAGACTAGTGGTTCCCATCTGTTACATAAAAATATACAAAATTAAGACAATAAATACATAAAATAAAAAAAGCTAAATAATTATTTTATGAACTACAAAAGCTTAACATTATGCACAAATGAAAAATAATTGGATGCATGCCCTTTGACATCATCAACAAAAGATATGGGAACAGTTTTCTATTTTAAAAGTTGATAAGCCTGTTTATTTTGCTACTTCTTTTAATTATCCATGATTATATGGTTGCTTGCATTTGTATTTTTTTTTGCATTTAGCATCTATTGTTTTCTCGTTGTCTGCAACTGTATCAAACAGTTATCAAAACTGCCACCTATTTTTGAGTCACTTAAATGGTTAGTTCACCCAAAAATGAAAATTCTGTCATTAATTAACCTGTAAGACCTTCATTCATCTTCAACACAAAGATATTTTTCTGACCCCTCCATAGACAGCAATTTAATTAACACTTTCCAGGTGCAGAAAGGTAGTTAAGACATTGTTAAAATAGTTCATGTGGCTACAGTGGTTCAACCTTAATTTTATGAAGTGACAAGAATACTTTTTGTGCCCCCCCAAACAAAAATAATGACGTTATTAAAAAATCTCTTCTCTTCTGTGCCAGTCTCCTACACTGTATTAAATACAATGCAGCGCTGGGACTGATCTGGGCCGGCACTATGTTGCTGTCTGGGACAGGTCTAGATGTGTCACAAAGCACAGACAATTTTATAATGGACCCTTTTCAAAACCATTTCTGCTTGCATCTATTCCCAGTGTTGAGAATAAAATATTTGTTTGTGCATTATTGCTAACAAAGCTTGTAGAAATTAATCATTAACAATAGTAAATTTAAGATAATGTTAGCTTATGAAATGATTTTGCTTTAAGACTGTATGTACTTTCTGTTGGACATAAAAGTCACC
Organism: Gobiocypris rarus; assembly: GCA_023029165.1. Lineage (NCBI taxonomy): Eukaryota > Metazoa > Chordata > Actinopteri > Cypriniformes > Gobionidae > Gobiocypris > Gobiocypris rarus. The sequence goes on from CM040930.1 coordinate 25,648,169, forward strand.
AGAGCAACAGTCAGAGGTTGTGGTAGGTATAACAGATCCATATGAGAAAGTATTTTGCTATGCAATTTGCTATACTTTCAGAGTGCCTTTGTGTCTGGTAACAAAGAAGCAGTCTTGGGTCCAGGAATTGGAGGGGTGATGTTGCAAATGAAGCACAAGCTGACCAGAAAATCATCTGACTCCCAAAGAAAGACAACTTATGTATTTTTTGTGTATAAATATTGGGTCAGGGAAAGACAAGTTTGTCGCTGACTGCCTGGACAAACCTTGCATAGGATTGTGTAAATCAGGGACAGTTGTGACCCAGAGCTCTGAATGCTTCTTCATCTGACTTACTTAATCATTTGAAGAGTTAAACTATATTTTGTTCCTGCTCTCCTCATTCAACGAACACGCGGACTCGAGGAATTGATGCCGAGTCCAACACCAGCAAAGGCAGATGTGCATTTTTATGTAGATGTTGTTGCTGGATTGAAGAGCATGATCTTTGGTTTCTGACTCGTTATAAAACATTTGTAATTATGTGTTGTTTTATATGATTTCTGTTCGATAATGTTGACACTAATGTGATAATGAGTGATATATTCAAATTAACTTCCACTTCCTGCCTTCCTGTTATTGAATTGCAGATGAGTTGTTTAAGAAACAGTTGTTATTTCCTTCACTTCAGAGCATAATCTGAACCTGAATTTCAATTTGCTTACCTTTTTTTTGTTTGCCTTGGCATCTGACTTTCCTCATACTCCGACCTTTTTTCCCACATCTTCATCTCATCCTTCATTTTTCTATTGCTTTTTGTATTTTTTACGGTCTTTCTTTCTACTGGTTATAATTGAGATTTTCATATTTTCCGTGCTCATCCATGCGAAGCAGGGAAGGAAAAGGTTATCTCGCCACCTTTATCAAAACCGCCTGATCTCCCCCGCTCTCCATATGTTTACATGCACGCAATTATTCCTTCACTGCTCAGTTGCTGCTGATCTGTGACTATTCTGCAGATGTCAGTCTATATCTGTGTCTGAATGTCTGCAGATGTATGTGGTTGTTCCCTTGTATGTAGTTGTCTCTATAGATGTCTATTGACAATATGTAAACTGATTTCACTGTATTTGGTCTATCTATCTATCTATCTATCTATCTATCTATCTATCTATCTATCTATCTATCTATCTATCTATCTATCTATCTATCTATCATCTATCTATCTATCTATCTATCTATCTATCTATCTATCTATCTATCTAAACGTTATTTATTTTCCATAAATTATTGAAAAATGTGTTTGCTTCATCAAGCTCAATCCACCAACCTTACCCCAAGCTATATTGTTGGCTCAGTGTGTTTTAAAATGGAGATTATTATATATTTTCATGCTGTAGAAAGGGTCGAAATGATTTTGCATGTGTCAGTTTTAAAGTTAGATGTAATAAAATAGAGAAATGTGGTTGTGTGCTTAAAATATGCACGATGTTGGCATAATGATAATGGCAGCTAACATTTTGTCCTGCTTCATCTGTACTTGTTTACCCATTTGTTGGTTTAATTTTACATTAAATAAATTGACCATTTTGAAATTATTCTCAGTCATCCAGGTCATTGCAAAGTGCTCCAAGCAACAACCAAATGGATAAACAAGTCTACACAATAAACACAAACTTGACATTTTACAAAGACCACGCTGACCTTCACCTGTAAAACATTATTTTTTATCATCTTTATTTATTCATGTATAACAAAATGTCATAACTTTAATAATTGTACTTCACATATCAAAAATACAGATAATGCAGCCACTCGATGCGCTGTCCGTGGTCCTGAAATCTGCTCTCTTTAAAGGGAATTTTCAATACTAAATTACTACATTACCCCAGGAGCACCAAGTCACATGACAGGGAATGAATTTAGTATGCTAACCTTAAGTAAATGCTAATCACTTTCAGAGAATCAGAAGGTTTAACTGTTTAGAACAAATTACTCATTTCATTCTTATAAGATTGACATTTTTTTAACATAATGGCAGACACCTGCCATATCACCCTCTTGGGTTTCCTTCGAAATCCTTATTCATTTGACAGTATGCTTGCAATCATCCCAACGGCGACATGCGCGTGCTGTGTTTAGCTAATTACTTCAAATGACTATGCGTAAAAAGCAGGGCCGCGTGCTGATGTTCCGACACGTGCTGTGCTGAACGGCATATGCCATTGTTTGTATGCTAGAGGTATGTTTACAATCCATCGAATGCAGTTTGGACTGGTAGGCCATTCGCAGAGAAATCTATAGACACTCTATAATCACACAATTAGCTCGCGCATATGTAAAACTGTCTCTGTTTTCTTCTCAAAGCGTCTCTCCTGTCATCCTTCGCCAGCTGTGCTTCCAGCGTTAGGGGACCCCGGGCGACGGTGCTTTATGCAGAATAACGAGTCAAAATCTGTCGCTTTGCAGACCCAGACCTCCCTCATAATATCCCCCGGTGAGCTAGGCCCCGTAATTAAGGCAGTTTATCATAATTGCCAATCAATTCAGCAAGGACTTGTTTTTGTTTCACGTCTCGCGCTCGCGTCGCTGTGTTCCGCTCCTCAGGAAAATAATTGCGCAACAAAAGTGTGCTTCTTTTCGACTCGTACGGAGGCGTGAAACACACTGCAGATCAGCGGCACGTTCGCACGCGCCAAGAGAGGCAGGAGTCTTTTGGGGGTTCAAACTGTGATTAGGAATAATGCTGTGAGGAAGGAAACGTTATAAGGAAACGCCGTGAGTTTTTCTCAAAATGCAGGCATGGCCCCTGTAAGTGCTTTGCAATTACATCACAATGGTGTTCAATTATGACATCATGTGCAGCTGATGCTAGTTTAAATCGTTTTGCTGTGGAGTAGACAGCTGGTTATTACGAGTGACTGAATTTAAGAGAAAATATGAACAGATAAACCTACCTGTCTATAATATGTTGCTGTTATGTGTGTGTCATGGATGCAGGCAATTTAAAGGGTTAGTTAACTTAAAAGAATTCTGTCTTCCTTTACTTTTGCTCAGTGTTGGGGAAAGTTACTTTGAAAAGTAATGCATTACAATATTGCGTTACTCCCTTAAAAAGTAACTTATTGAGTTACTTAGTTACTTTTTAAGAAAAGTAATGGGTTGCGTTACTTTTGCGTTACTTTTTCTCACCTCGGCTGTGCTTGTTTTTTTTTTTTTTTATAACAAAAAGGTTTTATTTTTGTTCAAATGTAAAGACCTTTTCACACCAAAATTGAAATTTAGAGGTAAGGTAGAGAGGTAAAAATACAAATTCACACACTCTGCTGTGCTGCGCTGCCATTCTGGATAATGGAAGAATAGGACGCAGGAGAAAAAAAGTTTTACCAATAAAAAAAAAAAAATTCTAGTAATTTTTGCTCATGGTTTAACTGAATCATTAAAGGTCAGCAGCAAATTGGTCAATAAAAGTAGATTAAATGCATAAATATATTCTTTTATTTAACATTTAATTATTGGAGGTTTGCATATTTTGCATTTGACTGATTTTATTCTTTTTGAGGAATACTCAATCTTTATGCAAGTGAGATGAATAAATGCTCAAATTTAGTCTAGAACTGCAATAACTATCATGTTTACACACAACGCCTCTGCACTTACTCTCGATCTCATGGGGACAGGAGAGCTGTCAGAAAAATACATGTGAAAAAGTAACTTGCGTTACTTTTTTGAAAAAGTAACTCAGATATTTTGTTGTAAATTTGAAAAGTAATGCATTACTTTACTAGTTAGTTGAAAAAGTAATATTATTACGTAACTCAAGTTACTTGTAATGCATTACCCCCAACACTGCTTATGCTCAAGTTGTTCTAAACCTGTCTGATTTTATTTTTTTCTTTCTGCTGAACAAACAGAATGTTGGTAAACAAAAAGTTTCTCACCCTTTTTCTACAAAAAAACAGGCACACACGGATACACACACACACACACACACACACACACACACACACACACACACACACACACACACACACACACACACACACACACACACACACACACACACACACACACACACACACACACACACACACACACACATGTTGTGTTTCCATGTTTTGTGGGGACATTCCATAGGCGTAATGCATTTTATACTGTACAAACCGTATTTTCTATCCCCCTACACTGCCCCTGCCCCTAAACCTACCCATCACAGGAGACATGCTGCATTTTTACTTTTTCCAAAAACATCACTTAGTGTGATTTATAAGATGTTTTCCTCATGGGGACCAAAAAAATGTCCCCACAAGGACAAAAATTTGGATATTGCCATCTTTGTGGGGACATTTTGTCCCCATACCGTAGGGATTACCAGTCCACACACACACACACACACACACACACACACACACACACACTTTTTGTAGTTCACCCAGAAATGAAAATTAGCCCAGATTTACTCACCCTCAAGTCATCCTAGGTGTATATTACATTCTTCTTTCAGACGAATACAATCAGAGTAAATATGAATATTTTTCTTACACAAACGCATTACTTCAGAAGGTCTTTATTAACGCCCCGGAGCCGTGTGGAGCACTTTTATGACTGATGGATGCACTTTTATGGACTTCAAAAGAAAAATAGCCATTTACTGGCATTATAAAGCTTGGAAGAGCCAGGACATTTTTTAATATAACTCTGATTGTATTCGTCTGAAAGAAGAATGTCATTTACACCTGAATTCAGGGTGAGTAAATCATGGGCTTATTTTCATTGTTGGGTGAACTATCCCTTTAACCATAGAATGCATAAAGGGGGTACAATTTGTTGTCATTATTTGGAAATGTGTGTTTATTTGTTTTTGTTTTTTGTAAAATTCCTTGATATTCCACGTATCAAAATGACCCTTATGCCTTTTCTTTGGATTTTCCGCTCAATTAATTATTCACTGGTTTATGATGTCATCTTTACATTTTGTGTTGAGAAAAAAAAAAATCTATACTAGTAAAAGTCAATGAATGTACATGATTTTGTCCTAATTTTAAAAACAGGTTAAATCGGTTGAACATTATGTTTTCAGTTTGTCTGTGTTATGCTTTGGTCATGCAGACACCATTTAGACTAAAATCAAGGTCAACTTTCTATTTCAGTTGGAAAACTGTGTTTTCATGGGCCAGGGTGAGTGTCTATATTCTCCTCACAATTGACCTCCGACCTCGGGACAGGTTGTCACTTCCACCAGCACTTAAAAAGACCTCATGGATAATTTATCCATTTATGAATCTAATAATTCTACCATCCTTCTGTAATTTTGGTTTAACCTTCTCATTTCTCTCCATTATGTCCGGCTTTCATATCATAAACTCTCTGTCTTTCTAGTGCTCTTGTCTCTCTCATTCTCTCTTTTTGGCAGGCAGTGGTCACGCGTCATTAGTACAAGCTGACCTTGTGTGAGTGGCCCTGGCTGAGCAGTGATAGACGAGGCCGTCTCATCGGAGAGCCATAGAATAGGTGTTGCCATAGTCCACGGCTTCACCTAATGACTCCCATTCTACATGTTCCATTAGCCATAGATAGGGACAGAGAGAAAAGCCATTTTTCCGTGAAGACACACATACACAATATGACCATGGGGCAGAGAATCTGTAAAAGTTCCGAAATTACAGAGGGTAAAAGTTTAAAGAGCTGTATTTATGGTTTTTGTCTAGCACATGTTGTTTAGTTCAGCAGAAACACTGCAGTTGTTGTGAGTGAAGGACAAATTCCTTTCTCGTAGCTTTGAGACTGAGCCATCAGCTTTTAAAAAGAAAAGTGCACCTCTCAGGAACAACTGGAAGCTTTTTATTTTTCTCAGAAATGCGTAAACAACTTCATAAATGGCTTGACTTCCGCAGATCTGCATAATTACTTTGCAGTTTGATTTTGACGGAAATACCAGCAGAGCAAGAACATAAAATATAGGGAGAGAAATCTCTTTTACGATACGATATTTGTTATTTGCAAATGGTCTAGGTGACATTATGGTCTTGTTTCTATTGTGTAAATGCACAGTAACCATTTTATTTTATTTTTACGGCAGTAGGTCGCGCCATGTGATCTTTATGAGCTAGTCACTGAATTGTTCCCGCAGTTGTTTTGTTCAAAAATACAAATTCATTTTTTTTTATTTTCAGATTCCCTGCAGTGAATATACCATTTATTAATATATATGTATGCTTCTTCTTTCCTCCAAACTCTTCATCAACTACTTTTTAAAGGTCCTTTTTAAAGGACTGAATATATTTTTTCAGCTATGAATAGACCTTAACTGATGTGTTTGTAATCTGTTTTGAAGGAAAGTCAGCGTGAAGCATGTTTATTAGGCCTTCGCTTCTCACTGAAGGAATGCTGGTTCTGCAAACAGACCATTGGAGCTTCTTCAGTTGGGAGAAGGGGTTCAAAACTTGGGCAATTATCGGCCGCATCAAAACACAGAGGCAGTTTCGGAATCCCTGCAAGGTCGAAATTGGTAATGAATTGATATGTCTTTTTGGAGATGAGTTTGTCCAGTCCTGATGCAGACGTGTTTGCACACTAATAGCCTTGGTCTCAAGAAAGCAAATAGCTTCTGTTTGAAAAGCGAGATGCCTTGGCAGATATGAAGAGTAATGAAATACAAGGCCAAAAACCAGGAAGTTGTTTACAAAATAAAAAATCTAAATGTAATTTAATTTCACATCTTTTCCCCATCTTTTCCTGTCTCCACTTAGAACTTCTCTATTAATTAAATTACCATGAATGAATTGAAAAATTCCCCCCATAGTAGAATTTTAATAATGTTTTTAATTTATAGGCTATATATATATAGATATTTTGGTCAAGCGAATAACACTGATTATCTCTTCATCACAGCACCTGTTAGTGGGTGGGATATATTAAGCAGCAAATGACCATTTTGTCCTCAAAGTTGATGTATTAGAAGCAGAAAAAATGGACAAGGGTAAGGATTTGAGCGAGTTTGACAAGGGTCAAATTGTGATGGCTAGATGACTGGTTCAGAGCATCTCCAAAACCGCAGTTCTTGTGGTGTGTTCCGGTTCTGCAGTGGCCAGTATCTATCAAAAGTGGCCCAAGGAAGGAACAGTGGTGAACCGCGACATGGGCGGTCATGGGCGGCCAAGGCTCATTGATGCACGTGGGGAGAAAAGGCTGGCCCGTGTGGTCCAATCAAACAGATGAGTTACTGTAGCTCAAATTGCTCAAGAAGTTAATGCTGGTTTTGATATAAAGGTGTCAGAATACACCGTCCATCACAATTTGTTGAGTATGGGGCTGCATAGCCACAGACCAGTCTGCTGACCCCTGTCCACGGCCGAAAGCGCCAACAGTGGGCACATCAGAACTGAACCACAGAGCAATGGAAGAAGGTGGCCTGATTGATGAGTCATGTTTTCTTTTACATCACGTAGATGGATGTGTGCGAGTGCGTTGCTTACCTGAACCATTTTTGCTTTATTATCCTGCTGAAAGAGACCACAGCCACCAGGGAATGCTGTTTCAATGAAAGGGTGTACATTATGCAAATACTGTAAATGAGCTCATGCATGTACTTATGTATGTATTTGAACTTGGCTGGTTTGGTAGTGGTCTAGTCAATATAGTCTATCTTTATTACATATATTAATACCTGGTTGTCTGTGTGTATATCTTTGTGTGTGTTTGCAGGCATTTATTTATAGAGCAAATTCGCTAGGCTTTAAAACCAGAGCTATGTTATTAAAAGTGTCACACAGCCAATTTCCAATTGCCAAACTAATATTTATCGCCTCTTTCAATAGAGGCGATACTGGTCATGGATTTAGCTGCCAAATTCTATTTATTTTTTGTGTTGACTGAGATAGGAGATTATGCTTGTTTGTTTGCTGTTTTGTAAAGACAAACATTAATTCTATCATTGGAGGATGCATTGCAAAAGATGAGAGCTGAATGGATATCAGGGACTATTGGTAACGTCATCACAACCTGGCTGTAGCCCAAGGTCATTGATTTTCTTTATCATGACTTAAAGGGACAGTACACCCAAAAATTACAATTCTATCATTATTTATCTTTTGACTTTTTCCCCTCTTGTGAAACACAAAACTAGTATTAAAAATTGTATAACTTTTTCATTTTTAAGACATAAATTAGAAAAAAGTTTTTGATTATATGTTCAAATTATATTCACAAATAAGTGATTTTTCTATGTAATTGTCAAGACAGAAATCAGAGTGTTAATATATATATATATTATTTTAATCAGCATTAGGTATGAAATTATGGGAATCATTATTTTATTTTTTTTGCTATCGTTGTGAATGGACAATAAATATTTAAACAGTATGAAGCTGTAAAACAAACAGGAAATAATCTGTTCTGCGTCTCGCTTTGAGTCAGAAAATTGGACATGCACCAGTGATAAGCCAGAACAAGCTTACGACTGCATTACCGCCAATTTGCATGGACTTCCCCTCCCACTCTTTGCTCTCTCGTAGAGTTTCATCCCCCTTCTCTCTCTCTCTCTCTCTCTCTCTCTCTCTCTCTCTCTCTCTCTCTCTCTCTCTCTTTCCATCTCTCTATCTCTCTTTTTTCACCTCTTATGAAAATATCCTGACGTTTTTCACAGCTTTGCACTTGATGAAGTGAATTAATTTTAAAACCGCTCCACATGCAATGGTTAATTAAAAAAAGAACTGGCACTTGTCCATACAGCAGTAAATTACCCCAGTGGGAGTGTGTATGTAAACAGACAAAAGCCGATTGGCTATTGTTCAGAGGAAGATGAGTCAAGGGTCAATAGCTCACTAATGTTTTGCTGAAGACCTGAAGAGTGGCCCGGTCAATGAAAACAGTCGTTCAGCATGGCCTTAGCGTGACCTCTGCGGAATGTAGTGACATCATAATGCCAGCAGGAGAGAAGATGAATGTTTGTAAGGATTGTGTTAGAGAGATGTGTCTCTCCTGAGAGGGGAAGAACAATGTAATAAGAGACTTCTCACGAGAGCCTGATGCACTCTCCACATTGATTTTTAAATGATTCTCGGCCATTGCAGGGCTTTGCGTCTGTGCATTGTTGAATGGTTATTGGTGTTGATTGACAGAGGTTCTTTCCCTTTGTCCTTTTGTTTTCCCTCACCTTTCATTCCAAATACAGACATTCAGCATTCTCCTGTATATAGAAATCATACTTGGGAACTTCAGCTTAGTTTGCTATTGATCCATGTGGGTTTTTTGTGTTGAAGCTGTGATGGAGCTCTTGATATTGTATAGTGTTATTATTTTAAGGTCAAGATAAATTAATTCATAGGTCCATTTTGAATTCATATCAACTTTAAAACGGTAATGTAGAAGGATGGTTCAGAAAATTTCACATTTTGCCTTTGCAGTAACTCAACAATGGCAGTCTAAGCTCTTTGTTGGGTAAGTGGTCAATAACAGAACAATGCCTGTTGTTTCAGAATGAATGCTTGTTTCACCTGCTTTGTAAAGAAAAGCGATTTCAAAAGCCTGTTACCGGTCCTTATCCTGCATGCCTGTGAATGTGCGTTTGCACAAGAGAGAGTGAGATAGCAAGAGAGAGAGAGGAATTGAAAGAGATGGGAGGGAGGAGAGATGAATGCATTGTTTTCTCTCAAGAGGAAACCATATATCAATAAACGGAAGCTAATTAATAGCACTAGACCCTCTGGCAGTCCATAGCTACACAGGAACTGCACTTCACTGCATCGAGAGAGACTTTGTGTAGCGCAGCTGGCTGCTCGAATAAGAGATTTCTGTTTTGGAATAAAAAGTAGAACAAATGTGATGCATCAGAATGACCCCATGGAGATGACAGTCTAGTGATGTGTTCAGCCCTATAGGGGGTAGTCAAAGAACCCTAAACTGCATACTAAGTTAGTATGATTCCCATAACAGAAGGGACAGATAGACAGATGCTTGGATGAATGGGTGGTTGAGCAGTGACATCACATACTATTTTAGTGGCTTTACATGAAAAAAAAAAGGAAAACAGATTACATATATAAAAATATATATATATATATATATATATATATATATATATATATATATATATATATATATATATATATTAAGTATATGGGATACCTGACCATTACACCAACAGGAACTGAAATGACTTCGCATTCTAAATACATAGACATTAATATGGAGTTGGTCCCCCTTTTGTATCTATAACAGCTCCCCTTCTTTCTGTGGGAAGTTTTGCCCTTTCATCCAGTATAGCATTTGTGACATCAGTCACTAATCATAATCTCCATTCCAGTTCACCCCAAAGGTGTTTGATGAGGTTGAGGTCAGGTCAGTCAAGTTCTTCCACACAACTCATCCAACCATGTCTTCATGGGACTTGCTTTTATGTGCATGCTGAAATTGAAAAGGGCTTTCCCCAAACTGTTCCCACAAAGTTGGAAGCATAGCATGTCTTGGTATGCTGAACCATTACGATTTCCCTTCACTGGAAGTAAGGGGCCTAGCCCAACCCCTGAAAGCAGCCCCATACCATTATCCCTCATCCACTAAACTTTACAGTTTGCACAATGCAGTGAGGCAGGTAACGTTCTCCTGAAATCTGCCAAACAGAGAAGCATGATTCGTCACGCCACAGAACACATTTCCACTGCTCCAGAGTCCAGTGGCAGTGTGCTTTACACCTGTCCATCCGACACATGGCATTGTCCTTGGTGATGTTAGGCTTGCATGCAGCTCCTTGGCCATGGAAACCTATTCCATGAAGCTCTGCCGCACAGCTTTTGTGCTGATGTTAATTGCAGTGGAAGTTTGGAACTCTTCAGCAATGGAATAAGCAGACTCCATCTGCCATGGTCATTAGCAACCTTTACACAACATACACCTCAGCACTCTGTGACCTTGCTCTGGGACATTATGTGGTCTTCCTGCTCCGTGTTGCTGCTGTTTCTAATACACTTCCACTTTCCAATAATACCACTTGCTGTTGACCACACTTAAATTTACTGAGCTTTACAGAATACAAAATTTTGTAAATGCGAGTTCGCGAACACGCCTGGGGGACATATGGTTACATGGGTTTGCAACTGCAAGTATAACAAAAAGAAAGCTGTGTGTGCAGCCCCACTCCCCTGGCCTCAAGAGATGCGCTAGTGACTGCGGCTGTGGTCTTTAGTGTCCTTGTTAGTGTTCTTGCCTCCCATGTCAGAGATGCCGGTTCGATTCCCGCTTGGAGTGGGTCAAGTAGGACCGGTTACATTTGGTGCCGTGACCAAGCTGGGGGTGCGGTTCAGGGGTGTGTGTGTGTAACGGAAGCAAGCTAGAAAGAGCTGTGTATGTAAACCTCACTCCCCTGGCCTCAAGAGATGCGCTAGTGACTGCGGCTGCGGCTGCGGTCTTTAGTGTCCTTGTTAGTGTTCTTGCCTCCCATGTCAGAGATGCCGGTTCGATTCCCGCTTGGAGTGGGTCAAGTAGGACCGGTTACATTTGGTGCCGTGACCAGCTGGGGGTGCGGTTCAGGGGTGTGTGTGTGTGTAACGGAAGCAAGCTAGAAAGAGCTGTGTATGTAAACCTCACTCCCCTGGCCTCAAGAGATGCGCTAGTGACTGCGGCTGTGGTCTTTAGTGTCCTTGTTAGTGTTCTTGCCTCCCATGTCAGAGATGCCGGTTCGATTTCCGCTTGGAGTGGGTCAAGTAGGACCGGTTACATTTGGTGCCGTGACCATGCTGGGGGTGCGGTTCAGGGGTGTGTGTGTGTAACGGAAGCAAGCTAGAAAGAGCTGTGGATGTAAACCTCACTCCCCTGGCCTCAAGAGATGCGCTAGTGACTGCGGCTGCGGCTGCGGTCTTTAGTGTCCTTGTTAGTGTTCTTGCCTCCCATGTCAGAGATGCCGGTTCGATTCCCGCTTGGAGTGGGTCAAGTAGGAACAGTTAAATTTGGTGTCGTGACTCAGATGGGGGTGCGGATCATGGTTGTGTGTGTGTAACGGAAGCAAGCTAGAAAGAGCTGTGTATGTAAACCTCACTCCCCTGGCCTCAAGAGATCTGCTCGTGACTGACGTTAGATGCTGTGGTCTTTAGCGTCCTTGTTAGCACGCCCGCCTCCCATGCCGGTGACACTGGTTTGAATTTCACTCGGAGCAGGCGGAGTAGTATAGGTTGCAGAAGGATGATCAGGTGTCCCTTCTGTCTCACTGTAGCACTGGCTTATTACATTACGGACATTGCAGTTTATTGCATCTGCAGTCCTCATGCCTCCTGCAGCAGCACTAAAGCTTGTTCACCATATTTCTCCTGGTGTTTTTCAGAGTCAATAGAAAGGTCTCTTTAGTGTCTTAAGTTATTGTTACTATTACCTTAATTGTCTACTGACTGTTAACTGTTAATGTCTTGAGGACTGTTCCATGTGTGTGCATGTGCAATAATTGTTTATGGTTCATTGAACAATCAAGAAAAACAATGTTTTAAACCCTTCCAATAGAGTTCTGTACAGCTTATTTTACAAAATTATCTTTAAAATACAGTATCCTGGAAAAGGGATGTTACCTTTCTATCCTCGTCCTTACTTTCATAAATCTGGGTGATTGGATCTTTCCTATAATCCCTTGCTCTTTTTTTTTCTGTTATATAAATTACATGAACATGCACTACAATGTAAATGGTCAATGATGCATACTACATAATACCCTGTTCCAGGCATGGGCTGGTGAACGAAGACCCATACACAACCACCGAATCGATCCCCTCGTAAAACCACCCAGCCCTTTCGAAATTCCTCACCCAGTTTAATTTTGTCTGGAACATACTCTCCATCGCTCCGTATGTGTCTGTCTGTCTTTATTCTCTGTTGCCCTGAAGCACTCCCCATTCACACTCCCCCTGACCTTGTTTCCAAGCTTGGCTTTGCATTTTTAACCTTCATACATGGCCGTCTCCAGGCACCAGGAATCCCAAACTACCCTTCAACCAGTGTCACTTGGCATTCCTTCTCCATCAGACTTTTTATAAGCTTTTGTGAGGAGAATACAATCAGAGGAAGAGGGAGAGAGAGGCAGAATACATAAATGTATAAAAGCATAGCCTAAAGCCATGTATAGATTTCTCTTTGCCTGTTACATCTCTTTTCATTTGTTGACTGAAAGTGGTTCTCTCTTGTCTAGTTGAAGAGGTGACAGCACCTTTGGGCTGTCTGACAGGAGTATTAGTGCGGAATGAAAGAGGAGAACATCACAGGTCAAATCATTTCACACCACACAAAGTAGCACAAAATGGCTAACTGGAAACCACAACTTCAATCATGGTACTGTGGTTCATTCAACAGGGCTTCATTCACATTATATACTGTAAAGCTTACAGTTTTCATTAAGAGGATGCAAAGCTGCTAATGTGTAATTTGTATTCAGCTGCTAATGTGTATTCAGATAGGAATATAAATTAGAATACTTATGTCACATTTTAATAAAAATGTGTTTGTATTAGTGTATTAGGTTTCTGTAAAACAGGTTTGCAAATGTGTCTCATTAGAAATCAAATAATCATCTGTCCACAAAAATTATGCAGATGTGAAAATATAGTACCTGTAGCAGTTCCGCAGGTTGCATTCTCAAGTGAATGTTAAACTCACACATGCAGACATGAGTTCGCTTCACTGTGAACCGAGTTGCTCTAAGATGCTGATTTTAGTTCAGTTGTGTACACAATAAGTGTAAAAAATATTTTCTGTTCATTATCTTAATTAGGGTACTTTAGGGCATTCAAAGGGACGATTCTATAATACTTTTGATTGGTGTAGTGCAGGATGAGTCTTTAATATTTATTTAAATAAAGTTACAGTTCATTCCAATGATGTTTGACATACACTATATTGCCAAAAGTATTGGGACACCCCTCCAAATCGTTGAATTCAGGTGTTGCAATCACTTCTAGGGCCACAGGTGTATAAAATCAAGCACCCAGGCATGAAGACTGCTTCTACAAACATCTGTGAAAGAATGGGTCGCTCTCAGGAGCTCAGTGAATTCAAGCGTGGTACTGTGATAGGCGGCCACCTGTGCAATAAGTCCATTAGTGAAATTTCTTCACTACTAAATATTCCACAGTCAACTGTTAGTGGTATTATAACAAAGTGGAAGCAATTGGGAACAAGAAAAACTCAGCCACAAAGTGGTAGGCCACGATAAATCACAGAGCGGAGTCAGCACATGCTGAGGCGCACAGTGCGCAGAAGTCGCCGATGACAAATAAGGGTGAAACAGCATTTTTTTAAACAAAGTTCTAAATTGCTTGAGAATTGTATGAATTTGTAAAGTTCAAATACTGTTGTTTTTGAAACTGTTAGAGGTTAGCAGATTTTTTTTTCTCATTATGCAATTTATTAAGCTTTTCTCACAGCTCCAGGCAAAATATGTCCTGCGGAGGGACTTGACATCAAATAACAATAACAATAATTTCAAATACAAATCAGGTATGTTTTAAGTTGAACAAGTATTCTTAAAGAATGATCATTAAAATTCTGCATATATTTTTTTTCACAGCTGCTTTTCGATTATATTCTTTGCTTGTGCCATCTTTTACCAGTCCAGTGGAAATATTGTATAAAATTTGAAAAAATATTAGAAAATGTTTTTTTTTTATATAGTTATATTATGCAATGTTTTCAAATGCATATGATTATCTAAGCTAGTTAACAATGTGTAAAAGTCGTTTAATTGTGTTTTAAGTGATGTCACACCACAGGACATCCCGTCACACCACAGGACGAAATGAGACACTGTATGAACATTCATGGTGAAATTGATTGAATACTTTTGTAACAAACTAATTAATTTGCATCTCTATTTGAACATTATTGAAAATACAACATATCATTACAATCTTATTGCTTAGTGTATGCATTTGAACTAAAAACAACAAGTGAACAAGAAATACTGAATAATTAAAATAAAATAAAAATAATTTAGAGGCATCAAATCAGACCCAGTCATAAAGACCATTCATTTCTATTTTTAATTTAAAAGACTAAACAAATATCTTGTTTCTCAGGAGAAAGACATTAAAGTCATGCTAAAATAATTAAAAGCATGTTAAAATCATCAATTCAGCTCTTTGAACAAAGATTCCAGTAGGGGAAATAGATTGTCTGGCTATCACCAGACCAAGCTCAATTTAAGATTGAACATTGGTCTGGGGAGTCTGCTCTGTATTTTCTACTGCACAAGAAGCGTGATCAACGGGCATAGTTCAAATGACTCTGTACGCAATCGGATAGTCCTTATACCAATCAAATTCCATTCCTCACGAAGCTTTGCTCTCTTATGTTTTGGGATTCTGGTTATATTTCGTGGTTGAATTTCCCCTTTAGCTTTCTTTTCTTGATATCTGTTGATGTACCAAGCAATCTCCCTATTATAAACTTATTTACTTTCTACTTCTCTCCATAAGAATCTCCTCATGCCTGGCTTCAGCCAACCTTTCCCGGTACCTCCTTATCCTTTCTTTGTTCATGCCTAAAAACAGCCTAAAAACAGTCAAAAATCACTTTTAAAACCATGAGCAGTGACTGTTAACATATACAACAAACAAATGAAGAAAGATATATATTTTATTTTTAATGTATAATATAGGTATATTATGTATAATGAAGACATCATGTAAGCAATATATATTTATGTAATATATGTATACAGGTCCTTCTCAAAAAAATTGCATATTGTGATAAAAGTTCATTATTTTCCATAATGTACTGATACAAATTAAACTTTCATATATTTTAGATTCATTGCACTCCAACTGAAATATTTCAGGTCTTTTATTGTTTTAAAACTGATGATTTTGGCATACAGCTTACATACAAATTATTTTTTGAGAAGGACCTGTATATATATATAAAATTTATAATATTTTTTTTATATATATAGAGATAGAGATATATTTACATTTATGTTTAATATTGCAAACATAACAGACAAGAATCTAGCTAGACATCTGACTTAATTATGTCACACTACAGGACGGGCTGTCACACCACAGGACTTTTTCAACTTTGCAGCCATTTTGAGTAATTGCTATACAAGACTGACCTTGGGCCTTACAGTAACTGAATAAGTTAATTGTTCTAAACCTAAATATGATCTCACGGAACTAGATCAGTCACACCACAGGACTATCAAAAATTGGACATGTTCATGGTGTGACTGAATGATGAAATTTATAAAATTAATAAGAGATTAACACTCATCTTTTAACCTCTTTAGCACATCCAAACATCTGGGGGATTTCCTGGTAGGGGGATTGAATAAAAGACCCCTATGGCTGTCAATGTTACTGCCAGTACAAAAATCTAATATCCTATATCACACTGCAGGACAGCATTTGTGTTTCAAAACTTAATGTACTGTAAATATTATTTTAGTACTTTTTAGCATTTTGAAAACTTAAGTTAATTAAGTAAGTAAATACATACAAAATAATGCTCCAAACATATCTGCTTTATTTTACTAATATTTACATTTGATGAGTCATCAATGTTACAGTCACACCGCAGGACATTTTGCTATTCACCTTGAAATATGAACAACACCAAACTACGTCCCAAAATCATAATATTGAAATAAAATGATGTTCTATGCCCCACTGGCATGTGTTGTTTTAGTTGAGAAATGCAGTTCAGTAAAAATTTAAACTTAATTACAGAAAAAAACATGTCATGTCATGTCATCTGCCCAGCTACAGACCTCCAAACTTTGTGTGGCCTTCAGATTAGCTCAAGAACTGTGGGTAGAGAGCTTCATGGAATGGGTTTCAATGGCCGAGCAGCTGCATGGGCCTTACATGCCTTGCAAAGCGTCGGATAAAGTGATGTAAAGCACGGGACTCTAGAGCACTCTGTCTGTTATATTACACTATTTCTATGAAAAAAATTGCAAAATATATGCTGCTTTTCATCACTATTTTCAACTTATTACATAAATTATGGTTTTAAAGTTTTTATTAGTAGTATTTGAAGACACAGATCTGTCTATGTTTTGTGCAGATACTGCTGGTCTTAAGCAGGGAAGGAACAATGTTACAGATGTGTTCACATACCAGCATTGCTTGTCTGTTTTTTACTGTTCCCTTTCCCAATCTGCTGTCCTCTCTCTCGTCCATTCGTTCCTTCTCTCCCTCCACCCTCTCGCCAGTGCTCAAAAGCATTCCAGAGAAGTATTACCATCATGAGCTTTGAGAGAATTCTCCTCATCATCGAGAAGAGATGCTCTACTTAAGTCGACCTCATACAACTCATACAATAGAGTGTTTGCCGAGTGCCTTTCCCGGCTTAGCGACTTCAAAGGCTCGCAGTGAGCCTCTCTTCATTAAGCTCAGATTTTCCTCTGTTCCCTCAGAAATTGACAAACAAGCCATGTGTGTTCTTCTCACTGTCCAGTGGATGTGTTTAATGATTTCAGCTCAGGCGGAGATGAAGGAACAGGCTGTTGAACAAAACCCCCAGAGTCGCTTTCCCTGTGATTAACTTTTGAATGAAACGTACTTGAAGGGCGAGTTCTTGAGCTTGGGTGTCCTTGGTGCTGTGTGAAGGCGCATGTGTTTTTCTTTATTAGCAGACTTTGACAAATTCTTGCACATTCTCGTGACTCAGAACCACATCTGCTGTGGTTCTAACTCCTCTTCTGAACCCCGAGACTGTCACTTTCAACACGATTGAGTCAGGCAGCAGAAGTAGCTACTGTCTCATGTAATGTTTGCCTCATTGTCAGTCAGCCTTTCTGTACTTTCTTCAGGCCCCCCAAAATAAGAAGCAGCGCTAGTCCAGAAGGAAGAGAAGCGAGGAAGTCTATCTTTGCACCGTGACCAGGCATCCGTAAGTAGGGTGGTGGTGGAGGTTGTGTCCTCCGCAGAGCTCTCTACTGATAGTATCAGTAAATAGAAAGATCCCCGGGGAGCAGGCTGAGCCTCACACGGTGCTTCATGGCCGACATGCTGCCTAATGCAGCACTGCGGACAAAACTAATAAACCGAAAATGTATGCGTGCGTTTTTAAATAGAGATAAGAGATGATGGGAAGGGTAAGGCTTATTTTTTATGTGTGTGTGTGTGTAGGTTTTATTTTGTAACATACAGTTTTCACTGTTTGTCATTCCAGTATCATTCGTTTTTACTGTCATATTCTGTCTGTTGCCACAATGTGCCAACCTCTCCTTGCTTTTCCTGTGTTTACCTTCCGTTTTTACTCAGTTTGGGCTTTCGAAATAGCAGAGCTTGCCAATATTTCTGCTTTTTTAAACCTTAAGTACTAAACTTTACTCATCCTGTGAGGCTGCTGTTATTCAGACATAAAGTGTTATTTTTATAAGCACTGACTTTTCCCAATGATTTTTGGCTGGTGGGTAAAAAACAGTAAAAGAAAAAGGTAACGCGTTACAATAGGGTTTCATTAGGCAAACATTGGCTAACTACATTATTTAACATGAACTAATAATTAATTGCACTTCTACAGAATTTATTAATCTTTGTTCATTTCAACATTTAGTAATACATTATTAAAATCAAAAGTTGTATTTTTTAATAGTTAATGCACTGTGAAGTAACATGAACAATCAATAGCTGGATTTGTATTAACTACGTTAACAAAGATGAACAAAAACAGTAACAAATGTGTTGCTCATGGTTAGTCATGCTAGTTAATACAGTAACTAATGTTGAAAAATGAAACCTTATTGTAAAAGTGTTACTAAGAAAATCCCATGGAAACTGACCCAGCAATCAATTTTGCGTTTAAAAGACATCTAATAGCCATCCAAACACATCCCTGACGTTTAGGCTAGGCAGTGAAAGTTAAATAGACGTCTAACCATAGCCCGGGAATAGATTAGTCATCTAGAACATGAACATGTCAAAGAAATGAAACCAAACACTTTGTAATCACTGTTGACTTTGCCTACATGATGGAATATACATCTCACAAGTTATTTTGGCAAAAACTACATGTAACCAATTTCAAGGTTATTTTGGACGAAGTTGGTTACTCATAGCCGGACTATTTCGGGTCTATAGTTAACCGAGAGGGTGAAATTACAGCTATTGCTTGCTAGGGAAGGAAGGACCTGAGCCACATCAAGTGTCTGGAATATCATTGAGGCTTGGTAAACTCTTGATTTGGACCAATGAGCAGCCACCCAGAAAACCATTTAAAACTGCATAGCAATGCACTCAAAATACTAGTGACCGCATAGCAATGCATTGGTAAACACATAGCAATGCACTAAATCAGTGGTTCCCAATCCTGGTCTTGGAGTAGCCACTGCACATTTTAGATGTCTTTCCAATAAAAAACACCTGGCTCAACTGATCAAGACCTCAAATATGTATATCACATAAAAATGTGTTGGGGGTGCCTACACAAGGACCAGGATTGTGTACCACTGAACTAAATCCTTTAGAATAGTTGTTCCCCCCTGGGGGTACGTAGGGTAACATAGGGGGTACGTGAACAAAATGTTGAACACAATTTTGCCATTTATTTACTTCTTCCCCACCTTAAAATAAGAAAACCGAGCATGCATTTCTAACAGGCAAAATGCTGCTTCTAATGTAAAAACAGGATAATGGTAGTGCTGCAAAAGGTCAAATACATGACATCCAATCAAATTAAATCATCTTTTGCGGTCAAAACATGCATCCAAACAAGCAGTGTGCATTTGATAATTTGCATGCAGAGTATGCTGCCTTAGCAAATCACACTACATTACAAGAATAACAAATATAGACACAGACTGTGCATAGAGATCAATTTTAAGACTCGAACTCTCTTCGATACAGCAACATACCCTGTGTGAGTTCTTCTTGTTTTTTATGTTGTTAATATATTTTATGAGCAAAAAAAAAATGTGGCATTTATTTTATACAACAGTTTAACAAACAAAAAGTTAATATTTGTCCACAACAGAATTTTGTGTGTCTCCACCCAACACACATCAGTGTTTCGTTATTGGACGAATCTGTGGCTTTAAACAAATTGGGAGAGTCCATGATTCAATGAACCATTCATTAAATACAGCCACTTTCTTCGTCACTGAATGAATGAATGACGCGATGACGTTAAGACAGTTAATTGCCGCCACCTACTATGATACATAATTTGACATGAAACTTGACATTCATTTAATAGGGTTAGAAAAACTTTTAGAAAAAAAAAAAACCTGAAGCAAAAAATCAATTTAAATGGGAAAATATTGTCTTTTCATGGAAAAGGTGTGATTGCTGTCTAAGTGGAACTGAGGGGGTACACAGCAGGATTTTAAATTCCTAAGGGGCACTTGTCGAGTATTGTTTGCTGTGACCACTGTTGGTCAGTGTTTGTTGTCAAGTCTGTTTCTAGTAAAGTCTGTTTCTAGTCAAGGTCATTGTTTACTTGTTTCTGTTCACGCACCTGTAAATAAACTGCACTTGGGTTTCATCAACTTGCCCTTCGGTGGATCCGTAACAGAATACTCAAACGCTTACCATGAACCCAGCAGTTTCTAGCCTCCTGCTCCTTCGCCAAGGCAACCGCCCCATGGAGGATTATGTCCAGGAATTTATTGAACTCTGTGATTTGGTAGGTTTCAATGATGTGGCTCTAAAATACATTTTTAGACATGGACTAAATGAGCCTTTGTGCTCAGAACTGCCAGGGGGGAAAATTCATCTCTCTCTGGCCCAGTACATTGATCATGCCCTCCTGCTGAGTGATTCCTCGTTTACTGTAGGAATGGTGGACGAGGAGCCCCACAGTCCCAGAGCAGTCCACGTCCAGGCTCCGGCTCCGGCTCCGGCTCCGGCTCCAGCCCACGTCCAGGCTCCGGCTCCGGCTCCGGCTCCAGCCCACGTCCAGGCTCCGGCTCCGGCTCTGGCTCCAGCCCACGTCCAGGCTCCAGCCCAAGACCCCTTCGTCCTGCCCAAGAAAAATTTTTGGGGGGCAAGGGGTACATTGAGGCCACGAAGGCCACTCCACCATGGCCCCCTGAACTACCTTTACCACCATGTCCCCTTGAACTGCCTGATCCGCCATTGCTGCCCACGGCTCCTGATCCGCCAGGGCCGTCCACGCCCACGCCTGAGGGTCCAGGTCCGCCCATGCCTGAGGGTCCAGGTCTGCCCATGCTCCCAGGCCCATCCCTGCCATGCCTGGGTCCTTGCCCTGTCCCATTGCATGGGCCTGGCCCACCATCCCTCCCCAAGACCACCCTCCTGGACTTTTGTATAGTTTTTGTGTTGGTTCTGTCGGGCGTCGGGAGATGCCTTTAGAGGGGGGGATCTGTAATGTCTAGTGTGTTGGTTCTGTTTCATGTTTCACTGTCATGTTTTGCCTTGCACTTCCTGGTTCTGTCATGTGTTCCTGTTTGTCATGTGATCCTGCCATGTGCTCCATTGTATGTGATTCCCTAGTCTAGTGTCATGTTGTCATTGGTTAATGGGTTGATCATTGTTCACAGGTGTACCTTGTCTAGTCATTAGTTCTTGTGTATTTAAACCCTTATGTTTGCCATGTGTCCTTGTCGAGTATTGTTTGCTGTAACCACTGTTGGTGAGTGTTTGTTGTCAAGGTCATTGTTTGCTTGTTTCTGTTCACGCACCTGTAAACTGCACTTGGGTTTCATCAACTTGCCCTTCAGTGGATCCGTTACAAATACACTCAGAAAACCTTAGCAACTGCATAGCTACACTTTGGTAACCACAAAGGAATGTGTTAAAAACATAATGACTGCAAAGCAACAAATTGGCAACCACCCACAACATCCTAGCAACTGCATAGGCCTATGCCAAAACCACTCAGAAGACCTTAGTGACACAGCAGCATTCTGGCAACCACCCAATGAACACTGTCATCATGGCTGTGAGGTTTTCTTTAGAAATGAAAATCGAGTTCTTTTAAATTATATTTTGCTTGTGATATTATTGTGTGTGAGGTCTGTCTCAGTTCTGCATGCAGCTACACAGTCCCAAGGTCTTCAAGGTCGCTTCTGTGATGGCAGTTTTTATTTTTAAACAAGCCACTCTGTGTGTAGGTCTTTGTTTTACACCAGGTCTTTAAGTCAAGCATTTGCCCCGTGCTCTAAAAAAAACGTAACGTTCTATGACAGGGTTGCTTTTTCCAAGACCTCAGCAAATCTCATTTCAATTAAGAACCATGCAAATCCAAAAGCCCTTTTAGCCTTAAATGTTCTTATTATGCTTGGGAAATAAGTGTATGGATTAGCAGATAGTAGATGGCCAGAACAGACTGTTGGAAAAAAAGAGTTCTGTATTATAGAAATTTGCATGTCTGAATAAGTGAACAAGTTTAAAATAATAGCAAAGGATTTTGCAACAAAGCTATTCGCAATGATGACAAATATTTGTCATTGCCTAGAATACGTTCAGATGAATGAATTGCTGATTACCCAAAACAAACAAACAAACAAACAAACAAACAAAAGGATCAATGATTATGAGAACAATATATAATCACTTTATGATGCTGTCAAATTTGCCTTACAAGATGGGAAATTCTACCACTCTCCCTGATTGGAAGAATAGAAACTATATGAATGAACATTTTACCATGGTTGCTTTTCCTCTTCCAATCCCTACCTATCTACAGAATGTTCCTACATCCACCTTTACTAGATTGGATAAATGGCTATCCAAGTTTGTTTGACAAGGCAAGCGACCCAGACTTAAATTTAAAAGACTACTCTGCCCAAAGGAAAATGGAGTCCTGGACATGACTAGCCTGAAAACATATTATTGGGCAGCCCAACTCAGATCAATAGTTGCTTGGATGTCCCAAGACACTGACATTATATGGGTTGGAATGGAGCAGAGTGAATGTCCAAATTTGTCGTTATATTAAATCCCATTCCTAAACCAAGATATATGGGGGGAAAAGACGATTGCTAATGTATGGAGTAAAAACACCCTAAGGATATGGTCAATTGTGAGGAAAAATTACAACTACCCAAGATTTCCAGAGCTATAATGATAGCAAACTACTGTGAGTTCTCCCCAGCTAGGCCGGACAAAGGATTCCTGAAGTGAAAACAAAGGGGTCTAGTGGTAGTGGACCAGTTGTTTGACGGAGCAGTCCTGAAATCATTTGATCAGCTCAAAGAGAAATATGATTTACCAAACCAAGACTTCTTTAGGTATTTACAAATTAGGCATTACTTGCAAAATCACCAAGAATGGGAAAAGCTCTGCTCCTTACCAACAAAAATAGAGCACTTTTTATATCAATAACAGAAGGAATAGTAAAGACAAAGTTCATATCACATATTTAAAAGATACTGCACAAAGAATTTAAAGAAAATAATTTAGATATTAAAGAAAAATGGGAACTAGAAATGAACATAATAATTACAGATAAGCAGTGGGAGACTTCATGCGGTCAAGGACACAGGGGAAACAGTAGTCCAAACTGGAAGGATTTGGAGGGAAAATTAAAATGAGATATTTTAGAACTCCATTTAAAACATCAAAATGGACAACACCTCAGGCGGCTGTTGGAGGAGCTGTGACTTGGCGGGAGACCACACATATATATTTTGGGACTTCCCAAATATATTAGAATACTGGAAAAATGTACAAAAAGAAATTAAAAAATGTCTTTACCTGGTTGAAGCCACACCCTTCAACGGTTGCACAATGGAGGGAAAGAATCCAAGACGTTTATAACATGCAAAAGCATTATTACAACTGAAAGCAGATGTATTCCTAAATAAATGGTCATCCATTGCCCTACATTTTCATTTGATATGAACGATATGCAGTCTCATTTTCTTTTCTTTTCTGAATATTATATATTTTCCTTACTTTTACTACTATTTTATTTATTTATTTTAATGTATTGGTCATTTGCAATATGAAAATGACTGTATTACCTACCAAATGCAGTAGGTATGTGGCATTACGGAGATAAGGATACCTCACATGTATTATGGTTTGGTTGAAACATATCTATTTGGACTTCTATTCTGGTTGCAGACTTACCTGTGACACCTAATTGTACCATCAAAAAGTTCATTTGTGACATACTGTATGACTGCACTTGATAAAATGAAAATAAAATTGGCCATGAAAAATACTGCTAATGAATAGATTACATTTTCTAAAGTAGCAGCAGCTATCAATCACTAAATAGGTGAAGGTCCAACTTTATAGAGTTGTGGAAAGGACAGATCATACAACTTTCTGACAGATGTAGAATCTTCCTTTGGAGTCTAACTTGAAAGGGAAATCTGAACATCCTGATAGACCAAAATGAATGTGGGGGAATTTACCTTGAAATGTAGATATATGAAGTTCAAAAGGACCTTAGTGCTTCTAACCAATCTAATGTGACGTCTTTAACCCTGCCGTTGCTCTAAAACTCCTCCACTTAAGCTTATTTCATCCTGAAATACATGTGTACACCTTTAAGGAAGGATGTAAAAAGACCCCTGCAGTGGTAATGGGAAAAATATTGTCAAATCTTCATTTTTTTCTGGGCTCTATAAAAAAGAACCCTGTAGAGAGATTTACTTTGTCCGTGACATGCATGGATTCCAGTGGATTTGGCTGTTTCAGCCCTAGTTTGGTGCTTAAATAATTATTGAGTGTATGTGTTTCAATTTTCATGCATATTAATCCGAGCACATGCTGACTGGGGAGACTCTCGGCACACTTAGCTTGTGTTGTTCCGTCGAGCCGTAATTCGATCTGCCAGCCATGAGAGACCGCTGTGTAGAGTTCTGTAAAGTACAACAGCTGGTGTGATCTGAACATGTTAGCCTGTGGTTTGGTTCACATGTGTATTAGGTGACAGACTCCCAAACCTAATCATTTTACCACAAGGAAAACAAGAGCTCATAGCAGTTCCGCCTGTGTGTTAGTTTTATTTAATAGGGGAGAGAGCTTTATTATGCAGACTACTTACAGGACACACACACACACACACACACACACACACACACACACACACACACACACACACACACACACACACACACACACACACACACACACACACACACACATGTTTGTTTTGTGAAATGTGGGGACATTCCATAGGCGTAATGCATTTTATACCATACAAACCGTATTTTCTATCCCCTACACTGCCCCTGCCCCTAAACCTACCCATCACAGGAGACTATGCAGTTTACTTTCTGTGAAAAAAACTCATCCTGTGTGATTTATAAGCATTTTGAAAAGTGAGGACATGGGGAACGTCCTCATATTTCACCCTCTTTTGTAATACCTATGTCATACCCATGTCATTATACACATTTGTGTCCTGATATTTCAAAACATGCCCACACACACACACACACACACACACACACACACACACACACACACACACACACACACACACACACACACACACACACACACACACACACACACACACACACACACATGTTTGTTTTTGTGAAATGTGGGTACTCTCCATAGGCGTAATGCATTTTATACCGTGCAAACCGTATTTTCTATCCCCCTACACTGCCCCTGCCCCTAAACCTACCCATCACAGGAGACTGTGCAGTTTACTTTCTGTGAAAAACTCATCCTGTGTGATTTATAAGCATTTTGAAAAGTGAGGACATGGGGAACGTCCTCATATTTCACCCTCTGTTTGTAATACCTGTGTCATACCATGTCATTATACACATTTGTGTCCTGATATGTGTCCTGATCCACATTTGTGTCCTAACCTAACCCCACACACACACACACACACACATATATATACATATGAATTTTGTGTTGGTCTCCCTTTGCTGCCAAAACAACCCTTAACCGTTGGGGCATGGACTCCATGCCCCAACGGTTTAAATGACAGGGTCAACATGGGCCCCCTGACTGGTCTGTGGCTATACAGCCCCATACACAACAAACTGTGATACCCTGTATATTCTGACATCTTTCTATCAGAACCAGCATTAACTTCTTGAGCAAGTTAAGCTACAGTAGCTTGTCTGTTTGATCCACACAGGGCAGCCTTCGCTTCCCAACGTGCATCAGTAAAACTCTGCCGCCCATGACCCTTCATCGCTGGTTCACCACTGTAACTTCCTTGGGCCACTTTTGATATATACTGACCGCTGCAGACCGGGAACACCCCACACAAGCTGTAGTTTTGGAGATGCTCTGACCCAGTCATCTAGCAATCACAATTTGGCCCTTGTCAAACTCGCTCAAATCCTTACTTTCCCATTTTTCCTGCTTCTAACACATCAACTTTGAGGAAAACAGGTTCACTTGCTACCTAATATATCCCACCCACTAACAGGTGCTGTGATGAAGAGATAATCAGTGTTATTCACTTCACCTGGTCATGATGTTATGCCTTACAGGTGTACACACACACACACACACACACACACACACACACACACACACACACACACACACACACACACACACACACACACACACACACACACACACACACACACACACACACACACACACACACACACGTTGTGTTTCCATGTTTTATGGGGACATTCCATAGGCGTAATGGTTTTTATACCGTATAAACTATATATTCTATCCCCTACTCTGCCCCTGCTCCTAAACCTACCCATCACAGGAAACATTCTGAATTTTTACATTTTCAAAAGACATCACTTAGTGTGTTTTATAAGATGTTTTCCTCATGGGGACCAAAAATGTCCCCACAAGGACAAGGATTTTGGATATTGCCATCTTTGTGGGGGACATTTTGTCCCCATAACGTAGGGGATTACCAGTCCACACACACACACACACACACACACACACACACACACACACACACACACACACACACACACACACACACACACACACACACACACACACACACACACACACACACACACACAACACAAACACACACACACACATGTTGTGTTTCCATGTTTTATGGGGACATTCCTTAGGCGCAATGCATTTTATACTGTACAAACCATATTTTCTATCCCCTACACTGCCCCTGCCCCTAAACCTACCCATCACAGGAGACATGCTGCATTTTTACTTTTTCAAAAACATCACTTAGTGTGATTTATAAGATGTTTTCCTCATGGGGACCAAAAAATGTCCCCACAAGGACAAAAATTTGGATATTGCCATCTTTGTGGGGACATTTTGTCCCCATACCATAGGATTACCAGTCCACACACACACACACACACACACACACACACACACACACACACACACACACACACACACACACACACACACACACACACACACACACACACACACACACACACACACACACACACAGTACAGGTAGAGAGGTCAGGCTCACTAAATAAACACACAAGCACACACTTTTATAGCATTACAATTTACAGTTTACTAATTGCTGGCACAATTCCCTTTGTAGCAGTCTGGATCAAGGGTGCGATTGTGATAGTACATTCCAATAACTCCACTTTATGAGTCGCCCTTACCGGATATCAAACCTGTACTCCTCACCCCACCAACCCAAACCCCTAACCACCAGGCTATAACCACTCTGTGTGTAGATGTTTGTAAAACTAAGAGAAACTGTTGTTCTACTCTAGGATCTACATCCCACCATGCCATCCGTTCCTTTTTGCTGTCCTCCAGAGGCGTGGAGAGCCTGACCTCTCTACCTGTACTCAGCATGCTGCAGTGTAAACCCTATTAAGAGCAGCTGCCCACTGTAATTAGACTTTCAGCATCACTAAATGTGGTCTCAGCAGAATTCTCTGGTGCTCCTTCACTTCCTTTCTCTCCCCCTCTCTCTCCATTTTCCTCTTCTGTGCGAGGATAGGTGGATGCAATTTACTGCAGATCCAATCCTGAGTATGAAATGAGAAACACAAAGATCTTTCTTTCCGTG
Organism: Gobiocypris rarus; assembly: GCA_023029165.1. Lineage (NCBI taxonomy): Eukaryota > Metazoa > Chordata > Actinopteri > Cypriniformes > Gobionidae > Gobiocypris > Gobiocypris rarus. The sequence continues at coordinate 25,676,018 of CM040930.1, forward strand.
TATTAGTCAGGCATAAGTAGCCTTGAGCCGGTCGCATGTAATGCATGAATTATGTGCTCTGATGTCTCTCATGTTAGCTAATGGGTATCATCATTTGAAAAATCACTTGCACCTTAGACTACAAATCGTGTGTAGATACCTGCTTGCCAAATAAAAGAAATGGAGGTTTTAAGGGACAGTGCACCCAAAAATAAAAATACTGTCATCATTTACTCACCCACATTTGGGTTCAAACCTGTATGACTTTCTTCTTTCGTCGGCAAGATACAAAAGCTTATTTTCATGTATTTATTTTTATTTTGAATTTATTTATTTTTTTTGTTGGGGGAGGGCTGTCAAAAATATATTGCGCTATAAAATATATTGATGATTATGTTTGGTTTCAAATTCAGTTTGAGCTACTTTCAAATTTGCTTTACATTTAAGTTTAGTTTTAGTTAGTTTTAAGGATAGTTTTAATAGTTACATTTTTATCTTATAGACGCATCCATTTCTCTTTTTTTGTATTTTAGTTATATTTTATATTTATATAAAATAAAATTATATTTATACAAATATAAATGTAAGCCATATGCACCACTTTTATGACGCTCTCGAAAACTTGAAAGCTTTGGTTCCCTTTCATTGTAATTGCATGGAAAAGAGAGACTATTATATTATTCAAAGTATGTGCTTCATGGAAAAAAAGAAAATTGTAAATTTTTTGAACGACAAAATTTTCTTCTTTTCTTTGGTTGAACTATCCATTAAGCCGGTCGCATATAATGCATGAATTATGTGCTCTGATGTCTCTCATGCTAGCTAATGGGTGTCATCATGTGAAGGCCACTCAAACCTCAGACTACAGATGAGGTTCCTGCTGAAATGAAAGAAGAGGTGGTTTAAGGGTGTGTTGGCATAGAGATGCACGGATCAGGCTGCTAAATCATTCACACACACGAGCATGCACACACACACACACACACACACACACACACACACACACACACACACACACACACACACACACACACACACACACACACACACACACACACACACACACTCCTAATGAGAAGCAGTCAGGTGGTGTAATGCTGTGTTACGCTGACGGGGCCCGGCTGGTGACAGATCACACTGCTTTCTACAGCTTCACTGAGTTAATTACACACTCCTGTGTCAGCTCACTACCTGCCAAAAAGAATGCGGGAAGGAAAGAGGAGGAGGGGAAGAAGGAAGGAAGGAAATAACATAAATAATGACAGATGCATTGTACAGTCCATTAGAGACAAATCAGGTCTCATGATTTAAATCCGGTGATTAATATGCATATGGGGAAAGCAGAGGATATGAGGGAATACAAAAAAACTGATTCAAGTGTGAAGGTTCTCATCACCTGAATACATAATGACCATCAAGCGTTTAATTGGGAGTTGTGGGCAGGTTTCTGGTTTCACGCTAATGCGCACCTGCTTGCTCTCTCTCATTCTCTTGCTACATCTCTTTTCCTCAGGTCTTGATTAAGGAACATCGTAGAGAACTTAAATGAACTAAAGAAAAATGCCATACTGGACTTTGGTGTGAATCATTAGCAGTATCCATGTTTTTAAAGATTGCTTGACAAATGCAGATTTTTTCTTCTGTGTTGTCATATTTCTTATATAGACAGAAATTTGCATTCATATGGCTATTTGGTATGGGTTTTAAGAATAGTATTTTTTTCTCTACAACATAAATTACACATCTAAAAACTGTCAAAATGATAATCTACTGTTATCTAACTAATTGTTGAATGAGCACCACAAAGATGTGGCTTTTTGTGCTTGATGAAACAAACAGCTGTAGTACATATGTAGCTACTTGTTAGGCAAGGCAAGGCAAGTTTATTTATATAGCACATTTCATACACAATGGCAATTCAAAGTGCTTTACATGAAAATGAAATTAAAATAGTGATAAGAATTAAGAATACCACGTGTAAGACTTAAAAATAAAACAGGATAATTAAAAACAGTTGTAAAGAGAATTTTTAAAATAAGAAGACAATAGAAATATATAGTTGTAAAGATATTTAAAAAGAATAAAATTATTACAGTGTATATATAGATAAAAATAAAATAAAAATAAAAATTAAGATGATGCATAGATAAGAATAGGTGCAATCAGTCGGACGTACAGTGGCACAGTGCTCATTCAGTAAAGGCACAGCTGAACAGATGTGTTTTGAGTCTAGATTTGAATGTGGCTACTGTTGGAGCACATCTGATCTCTTCTGGAAGCTGGTTCCAGCTACGGCTGGCACAATAGCTGAACGCAGACTCTCCTTTCTTTGAGTGAACTCTTGGTATTTCTAGCTGACTTGATCCTGATGATCTGAGTGATCTGATGGGTTTGTATTTAATCAGCATATCTGCAATGTATTGAGGTCCTAGGTCATTGAGTGATTTATAAAAAGTAATAATATTTTAAAATTGATCCTAAATGTAACTGGAAGCCAGTGTAAAGACCTGAGGACTGGCGTGACATGGTCATATTTTCTTGTTCTGCTCAGAATCCTGGCAGCATTCTGTATGAGCTGCAGTTGTCTAATGGTCTTTTTGGGAAGGCCGGTTAGAAGACCATTACAATAGTCCACCCTGCTGGTGATGAAAGCATGAACGAGTTTCTCTAAGTCTTGCCTGGAAACAAAGCATCTAATTCTTGCAATATTTTTCAGATGATAGTAAGCTGATTTAGTTATTGCTTTGACATGACTATTGAAACTCAGGTCTGACTCCAAAATCACACCAAGATTCCTGACTTGATTTTTTGTTATTAGACCTTTTGTCTCAAGATATGCGTTCACCTTGAGAATTTCATCTTCGTTTCCAAATGTAATGATTTCAGTTTTGTTTTTGTTTAACTGGAGATAGTTTTGGCTCATCCAACTGTTAATTTCATCAATGCATTTGCACAGGGAGTCAATGGGGCTATAGTCATTAGGTGATAGTGCTAAGTAGATCTGGGTGTCGTCAGCATTTGGTTCTCTCTCATTATTTGGCTCAGTGGCAGCATGTACAGGTTGAATAGGAGTGGTGCTAGAATTGACCCTTGTGGGACTCCGCAAGTCATGGATGTCCAGTCAGACTTATGGTCACCTATACTCACATAATAACCTCTTCCTTCTAAGTGACCTGAACCATTTAAGGACCATCCCAGAAAGTCCGACCCAGTTTTCCAGCCTGTCAAGAAGTATGTTATGGTCAACAGTGTCGAATGCGGCACTGAGGTCGAGTAGCACCAGAATTGATGTTTTGCCTGTATCTGTATTGAGGCGAATATCATTTATGATCTTTATGAGCGCTGTTTCTGTGCTGTGATGTGGTCGGAAACCAGATTGAAAATTGTCAAAGTATCCGTTTGAGCTTAAGAATTTGTTCAGCTGACTGAAGACAACTTTTCAATGATCTTGCCTATGAAGGGGAGATTTGAGATTGGTCGGTAGTTGTTCAATATGGAGTTATCCAGATTTCTCTTTTTCAGAAGAGGCTTAACTACTGCGGTTTTAAGGGAGTTTGGAAAATTCCCATTGAGAAGTGATGAGTTTACCACTTCTAGCAGATCTGCTTCTAAACAGTTAAACACACTTTTGAAAAAGAAGTGGGAGTGTGTCAAGGAGGCAGGTTGATGTTTTAAGGTGCTGCACCGTTTCTTCTAAGATTTTATAATCAATTGCTTCAAAATCAGACATAGTAACTTTCCGAGGTTGTGGTCTGATCTGACTGACCCCAAAGCAACTCACGGATGTGCTGATCGCCTTCCTGATATTATTTATTTTCTCTGAGAAGAAGGAAGCAAACTCACTGCATTTGCTGTCAGAGAGCATTTCACTGGGAATGTGACTCGGGGTTTGTCAGTCTCTCTACAGTAACAAAAGAGTGCGCGTGTTGTTTATGTTTCTGTTTATAATAAGAAAGCATAAGTTAGCAACTTATGCTTTCCAGGTTAGCAAATTTGCTTCTGGTTTGGCCTGCAAATAGTCATCATGTCTGAATAGCTCTATTTAAACAGGATTGTATATTTTATAGGTGAATCTCTGCTAAAAATGTCATTTGTCAACTGTTACGGTAAATTAGCTTGTGCTAAGCATGTGCTGTTCAGACTCCAATCGAGACAGTAGCAAACAGGAAGTAGAATTGCAAGTTATAAATTTGATTGCAATTGAAAATGAACTGAAAGATAGGCCAAGCCTGGTTTGAAGGTTTCAAAAGAAGTTTTTAAAACACGTCGAGGTTTAGAAATGAAATAGAATTTGCTTAAATACTTAAAATCGTACAAATCTTAACCGATTTTAAAACTGTGGGAGACCACAGACATAAGGACAGTTTCAACTGATTTTCAGCATTGTAATCTTCTGAGTGCACACACTAGAATATTCATTCAGACCGCGAGACCACACACCTGTCGATTGCAATAACATTTCCACAGTGAGGCGAGATCTCATGGAGACTCGCAAGATCAAACGTGACTTGAGAAGAAAAATAAATGGAGGATGATAGACGTTGTCAGCTGGTTCTCTTGGCATGAGTTTTGTTAAATAATAATAATAACAAAAAAAGAATATGAGTGATCTACTTTCGTGTCATGTTTCAGCTATAGAAGCACACAACATTCAGTCAAGAGTCGTAAAACAAAACATGTTTGGGATTTGAGATTGTACAGGCTCCGAAAGCAGTAAAATAATCTTAATGACACCACACAATTAAGGATTTTTTGGACAAAAACATATTTGTGACAAGCCTTGAATATGGCTCAAAAACGGGCTTAAAATCTTCAGGTCTGTGGCCAGCCTAAGGTAGAAAATTCTTCTGAATTCTGCACAACAAAGCATATGAACTAAAAACCACAAAACTCAAATAAAAATGGATTCTTAAAGAAAGAATGGATGCCCATTTCCACAAGATGCAAAATGAGTTTCGCGATGTCCTCAGTGTGTATGTGAAATGTTAGTTTTAAAATACCCCACAGATCATTTTCTACAGCATGTTAAAATTGACACTTTTGGAGGTTAGCAAAAATGCACTGTTTTTGTGTGTCCCTTTAAATGCAAATGAGCTGGTCCTCTTTCAAGAAAAGGGGGCGGAGCTTCAAGAGCTCAACAAAACAGGAAATTCTCTCACGCACTGAAAATGTCTGTCAGTAGCGGTGCTCAGCCTTATATGTACACTGAACACTGAACATTTTAGAGTGCCCTTTAATACAATATAGGTAGGTCTAAATCCTGGTGATCACTTATATTAATGTTATATATATCGTCATGCCGTCCAGCCATAGTTTTTGTCAGTGTTTATTTAAAAACATCCAATTATGTGGAATATATGATAGTAAATATTTGATGAGTGGTCACTACAATATATGACAATACAATATGTAGGGTATGATTTTCCCCAAAATTATATATCATTATACAGAATGATAACTGCAAATCCACATTTCACTGCATGGAGTCCAGTTGATTCTGTGAATTGCAGCCATGCATTTGCTTCTTTTTTCTGTAGCTTTAGTCTGTAAATCCTCAGATTTCTTGTCAAATCTATTTATACAGTCAGTCTATTTAGATGGGTTTTGTGTGTGTTTGCGCCATTCATGCTGAAAACCAAAGCTGCCGCTCAGTCTTTTTGCCACTCACTGGGCGTAACCGCAGTCACTCCGGCTGATGGTGATTTCATGTGCATACCCTCTATACGGTTCTGTCAGCAGTCGCGGGTGGTCTTGAGTAGTGTGATAAAACTGCGCATTTTAGAGTGGCCTTTTATTGTGGCCTGCAAAAATCATGCTGTCTAATCAGCATCTTGATATGCCACACCGGTGAGGTCGATGTATTATCTTGGCAAAGGAGAAGTGCTCACTAACACAGATTTAGACAGAATTTTGAACAATATTTGGGAGAAATATACCTTTTGTGTACAGTCTTAGATCTTTGAGTGCAGCTCATAAAAATATGGGCAAAAACAAAAGTGTTACGTTTTATAATTGTGTTCAGTGATAGCTAGCTATCCACGTAGAAACCGGCTGCAAATTGAAACAGCTCGCTAGGTGACACAGTTTCAGACTCAGACAACCCATACCAAACTGGCTGCATGTTTTCTTTTCAGATATCTGAGCTGGCAGACACACAAAAAAACCAAGACCTAGCAAAAATTTTATCCGATGTCTCCTTTAAAAAAGAAAGAAAAATCCACAGCATATATTATAGATGAAAAAGGACAACAACAAAAGTGAGAGGAAATAAATTGGACAGAAGGAGATGAGAGAGAGAGAGAGAGAGAGAGAGAGAGAGAGGGATGGATGGATACATTGACTGCGCATTGAACTCAATTAGTGTAACAGCAGGAGGCTTTCTGGATTAGTAGCGTTCTGCTTTATTGGCTAAGATGCAATAAACCAAACTTGTTCATAAGGTGCACGTGGCACAGGTTATTTCTTTAGTGTTTTCTTGCCAAAAAAAAAAAAAAAGGTTGTTGCACCTTAAACAAAGATTTATATGTGTTTCTACCGCAGTTTGGTGAGTTTGAATGTTTTTAGCAGAACAGTGCAGCAGTTTGTTGTGGAAAGTTGCAAGACTCAAGTGTCCGTCCATCACAGGGATCCACAAGTGGGCGGTTAAACGTATTGTGAAAGCAATGAGAAGCAGGAATGATTTCATGAGTGTAGTAAGCGACTGAAACAAGCCATTTTCAACATAATTCTGTCAAATGTCAGCCATGGTATTTTGTAAATGTACCAATGTGTGTAAACTGCACTTGATCTTTGGTGTTAATTTGACGTAATATGGGATTTGTGTTTCTGTATTCTGTGTGAAACAAGTCTAGATTTTGAATTTTAGTACTTCTTTCTTTCTTTCCTGCCTTCCTTCCTTCCACCCACCCACCCACCCACCCATCCATCCATCCATCCATCCATCCATCCATCCATCCATCCATCCATCCATCCATCCATCCATCCATCCATCCATCCATCCATCCATCCATCCATCCATCCATCCATCCATCCATCCATCCTTCCTTCCTTACTTCCTTCCTTCCTTCCTTCCTTCCTTCCTTCCTTACTTCCTTACTTACTTACTTCCTTCCTTACTTCCTTACTTACTTACTTACTTACTTACTTACTTCCTTCCATACTTCCTTCCTTCCTTCCTTCCTTCCTTCCTTCCTTACTTCCTTCCTTACTTCCTTCCTTCCTTCCTTCCTTCCTTCCTTCCTTACTTCCTTCCTTACTTCCTTCCTTCCTTCCTTACTTCCTTACTTAACTTTACTTATAGCCCAAGACTGGTTTCTCACTGAATATAAGCAGGGTTGAGCATCGTCAGTACCTGGATGGGATACCTCCTGGGAAAACCAGGTTGCTGCTGAAAGAGGTGTTAGTTAGGCCAGCAGGGGATGCTCACCCTGTGGTCTGTGTGGGTCCTAACACCCCAGTATAGTGATGGGGACTCTATACTGTAACAAGCACCATTCTTCGGATGAGACATTAAACCGAGGTCCATTAAAAAATCCCAGGATGTCCTTTGGAAAAAGAGTAGGTGTAACCCCGGCATCCTGGCCAAATTTGCCCATTGGCTTCTGTCCATCATGGCCTCCTAATCATCCCCATATGATTGGCCAGGTGGATGCTGCACATTGATGGTTGAGGAGATTCCCCTCTTCTATATGTAAAGCCCTTTGAGTATCCAAAAAAGAGCTATATAAATGTAACAAATTATTATTATCCATCCATCCATCCATCCATCCAATTTATAATATTCATAATATATATATAAAAAAATTCTATAAACAAATTATCCCAATGCAGCAATATGCCAAAGATGTTTATACAATGAGGAAACAACCTTGAGAGGAAAGGTAATAGCACAGTGTGTACTATACATATGTGTTTGTGTTCATCTGGGTATAATTCCATTGTCAATGGCCATTTGCTATATCGATCGTGGGTTTAAATAGTTTGTGCGGGATTTGTGTCAGTGCCATGTGTGTAAAGGATCGGTCACCGGGTTGCCATGAGAACAGCATGGGGCATCTGGGAGAATGACGCCATTGATTAGCGACTGAGGATTAGAGAGTGCAAAGCAATTATGCAGTATAATGGCTTTAAGTGCCTGTGTGTGATTTACAGTTGGTATGTGTACAATGAACAAATCAGCAGGGACCCAGCCCAACGACTTCTTCACGTGCACATGTGTGTGTCAATTTTCTGAAGCGTATCTTAAGTGTGTGCCAGGCCAGCTCTTTGTTTGTGTCCTCTGACCAATAGCAAACTTGCACTCTCTCACGTTGTCTTTTTATTCTTTGGTTCTCTTTGAACCTTGTCTTCTTAAATCCATACCTGGACTGCTCGGTATGCAGGAGAATATCAGCATCCTCCCCTGTCTGAGGAGACCAGTGTCTGGAAAAGCACAATATCTTGCCTACGTTTGTGGTGCGGCTTCTGTTGTGTCATCAAAGAGAGACGGTCGGGTCATTGTATCTCCTACAGTCAGTTGTTTTCAGGTCACTTTTCCAGACGCCGGCCTTTGCAAACACTAACTCCTTTCTTTCTGTTGCTGCTGCATTGGAAATATTGATCTCTCTCTTTTTAACAACCAAAAGAAAAAAAGGACTTGAAGCTGAAACATCAAAATATGCAGACTCATCATGCATTCAGTACGATACTGTATATTGTGGGTGTGGAGTCTGGGTCATTGCTGAAGGATATAGTTGGGATTGCTTAAGTCTCTTTTGGCACTTGAACCAGTTTTTTCTGCCACTTGCAGGCAGACATGTTCTACCCCAACAAGACAATATATTTACGTAGGACTTAAGATACATTTGCTATAATTTGCTATAATAAGAACATTCTATTCGGATGCAATGCGATAAAACACATTCAGTTTCAGTTTTTTGAGTACTTATAGAGTAGTGCTAAATCCTTCATATCTCCGAAAAGTCTTTAGTTTTATTATATTTATAATATAAAGATACGCTGTACAGAGTCTTTCCGAATAAAACTGAGTGGATGGAGGCGTATCGTGGGTGGCGCTAAAGAATGACAAGCGTTGAGAGCATCTGAAAGCTGTGACATCCTAGGACCCCTAGGTTTAATATGAAATAATTGATTTAGTTCAACATATTTTCCCACTCTTTGTGTACTGGTGTTTGGAGTGGTTTTACAATAAACAAACAGACACCTATAGTGGCCAGCTAAACAAATGTGTTGAAACACACACCATACATTGCATGCTCCTTTGATAAATTAACTATCCTTGATCATGTTGTTTACTTGATGTGCACGTACGTGCCGATTGCCAAAAACAGTTTTACTCATCGCTTGCGGTTCCAACACATGAGCGTGAACCTTTATTGTTGAAGGGCTCCATTCTTCATTAGACACTCTGTAAATCCGGCGTCGAACTAGGTTTATAAAAGAATCATCGCCAAAATGCAGGGAACAAACAAAAACACTTGTGCAACTCCATTACTGCTCCGGAAAAACTCCATCCACTGTTCCCTTAACGCTAGGTTCTTTGGGAAACTGTACAGGGCTGTCTTGCCCTGGCAACAAAAAACACACTTCTTTGGTGACACTGTTGATTTCTTGAAGTCCCTTGACCTGTGCAGCGCAGCGCAGCCGACGAAGTCGCTCTCTCGCTCTGGTCGACAAGTTTGCATGCGCACTTTCCATACATTTACTTTCCATACTTTCGGGAAAATTGCGTGTACAAGAAAATCCCGTCCTTGTTGACGTCAAACAGACCCATACTCGGAAAAAAACTTTCAGAAACTGGAAGGAGTATTTTTGGCACAGAAATACTCCAACAAACGTCTAACTTCATTTTTTAAACTTTGTCCATGTGTATGGGAATCCAAGTCTTTGTCCATGGGAATCCAAGTCTTTAACAATGTAAAAAAAAAAACCCTGGTTATGGTTGCATTGGAATATTTTTTGTGTAATGGAATTATTTAATACATAATGCTCTTTGGAATTTAATATAATGTGTCAATCTTTGCCTTGGTAACGCAAGAGTTCACAGACGATATGATATGTAAATCGTGACCACAGTGTTGTGGAGGATGATTGGATATTTCTTTTAATTTGATTATTTACTTGCGTTAACTTTGCTCAAATAGTGCGATTGGACAGTTACAAATAAACTGGCAGCCAGGCAACAGACAAGTGACCAATCCTGAGTGGCGACGTCACTACACGCATTCTATCAGAATTCCGGGCCGAGCATGGTTTGTAATCGCTCTGTGCCAAACCAAGCTCAAGTGGAAATATAACTGAACCATTCCTGGCCATTCTTAGAACCGTTCAGCCCAAAGGTGGAAAAGCAGCTAATAATTATAATGGTAAATATAAAGGTTTAATAATAATTTTAATTATGTGAGAAGTCCACACCGCAACTATAACAATAATGACACAGAGGAATGATGTTGTCTCTTTGAGTCACTTTGATGACGATTTTTTTAATCTGATAATTGTTACAAACATTGACAGCCAATCAGAATCTACCTGACCAGACCGAGCATTTAAAGCGACAGCTGCAAGTTCTTACAATAAGCAGAACTTTATCTTGCATTGATGTGCACGCAAATATAGTTACTGTTGTAGTCAATATTCTTGACGTGAACAGGCCTTTAGGAAGGGAAGGGCTGTATTTAAAAGCAATGATCTCTGTGTGTGTGTGGTCCTGGTACCCTATGTTATTGGGAGAAAACCTTCCTCACAAGGTTGGCAATATCCGAAACCCTTGTCCTTGTGGGGACATTTTTGGTCCCTATAAGGAAAACAGCTTTTAAATCAGGTTTAGGGTTAAGGGATATAATATACAACTTGTATAGTAGCCTATAGAAATCATTACGTCTATGAAAAGTCCCCATAAAACATGAAAACACAACATGCGTGTCCGGCAGTAGTATCTCAGCGTGACCCTGGAATCAGTCCTGGCCAAGAAAATCACAGCAGCGTCACTGATGAGTAGTGATTCAATTACAGCAGTGCAAGGTGTCCTTCTTTCTACCTGCCTTCCGGGTGATCGCTTTCTCTCTCTTGCTTCTTCTTTCTTTTTTTCTGGGACAATAGGGGACTAGAGGTGGAGGCCAACAGCTCTAAAACTACTTCTGGTACCAAGGGCGACTTTCTCTTCTAAAATAAGAGAATGTTCTTTCCCTCTGACCACAGTGTGGACATAAACTCCAGAGAGGACACTGTCACTGCCATGGAGACATTCTGGAACTGTTGCCTTGGAAACAGTAATCATGGCTTGAGCGAGGGGTGAAATGGAAGAGTTTTTGAGGGTGGAAGAGTAATCTCCTCCACCTTGTTATTAGAGCTGCAATTGAGTCAAAGATTAGGCACAGATGGAGGTGGGAGTTCTAGCTTGCTTCCTTTTCTTTTTATGCGTTTTCATTTTTACTCGACCTGACTTTATATCCTGTCATTTAGATGTTTTGCCGTCACTCATCCGCTTTCTCATATATTACTAACTACATTTAGTTTTTTCCATTGATATTATTTCATAATATTACTGTATTTTTTATTAAATAAATGCAAACTTTGTGAGATTAAGAGACTTGAATAGTTTATATACATTCATATATGATAATATACATATAAGTTACATATTATCATACATACAGGGCCTTCGCTAAAGGTGGTGATGGTTTTCTGGGCCCCTGGCTTATGGGCTAGGGCTATGTGTGTGATTTCATCTGAGGGGAATTCCCCGGAACACAATTTCAATCACGGGGGGGGGGCATGGGAATGCGATTTCAATTGAGGGGGACCCACAACCCAACCAATTCCTTTTGCAATACAAAAAAATAAGGTAATGCAGCTTTAGAACAACATCAGGTTGACTAATTAATTGCTATACATATACAAGCTATGAAGGGGTAAATAAACTCCAAACTGAGACAACAATTAGGGGTAACCAAAGTTGGTGTTTTGGGGCCCCATACCTGTAATTTGCTTTGGGGCCCCCAAATCTCTTAGTCCGCCTCTGCCCTATAGTTCTGGCCCTGCATGCATACATACACACTGAGTAGTTTTTTTTTTAGTGAACTAATTTTTAACTATTTACTACAACTATCGCAGGCCTATTTATGCTTTATTTTGTTAATTTATTTATTCAAGGAACTTGAAAAATGTATCTCAATAAATCTCCACTGTATCCTCCGCAACAAGTTTTTCATCCTAATTTTTTCATGCAAATTTATTTGATCTTTTTGTTTGGTCTAAAGTTCATAAACTGAGATCATAAATGACAAACCTTGAACAAACGCTAATTTGATTACACACACCCTGGATCAGATTACATTCATTTTTGTGCACCATGAACTTCTCTCCTGTGCTTTCAGGGCGTCCCAGTAGGGAGCCAAGTACACATCATAGTTTTCCCCCAGCTGCTCTTTTCATAGACCCTATCTCGCATCCGCCTCAGCTGTTCCCGTAGGAAGACAAACATGGCCGATGCCAATAAAACCGCAGCGCGACGCCCCCTTAGAAACGACGAACGGATGAACTTTGCGGGGAGCCACAGAACCCTCCCCAGCTCCCCACAGTTCCGGCTGCGGATATAGCGTGTAATATAAGACGGTGAGAATTCAATAATCATCAGAGTCCTCCTCGTCTCCACATGCTCTACTGAACAGGAAAATAATTACATTTCTTTTTCTCTTTTTTTTTGTCTCAGATAAATTATGGATCCCTTATCTGGCTCCAAGGATAAACCAATCTGATTCACGGGCCAATTAACAAGCATTCTTGCACCTCGACGGAGCGTGCTTAGTGTCTCACGAATGAGTGGCATGCGCTGAGAAAACGCACAGTTTTTATGCGATTCTCATAACACATTCTCACCATGCTTTTCCTTTCACATATTTCTATTTTATGATTCTACGATATATAATATATCACACAATTGATGTTCAACATGTTTCATAGCCGTTTGTTTTATCCTTGCCATCTGTATTCCGTCTTTCAAAATACACTGTGTCTAGCTTCTTGCAGTCAAGACCACTCTTAACCTCCTCCCCACCAACCCCTCCTGCTCTTCCTCATCGCACACCTGACTCATCCTCACCTCTAACCTCACACTACAGAGAGGCTTTGGACGATGTGTAATGATGGTCAGACAGAGCGGCTTTGAGACACGGGAAGGGTTGTGTTCTGAGGGCACTCTTTTGGTGTACAGCGCTCTGAAGCGGGCTGCGTTTGATCTCCTGGAAATGCCACAGGTTATTGTGTTTCTGCTTAAAGTGGTCTTACAGGAGACATCTGGAATGCTGTCAGCTCTGGGGCTGAATTGGGGAAAAGGCGAGGGGATTTTACAGAAGGTGCTGTAGTGTTGTTCATGTGAGCTCTAAGACAGTAGACGTTTATTTTCAAGCTGTATCATATTTCACAGTTCCTGTGTTTTGCCACAATACAAAGAGAGTAAATGTTATTATTTGGAGCAATGTGTTTTTCTACTTTCATGTACACCTAACAGTACATTAGGTTGGTGTAGAGAGAGAGAGAGAAATAAAAAACAACAATGCAAATGAAAGAGAAATTGTTTGTTTAAAAACCTCATAAGAACTCTCTTTAGCACACAACTTTCTTATATTAGGGTATGGTTTAAATAACTCACATTTAAGCAGTCCATCAACTACCAGAGATTTGGCTTATTCTAGACTGCAACATATAAAGAGGAGGAATTCACAAAAAATGAATTGCGGCCCCCGATAGTGTTGTGTATACTTGTTATATGGAAGTCTGTTTTAAAAAAGGTAATTGTTGTATATCTACAAAGGTGGTGACTTTATACACCCCAACTGCAGCTTTATATCTCATAGCTTTGACAGTATCTAAGAATTTGGATCATACACCCTAAAAAATGCTGGGTTAAAAAAAAAAAACAAGTTGGGTTGAAAATGGACAAACCCAGCAATTGGGTTGTTTTAGCCCAGCGATTGGGTTGTTTTAACCCAGCAATTGGGTTGTTTTAAGAAAACATTCAATCCAACCGCTGGGTTAAAACAATCCAAATGCTGGGTTTGTCCATTTTCAACCCAACTTGGGTTGTTTTTATCCCAGCAATTTTTAGAGTGTAATATTTCACTTAATTACCCACAATTGCTATATTACTTTATATCTGGCACTTTCTACTTTACATCTCGCAGTGTAACTTGATTTGTTAATTTTTTATGAATCAATTTATGAATTGCTGATTCCATAATTGCTAGAGAATGTATAGTTGTCTCTTAAACCACATTCAATTTACAGCCTAACCTTAATGTCACTATAAAATTAAAATGGACAATTTTGTTTTGTTATGGAATATTGCTAGCCTGACTTCATCATACTCAGATTCTAGTCAGAACATGAGTCTGATACTGCTCCATTGGGCTGTGATTATGAGGCGTGTTCCAACCGAACCAGGAAAATAAATGCCTTTGCATTCAATTGGATAGACCTACAACCAATCAGAGCAACGCAAGTGACGGGTGACGCATAGTTGTCAATAGAACTCAACTGCTCGTTTACTGGAAGAAGTAGAAGAAGAAGATGAGTGTAAACCACTGATCTATAGAGATCAGTGCTGTAAACGATCTTTGCCGTTGTTATAAAAATTATTTAAGGATACACAGAGTACTTACCAACACGATCATCATTTTTGAGTGAAATAGTAAAGGTGAATGCATATACGAACAAATTCTCAGTGTAATACTACAAACAACTCAAGCGCTCTTTGGTGACGTGGATGATTTGAGCTGGATGAGTTGTACCACAACGGATCAAGTCCAGACCGAACTTCCCAACCTCAAATGTTGTTTTGCTCTAAGTTCGTTTAGATCCCCTATGTGCCTTTGTAAACTGTAATTAAAATAACGTCCTCTCCCTCTTGCAACATCATCTCTTTTTTTCTCTGATGATGTGTATACTGGCACGAGAAGGGGACAGCCTGTCACTCACATGAGATCACAGCAAAAACAAACCAATCAATTCCCAATGGACAAAACTAAGCCCTGCCCTACATTTTTTAATCTTTCAAGAAGTCTTTTCACACAGTAGGGAAGAAAAGATTATTGTGACTTCCGTTTCATGCAGACTTGAACTTTCTGTGATTTGCACCTGTCTATTTATATATATATATAGGCTATTTGACTTATTTGATTTAATTGTATAAGGCACAATTTAGAATAAACTTAATTTACATAAAAATTAGGCACGTTTGAACCAAAAAGAATCACATTGACAATTTCATTTTAAACATGACATTGTACCAGCACAAGTAGCATGTTGCTGTGATTTTGCCAAGTAAGACTTGTTCCTGGACCAACATTCCTGTCCTAACCCTACCCATAACGTATCCTTAAAATCAGAGATAAATGATTGGTGAATAACAATGGTGTAGATCAGGGGTGTCCAGTCCTGCTCCTGGAGGGCCATGGTCCGAGTTTAGATCCCCTATGTGCCTTTGTAAACTTTAATCAAAATAACTCCCCTTCCTCTTGCTACATCATCTCTTTTTTTCTCTGATGATGTGTATACTGGCACGAGAAGGGGACAGCCTGTCACTCACATGAGATCACAGCAAAAACAAACCAATCTATTTCCAATGGACAAAATCAAGCCCCGCCCTACATTTTTGAATGGTGAATAAGAATGGTGTAGATCAGGGGTGTCCAGTCCCGCTCCTGGAGGGCCACGGTCCGAGTTTAGCTCCTGTACCAATTAAACACACCTGAAGCAGCTAATCAAGGTCTCACTAGGCATACTAGAAAGTTGGAGTTCAACTCTGCAGGACAGTGGCCCTCCAGGACCAACTCAGGACACCCCTGGTGTAGAAGCACCTAACCCTTTTTCTAAGCTTAAATTTGACATAAACCTATCCCTCAAATTTGATTGGTTATCCAGGAACATGTTGTACTTGGTGAAACCACATTCACTCAAGTGGCATTTGAGGAAACTGGGCTGTGTTTAGTAAATTAATAAGGCACAGGTTTTTTCATATAAAAGTGTCAGAATTTTATGAATTCACCCCACACTGCTCATATTACAATAGCAATGAAACTAAATGTATGATATAGAATATACAATGCAATAGCAATTGTATTAATGTCAAGCATGCTAACTGAGAGTGGGTTTTGCAGAGGAAGTGGTTAACACTGCCAGGAATTTTGCTTACAAACAAGATATATTCAACTTATAAGTAGGTATAGAATATATCTTGTTTGTAAGATGTGTATGTTGCTGTGTATGTGTGTTTGTGTGATCACACTAAGAAATGTAAGTTCAGAGTGTACTGGCTCTGAATAGAATAAATCTGGGATCCTCGTTGGGGAAAACCAATGAATTTTAATATTACTGCACTTCTGTAAGAATCATTGAGCGCTATTGATTCCAGATACCTAGAGAATCCCTCCAATGGAGATGGGAAAACTTTGAATGATTTAAGCCTGGATGGAAAATGTCAATGATTTAACTGGCCTTTCCATGGAACTGCAACTTCTGGATCCTCTGAAAATTTCATGGGATTTTGGCTTATGCACATCTCCCTTGTCTTGCCGTCATGCTCACTTATTCAATAAAGGTCTTGTAAACAGATCAATGGTAATCTTAGGCACATCATTATAATAAAAATAGCTTTTCAATCACAGATGCCTCACATTTCTCAGGCAGAGCACGCAGCGTGTTGGGCATAAGTCTTCCTGACAGACGGATTCAGATCCAGGCAGAGCTCTAGGGACGAAAGGATAGAGAAGCTCACTTAAACACAGCTAATAAAATCGAATCCATCTGCGCCTTCAGCCAACACGAAGGCTAAAGGGATATAAGTACAACTTTCATTTAGTTAATTTTCACTGTCAGATTACACAAGGAGGTCAAGGAAAACCAGAGAGAGAGAGAGAGAGAGAGAGAGAGAGAGAGAGAGAGAGAGAGAGAGAGAGAGAGAGAGAGAGAGAGAGAGAGAGAGAGAGAGAGAGAGAGAGAGAGAGAGAGGGAGGAACAATAAGATGGCTTGTATCACTCTTTCATCTGGATGTTAAGGAAGATGGAAGGATTAGAAACAGCAACTGGTATAAGAGGATTTAGCTGCCTTTGCTTACAGACTTTGACTTGACTCCTCACACTGAAGCGAAGTGTCTGTTTAACTAACATTTCGAAAAAGAAAATTTTCCTCCCTCTTCTGTGGTCTTAAAACACATTACCACCCTCCTGAAAAGAGAGGGAAAAAATCAGTTTTTAAAGATTAAAATGGCAGCTGTGGTTGCCAGATTAATTCTGTAAAATACTGTGAAATTGTAAATGTACAGTGGGGCAAAAAAGAATTTAGTCAGCCACCAATTGTGCAAGTTCTCCCACTTAAAAAGATGAGAGAGGCCTGTCATTTTCATCATAAGTACACTTCAACTATGAGAGACAGAATGAGAAAAAAAAAATCCAGAAAAAAAATCACATTGTCTGATTTTTAAAGAATTAATTTGCAAATTATGGTGGAAAATTTGTATTTTTGTCAATGACAAAAGTTAATCTCAATACTTTGTTATATACCCTTTGTTGGCAATAACAGGGTCAAACGTTTTCTGTAAGTCTCCACAAGGTTTTTACACACTGTTGCTGGTAGTTTGGCCCATTCCTCCATTCAGATCTCCTCTAGAGCAGTGATGTTTTGGGGCTGTTGCTGAGCAACACAGATTTTCGATGGGGTTGAGATCTGGAGACTGGCTAGGCCACTCCAGGACCTTGAAATGCTTCTTACGAAGCAAGTGTTTGGGATCATTGTCATGCTGAAAGACCCAGCCACGTTTCATCTTCAATGCCCTTGCTTATGGAAGGAGGTTTTTACTCAAAATCTCACGATACATGGACCTATTCATTCTTTCCTTTTCATGGATCAGTCGTCCTGGTCCCTTTGCAAAAAACATCCCCAAAGCATGATGTTTAAACCCCCATTCTTCACAGTAGGTATGGTGTTCTTTGGATGCAACCCAGCATTCTTTCTCCTCCAAACACAACGAGTTTTTACCAAAAAGTTATATTTTTGTTTCATCTGACCATATGATATTCTCCCAATCCTCTTCTGGATCATCCAAATGCTCTCTAACAAACTTCAGACGGGCCCGGATATGTACTGGTTTAAGCAGGGGGACACGTCTGGCACTGCAGGATTATCTTGCATGGAGCCCCAGATAGAGGGAGATTATCAGTGATCTTGTATGTCTTCCATTTTCTAATGATTGCTCCCACAGTTGATTTCTTCACACCAAGCTGCTCACCTATTGCAGATTCAGTCTTCCCAGCCTGGTGCAGGTCTACAATTTTGTTTTTGGTGTCCTTTGACAGCTCTTTGGTCTTGGCCATAGTGGAGTTTGGAGTCTGACTGTTTGAGGTTGTGGACAGGTGTCTTTTTTTTACTGATAACGAGTTCAAACAGGTGCCATTAATACAGGTAACGAGTGGAGGACAGAGGAGCCTCTTAAAGAAGAAGTTACAGGTCTGTGAGAGCCAGAAATCATACTTTTTTGTAGGTGACCAAATACTTATTTTCCACCATAATTTGCAAATAAATTCTTTAAATATCAGACAATGTGATTTTCTGGATTTTGTTTTCTCATTCTGTCTCTCATAGTTGAAGTGTACGTGATGAAAATTACAGGCCTCTCTTATCTTTTTAAGTGGGAGAACTTGCACAATTGGTGGCTGACTAAATACTTGTTTTGCCCCATGCACTGTATTTATAAAGCAACCTGTACAATTTACATTTTAAAATCTGTAATTTACAAAAAACATTAAAAATAAAATGAAACCAGTCAACCCAGTAGCTTTTTTTCCTGAATGCTAGTACTAACATTTCTTTTGAACCTTTAAGATATACTGAAATTATAACAGTGTAAAGAGAGCCATATTCATTAAAATGTTTCCAAGCTTTTCCACAAGCTAAGGTAAATTGTAAGATATATAAGGTGCACAGTCATGCACACAAATACAAAACACAAATACAACATGTTAACACAAAGGATACTAAAATAATAATAATAATAATAATCAGACTAGTGTTGATTCACTGAAAATAATCAGTTCTTAAGAGTCATTTGTTGGGGAATATGGACTACCCTGTTTGCGATGTATGTTTTTTAAATTCAATAGTGTTGCAGAAAACAGATTATCGGCAGAAGATTATATATCATCGCAACTACATGGAAAAAGGTTTTACCTTTATAAAAACTGATTTGTGAGCATTAGTGTCATGACATTTTTAGAATAAACACGAAACACGTAATCGCCGTCATGCGGTGAATCCGACCAATTGTGGAACAGCTGTGTCGTCATCAGAGCTTGTGCAGTTGCTCTGGAGAAGCTGCACAAAATGCACCATCCGGCTGCTCTCGAATCACTCTCGCGGCACTATGCTGACATATACGTCACAGTCACGTAGCGTCGGCGCTGCCTCAAGTCGGACAAAATTTCTAACCGGCATGAACTGCTTCAAGTCAGCCACCGATCGGTCTGCGCATCGCTCGATCAATTCGAACAAGCCTATTAGGTTGTGTTTTGATTCAGTCACTTTCCTTTGTTCATTTTTTTCCCGCCACTCCTGTGTTCCCATGGTTACTTTCATTAGTTCATTTGTCCCAGCTGTGTCTTGTTAATTAGTAATACCAATCACCTTGTTATTCTCATTAAGCCCTCAGTTCTCCCTCAGTGTTTGTCGGTTCTTGTCTTTAGTTATACGTGAAAAAGTTTCCTGAGTTTTATTATTAAAGTTCCTGTCTCCTGTTCATCCTCGTCTCTGTGAGCTTATATCCTACACGTATCGTGACACCAGCTGTGCCAGGGCTGGGATATGGTGCAATTTTCAGTAGACCAGAGGTCTGCAGGGCACAATAATCCAAGTTAAAGTCGTTCTCCAATTTAAAGTTGATGAGCTAGGGGTTGAGAGCATGATCTGGAGTACACCGTTGACCTACAGCAGTTTTCATAAATCAGAATGAGACCTTTCCAGCCAGGGGGATTTTTAAAGTCTTTCTACTAAAAGACTTTAATAGGTCTTATTTTATAACTGCCCAAGGCCATTTAAGTCTGTATTATCCAAATTAATTATCCTGATATAGTCAGATACCTTCAACTGTATTTGAGCAGCAGTTCTATTAAATCTCATTGTGCACTGCAAGCCCATATCGTACCTCCTTCAGTGGGATGGGGCCGACCCACTGAGGGCTGTCGCTTACGGTGCTGACAGAATGCGCTGCTGATGATCCATCACTGTTGTCTAAGAGGAAGATACTGAGATGACGGATGGCTGCAGTTAGAAGCAGCAGGCCTGAGCTGTGATTGATTGACTGCGTGACTGCTAGTTGAGTTGGTAGTACCTGTCTGCACATCCTACTGTATGCTAAACACTTTGGTGCGGTTGTAACTGAATACAAGGCTTACTCCAGTCATGGTAGCTCTACTATGAATTGGTTGAAGCTCTTCATTCTGTGAATGAGATCCCCAGGGTATAAGACAGTTTTTAACAGTTTAAACTCAGTTCTTAATGGATCCAAAGCTGTTTTGAGCTCCCGAAACAAACTTCAAATTAACTTATTTTGGCCTTGTTTTGATCGAAATGACGTCACACCAGTTTGTTCTTCAATTTCGCTTGAAATATATTGGGGCCTCTAACCGTTCTGGCTCTGAGCAACACAGTAGGTTTTATTTCCTAAATTATTAAGTGTTTTTGAAAGAATAGGTTGAATGATTCAATGACTCATTTATAAATCCCTTGTTTGTTCCCCTAAAAACATTACCTTGTTTAGCAAATCATTTGATTGATTAATTCGTTAATTTGTTTCACATGTTTAATTTGAATGAATGATTTAATGACTCACTCATAAAGACAGTAATTTGGCTCCCCCTACCAGTGTAATAATGTAACCTGGAGAAAGAGTCACTGAAAAAGCCCCAACATTCGTGCAGCTATACAAAAACGTTTGCTTTTCATATACCTTTTCAGAATAATTTACATAAAATCTGCAACAACAACAACAAAAAATCAATAATGGCCATAATGGCGAGCCTAGACATGGCGGATGCATAACTGTAGCTATTATGGAGTTCAGGAATGGCACACTGTGACAGTGCTAAACTGGGTTTAAAACTCCAGTCAGCACATATCCTCATCTGTAAGTCAGCGAGGCATTTCTTTGTAGCTGTGAGGATCCATCAGCTCAGTGCTGGCAGCATTTAAGAATGGGAATCATCTCTATTGTCTCAGACAGTGATGGATGCAGCCATGATGAATTGGAGTATTGGAGTAATAAGCTGATTTGGGAAGGATCTGAGAATGACAGAGCATTTTTCTAAAACTGTACCCACAAATTTCAATGCAATAAATGACGCTCTGAATTTGATTAATCAGCAAAGTCTTTCTCGTAGTCTTGATTAATACCATTCTGATAGCTTTTATAATACATATATCTCTTCAGAGGTATATGACGCTCTATTCTCAAACCAAGATGCATTAGTTGAGTGGCTCTAATTGGTCAGTTAATTAATTTTATCAAGTTCATATAATGAGTCTAATTAACACAGCGTATTATACAGAAATCCATTATCTGCTGCAAAGGCAGCTTCATACCGATGGGCGTCACATTTTCCTGGAACTAGTTATTTCTAGTCATAAATGTGAATGTTGCATTTTCACATTCACACTTTTGAATTGCCCTTGCTGGTGCACATCGCCTGTGTGAAACCACCCAGAGTCTACAGGCACATAGAGTTTGTGTATTGTTGGCATCTATGAATTAGTCAATGTTTAAAGGCAGCGCTACAGTGTAGGAGAACATCCATCAATTTACGTCAAACATATATCTCCCTCGGTAGGTTCTCTGTCATTGCCAATTTCTGTTATAAATGGGGATATATAATCCGTGTTCTTGCTCAGTTGTGGAGGATGTGCGTTGTTGCTAAACAGCTCATCCTTTTTAGTCAACAAAGAGAGACTTAATATTAAGCTTATGGTTAGCTTTCCATCGTTGTTTTGTTTGTTTAAGGTTTTACTTTAACAAATTAACATTGGATTTTAGTTTAATCTAGAATTAATGGGCTTTTAATGCTTTCTAGAATTTAGCTAACTGTCACTTAAAAACTGTGTTAATTATTTGGACATGGCAATATGCAAAAGGCCAGGACAATTTTTCGCCAACTAAAGAATATCTGGAGCTCAAGAGTCTTGTCTTGAGTTCTGGTTCTGCTCTATGACACTGAAACATGGAGGACCACTGTAACCACCACCAAAAAGGTACAGACAGTTATCAGTATATTATGTCTGCGGCGCATTCTCCAGATCAGATGGCCCGATACCATCAGCAACCAAGAACTCTGGCAGCACACAAGCCAAAAAACAGCAGACGAAGAGATCCACTCTTCGTAAACCGGCTTTCAACATCACTAGGCAAGCCCTTACATGGAACCCCCAAGGGAAAAGAAATAAGGGCCGACCTCAAAACAGCTGGCACCGAGATCTGGATGCCGATGTCAAGAGTACAGGCCACACTTGGGGACAGCTGGAGAGACTGGCCCAGGAACGGGATGCCTGGAGAACCCTTGTTGGTGGCCTAAGTGTGGCCACCAACAAGGGCCAAGGGCCACATCTTTTATTACTTACTTACTTTGGCCTATTACCCCAACTGGGGCAGTGTCAAAAGGTCAAGGTATATTAATATTCAATGTATAGCCTATTCAATAAATTTTTCCTGATGGAAAAAGCAGTTGAAATGTTCAATAGTTTTTTTTTTTGTTTTGTTTTTTTCATGGCCTTGACTTCAAGGTATGTGTATATGCAGAATTTATTTTCAAATATAAACCTTGAAAAGTATTTACTGGAGATCTTAAATATTTAAATTCACTTTGAAGTTGAGCAATAAGAAAGATTAAAATTTCATTCTTGCAGACTTCTTTTGTCCTGATACAGAATGTGAATTATGTAACTACATAAATATCTCAACATCCCCTATTTCCACTAGTATGCTAATCAAGTAGTCATGCTTATTTATCTACTTTATGCTTTTTTTCTTTTTTTTCTTTAATCATATTTTCCCATCAGACATCTGTGCATGGTGACTTAGCCCTGTTGCATTACCTCTGTCAGCTGGCACACTCCAATTAGGACTGTTTAGTGTCTCTCAATGCACGACTGTATGGTGTTTTTCTGGATGTTTGACATTGGTTGCTGTTTGAAGCTGTTATATCAGTAGAGCTTTGATTAGATTTCAATCTGTTAAGTATTTCAATCCACATTGAGTCTATGACAATGTAGGTCATGTAGTCTTGTGGTTAGCGATCTGAGGTGGTTACTAAAAGGTTATAGGTTAAAATCCCTCAAAGGCGTTCAGTGAGCAAAAGGGCAGTGTGATGATCACCACTGCGTCCTTGAGCAAGGCACTTAACCCCAGGTTGCTCCAAGGGGACAATTCATCTAAGATGTGTACGGTTAGTGGCTTTGGATAAAAGCATTAACTTGTAAAAAGCATGAGTCGTCCTCTAATGAAAGCAAGCTTTTCCAAGGAAATGTAAGTGGATTCTAGCCAGAACCCCGAGGCCAGTTGCATGTGCTGTACGTATGTTATGACTTAGCCTTGTTGCTATGCCAGTGGGCACAAGATACAACTTTTTGATTTTTGAGTGTCCAAGGATAATGCATGGAATAAATGTTGGGTTTCCATGTTTTATGGGGACACATTCCATAGATGTATTGGTGTTACTGTATAAACTGTATATTCTATCCCCCTACACTAACCTTGCCCCTAAACCTTCACAGAAAATGTTCTGCTATTTAAAAAAAACATTTATTCTGTATGATTTATAAGTTTGTTTCCTCATGGGCACCAAAAAATGTCCCAACAAGCTCAAAATTTACTGGTATTACTATACTTGTGACAAAATGTCCCCCATAATGTACGGGCCACACACAAACACACACACAGTAGATGTTGGCATGATACTATAAACTAACTCAATTTAATTATGGACAGTGGTTGTACATAATGGATATGCCTACTCAAATATGTTGTGTATGATGAACTTAACTGAAAATGAGTATGCTTAAAAATGTCCAAATAACTCGATTCAATCAAGTTCATCCTACCTGAAGTATTTGAGTACAAAATAAAAAAATAAAAAAAACCTCTTAAATCCTAACATAATAGAACATTAATTATTAACTTCCTATTTTATCATCATGATAAAAAAAAAGGTATAAAAGAACTTCACTGTAATTATTTAATCATTTACTTTCCCTCAGCACCATGCAAAGCATGATGGATAGTGGAAATCTTATTCCCAGTTTCTATAATGCTACTTTGACACACCTAAAATCATTAATGTAGTCTCAATTCAAATGGATTGAGGTAAAACTTGATGAAATTAAGTTGTGACATCTTGAAAGAAATGTCTTGGATTAACTTGTTTTATTGGTATCAACTTTGGATATTTTACTAATTAAGTAACTTTGCAACTTAGAGTATTAGTAGACTGTCTATCTATATCTGCTAACACTTTCATTCAACAGACATTACTGATAAACTTTGCTACATTTCAGCTTAGTCTAACCCATGGGTGTCCAGTCCTGCTCCTGGAGGGCAACTGTCCCAATTAAACTCACATGTTGAGCTAAACTCCGACTTTGGACACCCCTGTACTAACCCGAACCCAACCTAACCCTAACAGTCTACTAAAACTCTAATGAGAGTTAGTTGACATGTTACTTATAATTTGAATGTCTAAAGTGAACCATCAAAATAAAGTGTAACCATTTTAAGTAAATTGAATAAGCTGTAAAATTCATTTATGACCTATTTGATTAAAACAATTTAAAATTCTTTAGAAATGAAAACATTGAGGTAAGCCAAAAAGTAACTGTTTCACATCGATTTAACATGATGCAATTGTGTTTGAATGAGAAACCTAATAAAATAGTGATGGTGTTAAATCAAAATTGTTTAAATAAAATAAAGTCAAAAACATTTTTTTTGTTTAATACTCATCCTGACTTTTTGTTCCTGTTATTAACGCCTATAACATGACTTCAAAATCAACACACTGTCGTTGGATCTGGACAGCTATGTCCAGTTTGTGTTGCTACTGTATTTGTTGCTATTTTATTCATTTCAATTGAGTATTTTACCCTGGGGTGCTAAATATCCCTGTTGCACCCCCGCTGAGTCTACTGGCAAATTTGATTAGAAATGAACTGATATCAGCTCTGTCCCATTAAAACATTTGCATTAGAAAATGTACTTCAAAAAGAGCATGACATCAAATAAACTTTTTAAAGCATCACTCTTGTCATGGAAGAGTCTATCATCTAAGCCAAAGACATTTGATTTTTTTCAGAACATTATAAAAACGTGCATTTGAGTTCTCTGCTGTTTTCAAAATAATGTCCAATTCTGATTCTTTTTCATAAAAGCTGAAACATATGAAAAAAATAGGCAGAAGCATAAGTTTCCATATTTGCCAATGGCAACAAAAAGTTATTATTTTATTCAGAGATGAAATAACATGTCATCAAAATGCCATCCGAGTTCCGCCGTGCGGTATGTGTAAATAGAATTATGTTATATTATCATCTATATGAAAAAAAGAAATGCTATCGGTTCAGAATCTGCATGGATATTTATTCCTCTTTCTCTGCATTTAATGAATCTGGTAGTGGAGAACTGACAGTCGCTGAATTGCCAATCAAACCTGTGCTGTTTCATGTCACCAATCTTTTATGAAGTCATATTATGCATGCATGAGAGAGTGAGTCAGTGAAAAAGAAAGAGAGAGAGGGGGGGAGATATTCGAGTGAAATGATACCTCTGTCAATGTTGATTATACTCTCCTGACAGAGTGCAAAGTCCTTCTCTGCGTCCTTCCATCCCTTGTGCTGTCACAGGGACATTATTGGATTTAACGGTTAGTTAATTCAACACTGGCCATCAGTTAAAGTTATGTAAAGTTGTGTATGTGTGTGTGCACGCCACAGCTCTCAGTTTGAGGCTCATTAGAGATGGTAACTGACAGACTCACCTCTGTCAGTGGATGCCTAAATGAACAAGCTTTTACGTCAGTTAAATATGTGCGTGGGCAAGTGTGTGTCTGGATGTTTTCACATGCATTAATCTGATTATGTAAATGCAGTATTTTTTGTAATGTATTCAAATTATTAGTATTTTTTGCATAAACTGATAGGTTACTGTTTTCTTTGTACTGTTCATTTTGTGACACTCCTTTATAATGAAATAAAATTTGACTCAATCATCCCATGCTGGCCTTGGCATCACAAACTCTTCACCATCATATTTTCCGATAGATTATATTAAAAATATTCAAATTGTGTACATTTTGTGAAAACAAACAAGCTTTTACGTTAAAATAAATGTGCGTGGGCAAGTGTGCGTTTCACTTTTCTTTGATCCTGTCTTTTTGTGATCAAGCCATCACTGCATTTTATTCTAATTGAAAAAAAGTGAAAACTTTATAATATTTATTAAAAATGTAAGTACTTTCAGAGTTCTGCGCCATTGTGCAGTTCAGTTCCTTAATTTGAATTTAAGGTACAATGCAGGATGTATAATTGGAATTCAAATTTGAATGTAAAGATGAAAGATAAATAAATAGAATTAAAAAATGTATTACAATTCAAAGAAATGTATATAAATCTCAAAAAAGGTTTATAAGCCTTTCAGCCTGAGAGATAGATGGGGGATGGGCAAAATGATAGATAGATAGATAGATAGATAGATAGATAGATAGATAGATAGATAGATAGATAGATAGATAGATAAGTAGATAAGATAAGTAGATGATAGATAGATAGATAGATAGATAGATAGATAGATAGATAGATAGATAGATAGATAGATAGATAGATAGATAGATAGATAGATAGATAGATAGATAAATGGATAGAAGGTTATCTGTTATGTTCATTTGCTAAAGTGTCTTTGTCTCTTTGTAGATAAGAATGAACCTGTGTTAGTGCGCAAAAGACCCCACCCCCCACCCGGGTGCTAATTGCAATGGCTTCTGGCTAACATTGAACTGCAGATGAAGGCTAAAAGGCTAAGCAGATAATTAGCTAAGTTTAATTGGCACAAAAGGCAGACCAGTGCTTACTCATACACAAGGTCAGTGGGTGATTATTAGCGGATGGATGACAGACATCAGTGAAGGTGGCTTTTACCATTAGCCCAATAGCGCGTGCTACCTTATGGTATATCAGGCATTTACATTTTAGCTCTAAAGGTGAACTTGGTTTTCTTTGAGGAAAACATGTTGGGAAATATAGTAATCATTGCACTCATTGAACCGCCCTTTGCCGCCTGCACACCTGTGAACTTGGATAAGAAATTTCCTTTCCCTGACATTTACCATATAGACCACATGGCATGAGATTTCCATAAATGTTGGAATAAATACGATCAACCTGATAGACAAGAGGATTGTGTGAACAGCTCTTAAGGTCTTACTAAAATAGAAATGAGAAGTTCACATTAGAGACAGGAAGCAGTTTGTTTTTGTACATCATTTTGGCATTTAATAAAGTAATACACAGCAGCCTTCAATAGCTATCTAAACAGATCTAGGCCTAGCGTTTTAAAAGCATTTCAGAGTGATTGCTTAATATTTAATGTTTCTCTTAATGTTTCATCACACAACTGTCAGTGCAAATTTCTATTGAGTGTACTTAGAAGAAATGTGGCAAATAAATAAAAGATGTAAATTAGTAAATTAATAAATATTCTAAAATGAATTATCTAAAATCATTCAGGGTCAATAAATACTAAAGCACTTATTGAATTTCTTTTGAATAAATGAGACTTTTAAAGCTTTCTTAATTTTTTTCTTAATTTGACTTGCTAATTGAATGCTTATTGATAGAAGACTGCAGTTATTCTTCTATGAAAAACAAAACAAAAACAACACTATGTATGCCCTGTCAAGCACCATGAATGCTTTGTCAAAAGATGTTAATATCTCAAAATTTTAGATTGAAGGATCCCATAGTTTGTGACTTTCAGGCCGTGTACCTTTAAGGTACTAATATGCAAATTTTAGGGGTGAATATTTTACAAAAGAGTACCATTTTGAGTGTCCAGTGATGTGTAATGACTTTAGGCTTATGATTTGCTGATGTATCATCCAGTACTGATCTGTGATCTTAAATAAACATGCTGGCTGTTGCACTGTAACTGTAAAAATATATATATTGAGGTAATAAGTAACATCACATCTTAACTTAAAATGTTTGCGTAAACTCATTTATACATTTAACTTAAAATGATCATGTAATATTTAAATATTTTTAGAAGTGCAAACTTGGCTAGCTTTAACTAGCTAATACAATATGCTATAAACAATTTTTGATGGCATCAGTATAGTATAGCAATTGCTGCAAGAGCATGGCAAATATTTAACATACATTATATTGCCAAAAGTATTGGGACACCCCAAATCATTGAATTCAGGTGTTGCAATCCCTTCCATGGCCACAGGTGTATAAAATCAAGCACCTAGGCTTGCAGACGCTTCTACAAACATCTGTGAGAAATATGTTATGGGAAACTAAATGAATTATTTCATATTAAACCCAAGGGACGTTTAAGGATGTCACAGCTTTCAAACACTCATTCTTTAGCTCCGCCCACAATATGCCTCCATCCACTCTGTTTTATTCGGAAAGACTCGGTACAGTTGTGGCAAGGTGGACGAACGAGAGAGGTCGGAGAAACGTGTGAGACTGGTGCGTGACTGATAATGAGTCCTCTCATCTCTCTCGTTCGTCCACCTCGCCACAAAAGTGTATCTTAAAAAAAAAATATATATAATAAAACTAAAGACTTTTCAGAGATATGAAGGATGCAATACTACTACTTTGGTACTGAAGATTGACATGAGATTGACAGAAACTGAGTGTGACACCCCCTACTTTTTTTTGAGTGTCATCGCCATGTGTCGTTCAAATCTTCTACTTCTGCAGTAAAAGCTGTAAAGTTATTTCTTTGTTCTCTGGGTGGAAATGAAATTAAACTCAAACCTGCCACAGAGCTGCGGTCAGTCCGTTCCAGTTAGCCTGACCAGTGTCCAGAGCCCAAGGTCCATCTGTAGTGCATGACAGGCTCTTAATTAAAGTGCCATTCGAAAGCAGAGGAACAACGGGCAGGCAGCGATCAGGTCATTCTGAGCGTTAATAGGAATTAAGACCGAGAAAGGCTCAAGGACACATGATGAGGAGAAATGGACATTACCAGTCATGTATGCAAAGAAAAGAGAGAGTGAAAGAGAGGGCAGGGAAGGACAGGAGATTGGAAAGGAAAGGGGAGGAGAGACGGGACATGAGATGAGATGAGGAGAGAGAGGGTGTTGAGAACAGTGAAGAGATTCATGTACACATGGAATCCTTTTGTGTCAAGGAGCTCTGTTCTGAAATGTTGTAATGAGAAATTTGCGCTATAGAAAACAGATGAATAGGAAAAGATGAAAATGAATTCTTTCTTTCTTTCTTTCTTTCTGGTGGGTTCTGCTTCTTTAATAATCAGCGGCTGAAATGTACATGACCTTTCTGATCAAAGTGTAACACTGTATCTCTCTGTCCTGCCCTTTATATTTTACTCTCTAACTGATTCCCCACCCGCTGTCTCTCTCTCTCTCTCTCACACACACACACACACAAACACACACACGCACACACACACACACACCAGCAACATTAATCAAGCCTTTGCCTTTAGCTAGTCTGCTCTGCAGGTGCGTTAGAAGAATGTTTCACCAATAGCTATTTGACATTAATAGTCTTGTATGTTTCCTGCAGGATGAGAGCGATTGATGGAATGATGAAGGGAGAGGGCGGAGAAGAGGGAGAGGGAAAAAAACGATGGAATATGTGAAATGGTGGGAAATATCTGGGTGATTAGATGTACATGGACGTCTCCAGGGCAGCAGGCTTTGTGATGTGCCCAAGGTGGAAGATCTCATAGCCGGCCTGACACTCTTCAGCCAGTAGACAGGGCCCTCAGGCCGTGAACAGCAGGGCACCTCAGATCTTCAGAAGAGGTGGATGGAGGTTGCTGGAATGTGGCTGAAAGGAGAGAGTGAGTGAGTGAGTGAGTGGGAGAAAGAGAGACATGGCTTAATTTAAAGAGGACAGGGCACAGTGAACATACTTTATGGGATTGACAGAGTCCATATTTGTGCTTTAGCAGCTGTCCAAAACGAGATTGGATTTTGTAGTTTTTAATTTCAATCTAAATCTAAATCCCCTTCATAGGCAAGATCATTGAAAAGTTGTCTTCAGTCAGCTGAACAAATTCTTAAGCTCAAACGGATACTTTGACAATTTTCAATCTGGTTTCCGACCACATCACAGCACAGAAACAGCACTCATAAAGATCATAAATGATATTCGCCTCAATACAGATACAGGCAAAACATCAATTCTGGTACTACTCGACCTCAGTGCGCATTCGACACTGTTGACCATAACATACTTCTTGACAGGCTAGAAAACTGGGTCGGACTTTCTGGGATGGTCCTTAAATGGTTCAGGTCGTACTTAGAAGGAAGAGGTTATTATGTGAGTATAGGTGACCATAAGTCTGACTGGACATCCATGACTTGCGGAGTCCCACAAGGGTCAATTCTAGCACCACTCCTATTCAACCTGTACATGCTGCCACTGAGCCAAATAATGAGAGAGAACCAAATGGCTTACCACAGCTATGCTGACGACACCCAGATCTACTTAGCACTATCACCTAATGACTATAGCCCCATTGACTCCTGTGCAAATGCATTGATGAAGTTAACAGTTGGATGAGCCAAAACTATCTCCAGTTAAAAAAACAAAACTGAAATCATTACATTTGGAAACAAAGATGAAATTCTCAAGGTGAACGCATATCTTGAGACAAAAGGTCTAATAACAAAAATCAAGTCAAGAATCTTGGTGTGATTTTAGAGTCAGACCTGAGTTTCAGTTGTCATGTCAAAGCAATAACTAAATCAGCTTACTATCATCTGAAAAATATTGCAAGAATTAGATGCTTTGTTTCCAGGCAAGACTTAGAGAAACTCGTTCATGCTTTCATCACCAGCAGGGTGGACTATTGTAATGGTCTTCTAACCGGCCTTCCCAAAAGACCATTAGACAACTGCAGCTCATACAGAACGCTGCGGCCAGGATTCTGAGCAGAACAAGAAAATATGACCATATCACGCCAGTACTCAGGTCTTTACACTGGCTTCCAGTTACATTTAGGATCAATTTTAAAGTATTATTACTTGTTTATAAATCACTCAATGACCTAGGACCTCAATACATTGCAGATATGCTGATTAAATACAAACCCATCAGATCACTCAGATCATCAGGATCAAGTCAGCTAGAAATACCAAGAGTTCACTCAAAGCAAGGAGAGTCTGCGTTCAGCTATTGTGCCAGCCGCAGCTGGAACCAGCTTCCAGAAGAGATCAGATGTGCTCCAACAGTAGTCACATTCAAATCTAGACTCAAAACACATCTGTTCAGCTGTGCCTTTACTGAATGAGCACTGTGCCACTGTACGTCCGACTGATTGCACCTATTCTAATCTATGCATCATCTTTATTATTATTTTTTTATCTATATATACTGTAATAATTTTATTCTTTTAAATATCTTTACAACTATATATTTCTATTGTCTTCTTATTTTAAAAATTCTCTTTACAACTGTTTTAATTATCCTGTTTTTATTTTTAAGTCTTACACGTGGTATTCTTAATTCTTAGCACTATTTTAATTTCATTTTCTATGTAAAGCACTTTGAATTGCCATTGTGTATGAAATGTGCTATATAAATAAACTTGCCTTGCCTTGCCTTAAATATTTTTTTTTTTTAAACAATTAATGGCCCTTATTTAATTTAATTGAAGACAAGTTTAAAGGTTAAAGTTTAACTTAACACACAATTTAATGGCAGGAGAGGCAGCAACAGGAACATTTGGAACAAACACTAGTAAATACTAAAAGAGCATGAAACTGTGTCAAGTAGTGTAAGCGTTTAAACACTTATACGGTGGCCCAGAAGTGTAGCCTGGATGCCAGCCAAATTTAGCCCCGCCCACAAATTATTTTGCTCGGGCAATTCGGTCTGGACTCGATCCATAGAGGAGTTATTATGCCTGAACAGAAACTGTTCGGACCAATGAAAATGTCAGGGCGGGCTTTAGACGATGATGGACAGATGATCAACAGTAACGTAATCATCAACGTCATCAAAGGCTTGGGTTGAATTTGCTATTATCCTAAATGGAGAACTTGCTCGTATATGCATTCACCTTCACTATTTCTCTCAGAAATGATGATCGTGTTGGTAAGTACTCTGTGTAACCTTAAATTCTTTTTTTACAACACTGGCAAAGATTGTTTACACTCATCTTTTTCTTCTAACATTATTTAATCCAGCGTGTGTGCAGACAGGGTTGCCATGTTTTTTTGCAATCTCGCGCAATTGCTACTCAAAACTATAGCCCAAAACAATAGCTTTCCGGGGGGGTTCTCCGGAAAAAAATTGCGTTTGGTTGGCAAAATATGATATTTTGGCTAGGTTGCCTGCTAAAATTTGCATTCCTGGGTCTATGTATGTATCACATAATTGGGGTCGCTTCAACCCGCGGACATGGAGAACAACCCGCGGGAAAAACACGGACTTGACAACACAGTGCAGTTGAGTTCTGTTGACATTTGACAACTAACGTTACGCGTCGCTCCGTTGCTCTGATTGGTTGTAGGTCTATCCAATTGAGGTTTTTCCTGGTAAGATTGAAACACGCCCCATAATCAAAGCCCAATGGAGCGGTACCAGACTCATATTCTGACTAGAATTGAGTATGACCATGTCAGGCTACCAGAAGTGCAAAACACAGTGTAAAATAAAAAGCAAACAAAGTTCACAATACAACGGAAACAAACCACAACACAACCAATGAAAAAGCCACAACACTATGGAAATGCTCCGACATTAGGGGAGTGCGGTAAAGTTGCCACTGTTCTATAGAGTCGGCAATCTTAAAAAGATATCAATGCCACAATTAGTTTTAACAGTATGTAGGCTAACGATTGTTTATCAACATGAAATATTAATTCAAAATCACCTACATGCATTATAGCTGCATATTTATGCTCGAGAATGCTTTGACCTGGTACCACGGCACATGACTCTTAAGGAATGTCTGCCAATTCCACCAAGTGGTTAAAATTTATAATTTGTATTAATTTAAAATACTTTTAACATTTAAAAAGTCGTTAAAATGTCCCAGCTTAATTTTATTGGTAAAACTGATTTTAAACGCATTTTAATTTACAAACTTCATGAGGGCACAAGTGAAAGTGATCTGTGTGTGTGTGTAGCAGCGCATATAAGAAAAGCAATTAACTTACCTGTGTAAACTGTACAAAACATGCAATTACCATAGTAATTCTGAGCATCTAGATTGTATAAACAAAGATAATTGCTCCTGAATCTTTTCGTGTGCCTGCAAACTGCACTTGATGTGACCTGGATGTGACTGACGGGGCGGAGTCACGTGACTAAAACCGAAATAACCAACATGGGAAAATTATCATAGAAAGTAAACGAAATGGACACAGCGATCCCATAGACTTCAATGGAGCGAATTGAAGTCAATTAGAAGCACTTCCTGATGGCTGAGCGTACTGCGCAGACTCATACTGAGCTTGACGACGTAGATGTGACGTGAGCAACCTGTCTGACAGTTGTAAGTCCTCCAGTAGTTGTGGAAAGTAAAATCTGAATCACGTTGTTTAAATATTTTGTCCCGTTGCTTTTGGCTCTCTATGGGCTTCTCCCCGTGCTTCTCCCTTGCCTTTATCGGAATTTATGCCTCCAAGTCCCCCCGATTGCCTCATAGACAGTAAAAGATTTCCTGCGAGCTTCTCCTCCTGCCTATACGGTAATTTCTCTACTGCGCGACAGAGTCGCGTTGGTTATGACGCAATCGTTAGCCTATTTTTTTTACAAAAAAGGCTTCTAACGGACAATAGAGTAAGATACAAGGTAATTGAGCCTATTATACATTGTCGTGTTTCTGTAGAAATAAACAATGGACAAATGGAGTCTTTACACGACTCAGATGTTAAGTTATTCACTGTCAAAGTGACGCCAAAATGAATGGGAGTCAATGGGATGCTGACAGCAGGTGATGGCTTGGTTAGCAATGTCCGCCCCTATGGAAGGTACGCTTTCCAGGGGCTGGATTACCCCCTTGAAAATTATGCCGGTTATAGGTTCGGAATTTCGGTTTTGATTACTTTTTGATTAATCGTCCAGCCCTAGATCAACGTCAGTAGGCTATTATCTCTTATGGTCTATTACTGCATCAATGCAGAATCGCCCACGTCCGCATCGCGATACATTGTTGGAAAGATTTATTTCAACATCCCTTAAGCTTATGCTGTATTCACGTCATGTCGTAACTGTAATTATGAAATGGCAACCTGGCGTTCTACTCAGAGATGTTCACGTCCTCAGACTTGGATTCATGAAGAGACAAAGCATTACCTCATGTCTCAAAGCACGCTCTAGTGAAAAAAAATGCTAAGTATACTTGCAGCCAGAGTGCCAGACAGAATCATAAAACACGGACGTGATGTTTAACTGTCCATTGTGCCAATGGATAGTATGCACATGAGTGGCGTGAGAGTGGGAAAGAGTTTTTTTTTTTTCCTCCTCTTTTCCTTTCCCTTCCCTTTCTTTCTCCCTTCCCTTCTTCTTCTGGGGGGGACACATCATCAGTAGTGTACCTTTGAATCAGGGGGTGTTTCGGCCATTCAACACTATACACCCTCATCAAAGGTGGCCAGCTACAGGGTGATCAAACCTGAGCTTGTGTCCCTTACCCAAAAAGCCCACTGGACTTTGCAAGGCAGGGGTGTCCTCTTCCTTGACTCAAGCCTAGAGCTGACCCGGGGTTGTGACCTGGGTTTTCGAGTGGGGTGTAGGGTGGGGGGATTAGTGAGTGGGTCATGTTGTTGCCCTTTGAACCCAGCCAGGGTCCTTCCGCTTAGTCCAGATCCACTGGCTGCTTCTTTCGGCCACTTCAGAGACTGATCTAATTGTCTGCAGAGTCTGTCCATGGATGCCAAGGTCTTTCAGCAGTCTGATGGTGGAAGAAGACATAAAACCTCTGCATCCCACTTCAACCGGATAGACTTTTGCTTTCCATCCTCGTTGTTGAGCGTCTGCTACCAGTTCTATATATCGCAGTTTCTTGCGCTCATAGGCCTCTTCAACTAAATTCTCCCATGGGACTGTGAGCTCAATGATGTATACAGACTTCAATGAAGGGGACCAGAGTACCAAGTCTGGCCTAAGGGTGGTGACTGCAATCTCAGGTGGGAAGATTAATTGCTGGCCAATATCAACTAGCATCTTCCAGTCCCGGGCCATTGCTAGCTCTCCAGCTTCTGGTTTAGTAGGGGGATGGTTGGGCTTTTTTTGTCCCTCTCGGATGAAGGTTGGGGCTCTGATAGAATTGGCTGCTCTCAGGGGCAAGGAGTTGGTGGTAATTCTCTTGCTCTCAAGAGCTGCTGCCAGACTTTTCAGGACCTGGTTATGTCTCCAGGTGTAACGACCTTGTGTAAGGCTGGTCTTACAACTGCTCAGGATGTGTTTGAGAGTCGCTGGAGTTGAGCAAAGGGGACAGGTTGGGTCCTCGCCATACCATTGGCAGAGGTTTTTTGGTGATGGGAGTACATCATAGGTAGCTCTGATGATGAAGCTGATGTTTCTTGCCTCCATCTCCCAGAGCTCCCTCCAGCTGAGCTTTCTCCTCTCAGGCCTTCCCACCTTGTACATTGTCCCTGCTTAGCAAGAGAGACAACCTTTGCGGTTCTTTGCACCTCCTCTTGACGGCACACCTCCTCGACCACCATTTTCCTCCTCTCTGATGTTGAGGCCTTATGCCAAGTTGGCTTACTTGCTGTAAGGCCAAAGCCTCCTCTTCCCAACTGGACGTGCCCTACAATGTCACTGTGCCTCAGGGCTGATGTAGCTTGCTGCACCGCGTTGGATGGTGTCCATTTCCGCCCAGTTAACAGGGATGGAACGGCATTACTGATGGTCTGGTCTTTGGAGTCCTTCAAAGTCATCTGAAGTCTTACTTTAGCGCACTTGAACTCTTCAGTAAGGCTCGTGATAGGCAATTCAAGGACCCCTCTGCCGTAGAGGCTGATGTTAGTCAGACAGCGTGGGACGCCGAGCCATTTCTTTACGTATGAAGTTATTGTTCGCTCCATCTTCTCCTAATTATCAGTATACTCAGTATATTTTAGTTGTAATTAAGTTTGTGCAAAAGCATAGATTTAAGTGTATTTAGTGTACTTTTATGTGCTTAAGTATAATTGGTACACTTTAAGTATAGGGACTAGTTACATGCTTGATTAATGATATTAAATGTGCTTTATTTGTAATATAAGTATATTTTATTTGTGCTAAGTATACTTTATTTGTATTATAAGTATGGTTTATGTGTGTTATATTATACTTTTTTTGTATGAATATAGTGTACTCTATTTGTTTTAAGTACATTACCAGTGTCTTCAGAACACGCAAGCAATATACTATATACAGTGTGTATATACATTGTGACGAGCGTTCTAGGAGGAATCAGCGTCGGCCTGGCAACCAACACAAACCACCTGCACACCTCACCATCGGCTGATCGGTCACAGCTGCTCCCAATCAGCCGCAGCCACATAAGCGGCAGAGACTGAACACACAGACAGACTCTGGTCTCGAGCCGAATGAAGCGCTGGACTAACCTCTTTCTTTGTTCTCTCAGAAAGCAGCGAGTGACCGACAGCCCATCACTGGAGCACGTTTGGACACCCACTTTCCCACTGGATTGAGCACAGAAGAGCACTTAGAGCACCAGCCATCACGCACCAGCTTCACGTGTTGTACCACTATTTTGCACTGTAAATAAAATCCACCCTCCTGGGCCTTTTCACCAAGCCTGCCTTGTCGAGTGATTCCTCTCCCGTGACAGATTCGTGAGGAATCAACAAGGGCACCACCTCACCTCCTAATCCTGTGTTTTTTTGTTTATGCACTGCAGTGTTGGGGAAGGCGGCGCTCGGTCCCGGAAATGGAGGATGTGTTACAGCGCCTCGCGAAGTCAGCATCCGCCAAGAACAAATAGTAGAACATCTGGCCACTCACCAGAGCAGGACAGAGGAGGAGCTCTTCGCTGTCCGTGCCGCTGCCGCCTCAACGCTGCCTGCTATCGGATCCTCGCGCCAAGCCATCCGCCTGCTGCCCAAGATGACGGGCGGATGATGACGAGAAGCCTTCCTGCAGGTCAAAACACCGCCAACGAGAGGCATGGCCGGAAGAGGATTGGGCCCGGCGCTGGCACCCTCCTCACCGGAGAAGCCTAACGGGCTTATTTCTCGCTGCCCTTGGCGACCGTCGAAAACTATATTGAAGTTAAGCAAGAAATTATAGCGAGGCTAGGCCTCTCACCGGTCTGCGCCGCCCAGCAGTTCCACGACTGGGAATTCAAGCCCCGGGTGCCAGCCCGGGCCCAAGCAGCCGAGCTCAGCCGCATCGCGCATCACTGGCTGATGGACGGGAACCCCACCGCCAGACAGGTAACGGAACGTGTGGTGATAGATCGCCTCCTCCGCTCTACCTCGTGCCCATCGGCAAGCGGTTGGCATGAGGAACCCTACCACTACCCTGGAACTGGTGGAGGCGATCGAGCTGGCGGATGCTGTCCATCTCCGCGAGGCCGGGGACCGACCGCCGCCCGTTCCCCCGCGAATCACGCCGGGCGGCGCCGCCGAAGGGACTCCATGACCAGTCAGCAGGCCGACGGTTCCCCCGCCGCGGGATGAGCCCATGCCCAGCGCTGAACCACCATCACCCCCGCGAGCGTGGCTGGCAGGCTGCATCATCCACCAGCATGGGCCATCGAGAGGCCCTGAAGCAGATGTGATGGTGGACGGGAAACAGTTCCGGGCCCTGCTGGACTCAGGCAGTGGAGTCACCCTGTTGCAGTCGCGGTTATACGCCTCGGCGGCCAGGACGAACTTCCTACCGATTACCTGTGTGCACGGAGACACTCGCCAAGCACCGCCCATAGAGTCACCATTTCATCGCCCCAAGGCACCTGGCCGGTGGAAGCTGGCCTGGTGAAGGACCTACCGGTGGCCGTACTGCTTGGGAGGGATTGGCCCGGCTTCGACCGCCTGCTCAACGCCGCGACTCAGCCTGCCAGCCCAGAGGAACCGTCAAGACGGAGGCGGCCGCGTGGACCCCGCCGCCCGACCGCCCCTGCTCGCCTCCGACAGCGGGAGAGATGGGAGTCCCCCTCCCAACCGACTAATCTGTTTTATGATGTGTACCAACAGGCTGCGGGAGGGGGCTCATTCGCCAGGGAACAGCGGGAGGACGATCGACTCAAGCACTGTTGGGCTCAGGTGCGAGTCCTGGAAGGAAAAGACGTCCTCCACGACCCCATCCTCTCCCGCATTTTGTCGTCGAGAATGGCCTGCTGTACCAGTCGCGCAGCGAAGGGGGAGGAGAAGAAATTGCTGGTGGTACCCGAGCCAAGACCGAAACCATCCTGGAGCTGGCGCACTCCATCCCATGGCCGGACACCTCGGGCAGCCAACACCACTCAGCGCATCCGAGACCGCTTCCTCTGGCCGGGCCTGGAGGCCGAGGTGAAGCGGTTCTGCCAAGCCTGCCCAACCTGCCAGGTCACGCCCAGGACCTCTCCCCAGCCCACTGATACCGCTGCCCATCATCGGTGCCCTTCGAGCGGATTGGGATGGACATCGTGAGGCCGTTGCCAAAGTCTGCCCGAGGACATGAACACATCCTGGTGATCGTCGACTACGCCACCCGGTACCCGGAAGCAGTCCCCTTGCGGAAGGCCACCGCGAAGTCCATCGCCCAGGAACTGTTTCTGTTGGCCAGCCGGGTCGGCCTCCCCGGAGATCCTGACTGAGCAGGGAACCCGTTCATGTCCCGGCTAATGGCGGATCTATGCAGGCTGCCTGCGGGGAAGCAGTTGAGGACCACCGTCTACCACCCGCAGACGGATGGACTCGTGGAGAGATTCAACCAGACACTCAAGCAGATGCTTAGACGAGTGGCAGCGGAGGATAAGCGGGATTGGGACTTCATGATTCCCTATGTGCTCTTTGGGATCCGCGGTTCCCAGGCCTCAACTGGCTTCACCCCTTTGAGCTCCTGTTCGCCGCCAACCACGGGGGCTTCTGGACGTCGCCAGGGAAGCGTGGGAGCAGCAGCCTGCACCGCATCGCACCGTGATCGAACACGTCCGACAGATGAGGGAACGGATCGACCGAGTGATGCCATTAGTCCGGGACCACCTCAGTAAGGCCCAGCAAGCGCAGCAACGCCAGTACGATCGGGCAGCCCAACCACGGGAATTCCAGCCGGGAGACCGCGTCATGGTCCTGGTCCCCAGCTCGGCCTGCAAGTTCCTGGCGTCCTGGAAAGGGCCCTATACGGTGCTAGAACGGATTGGACCGGTCACGTACCGACTAAGGCAGCCTGGACGACGGCAGACGGAGCAACTCTACCATATTAACCTCCTGAAGAAGTGGGTGGGGACCCGGGACCAGCTGGCGGCGTTGAGTCTCACCGATCCCGTGGTTGTGGACGTCAACCTCAGCTCTCGGCTGCCCTGAAGACGGAGCTGCAGCACCTGGTCAGTCAGTTCCAGGATGTGTTCTCGTCCCAGCCCGGGCAGACCAACGTGGTCCAGCACGACATCAAGACGCACCCCGGCGTCATCGTCAGGCAACGGCCCTACCGCATTCCGAAGCTCGTTGGCAGGCTATTGAGGAGGAAATCCAACAAATGCTGAAGTTGGGGTAATTGAACCATCCCGAGTCCGTGGTCCAGCCCCATCGTGATGGTCCCGGCCGGATGGCACCCTCCGCTTCTGTAACGACTTCCGCCGCCTGAGCGAAGTCTCCGATTCGGACGGGTACCCCATGCCTCGGTCGACGAGCTGCTGGACCGCCTCGGAAGGGCCCGGTACATCAGCACCTCGACCTCACCAAGGGCTATTGGCAGGTACCGCTCTCCGAGGAGCGAAACCAAGACCGCCTTCTCGACGCCCAGCGGCCACTGGCAGTACCGGACCCTTCCTTTGGCCTACACGGGCTCCCGCGACGCCCAGAGGATGATGGACATCATCCTGCGGCCCCACCAGGCGTACGCAGCCGCCTACCTGGACGACGTGGTGATCCACTCCGAGGCATGGGGAGAACATCTGGAGCGTTGGCGGAGGGTGCTTTGAGCTCCGAGCGGGACTACCGCCAACCCCGAAAATGCCACCTAGCCTTCTCCGGCCAAGTACCTGGGTTTCCAAGTCGGCCGAGGCCTCATCCGGCCCCAGGACAAGAAAGTAGAGACCATCCACTCTGCCCCGCGGCCCCGGACGAAGACCCAGGTACGAGCTTTCTTGGGGTTGGCGGGTTATTACCGATGTTTTATCCCCAACTTCTCCTCTTTAGCCGCCCCTCTGACAGACCTGACCAGGAAGGGGCAGCCGGAGAAAGTGTGTTGGACCCCATCGCTGGAGGAGGCCTTTGCCCAGGTCAAAGCAGCGCTGACGTCGTCGCCCGTCCTCCGCGCTCCTGACTTTAGCTGCCCTTCCTGCTGCAGACGGATGCCTCCGACACAGGACTGGGAGCCGTCCTGTCCCAAATCCAGGAAGGTGAGGAGCATCCGATCATCTACATCAGCAGGAAGCTGTCCCCGGCCGAGAGGAAGTACACGGCGTGGAGAAGGAGGCCCTGGCCATCAAGTGGGCAGTCCTGGAGCTCCGGTACTACCTGCTAGGCCGCAAGTTCACCCTGGTCACGGACGCCCCTTACAGTGGATGGCCCGCGCCAAGAACACCAACGCCAGGGTGACTCGCTGGTTCCTAGCGCCCAGGACTTCCACTTTGAGGTGCGACATCGGGCCGGGCCGCCAACGCGAACGCCGATGGCTCTCATGGATCTGGACAGCTTATGCAGGTCTGTCAGGGGTCATTCCCCACCCTCCCGTTACATCACCCTTGCTGTCTCCATTTGTTCACAGGACCAGAACGACGCTTAGGGGGGGGGAATGTGACGAGCGTTCTAGGAGGAATCAGCGTCGCCCTGGCAACCAACACAAACCACCTGCACACCCTCACCATCGGCTGATCGGTCACAGCTGCTCCCAATCAGCCGCAGCCACATAAGCGGCAGAGACTGAACACACAGACAGACTCTGGTCTCGAGCCGAATGAAGCGCTGGACTAACCTCTTTCTTTGTTCTCCTCAGAAAGCAGTGACCGACAGCCCATCACCGGAGCACGTTTGGACACCCACTTTCCCACTGGATTGAGCACAGAAGAGCACTTAGAGCACCAGCCATCACGCACCAGCTTCACGTGTTGTACCACTATTTTGCACTGTAAATAAAATCCACCCTCCTGGGCCTTTTCACCAAGCCTGCCTTGTCGAGTGATTCCTCTCCCGTGACAACATACATTTTTTCAGGTTTATTTATTTACACTTTGTGGTCAATAAAAATATAATGTATTATTACTTAGCTATACATTGTACACTATACTTTGAATTACATAATGTCACACAACTCAGTATTTTAAATGTGCTACCCACTACATTTTAATTAATTACTTATTTTCCCAATGTTGAATGCATAACATTAAATTAAATCTAACACACATAACTAACGAAGAGACATTTCATTAACAAGCCAAATGGTTTTTATTTAACGGTTTCACATGGTTTCAGCAAAACTAAACAAAATGAACTTAACGTTACAATGTTTTTCATTACAAGAACACTGGAAGATGTTGGAAAACATATTATTGAACTAATTCCACTCATCTTCTATTCATAAATATAAATTACACATTATATTCTATTTTCTGATGAGCTGCTGACTGTTACACTTGCGTCTGAAGGCCGCTTACACATCATCAGAGAGAGCTGACAGCAAACACTCATAAAGAACAGCATCTGTTAACAGAATATATAAGAGATAAGGTCAAACGGCATTTTCATACAACTTTTTATTCACATTTACATTATTCTTACTTATTACTTACCTTCAAAAAGCAGGACTTTTGATTGCATAACGTTAGGCCATTTTATTCCAAAACAGTTTATCGTCACCAAGTTCAGGCTGCGATGTGACTTAATTGAACTGGTCTGAAGAATGAGCGATGTACTTTCTGCTTTCAATGTTTTCTTAAATAAATAATGTAAAGCAACATTGTACTTCAAGGCTGCAGACCTCCCATGAGCGAGCGTCAGACAGACGAGTACCGTCAGCAGGTCTGCTACTGATTGGCTGCAGGCATTGAGCAGCACAATCTGATTGGTCACAGACCAAGTTGAAGAGACATTTGAATTCCGATAAGACTCAACTACTCAACTCATATTTTCTTGAGTTGTATTTTAAGTGTGCTGTTGGTTTAATATAGATTTGTGTGTACGATTGTAACACGATTCTTCTCTGCCGGTGTAAACTTATTAAAGGAGCCCTAGAATGAGTTGAAACAATATTTTAAATTGTTCTCTGATATCTGCATAGAGGGTATGTGGCTTATTTATAGGGCAAAAATCGCCCAGATACAGTTTGACAGGTACATTTACAACCCTAGAAATTGTCCCTAGAATGAAATGGTCTGTTTTTGCCTTATTTGGAAGGGTCATGAATATTAATGTTGAGCTCTGCTCTGATTGACTTATTTCAGCAGCTCACACAAGTGCAGTTGTTCAGCTAACACAATCGCTAACAGCACAAGCGGCTCGTGTCCTGACAGAACACAGACTGAAATCTGGCAACTGTGAGTATGAACGCTCCGTCCAAAAATGTTTCCCCCCCCCATGCTTCACAGTAGGTATGGTGTTCTTTGGAATCAACTCAGCATTCTTTCTCCTCCAAACACGACAAGTTGAGTTTTTACCAAAAAGTTATATTTTGTTTCATCTAACCATATGACATTCTCCCAGTCCTCTTCTGGATCATCCAAATCGTTTCTAGCAAACTTCAGGCAGGCCCAGACATGTACTGGCTTAGGCAGGGGGCATTGCCTGGCATGTCTGAAATGGTGTTTCTGGCATTGCAGGATTGTCTGGCATTGCAGGATTTGAGTCCATGGCGGAGTAGTATGTCACTTGGTCCCCCGTGTGGTTCTGGGATTTTTGCTCACCGTTCTTGTGATCATTTTGACCCCCCAGGGTGAGATCTTGAGTGGAGCCCCAGATCGAGGGAGATTATCAGTGGTCTTGTATGTATTCCATTTTCTAATAATTGCTCCCACAATTGATTTCTTTACACCAAGCTGCTTACCTATTGCAGATTCAGTCTTCCCAGCCTGGTGCAGGTCTACAACTTTGTTTCTAGTGTCCTTTGACAGCTCTTTGGTCTTGGCCATAGTGGAGTTTGGAGTCTGACTTTTTGATGTTGTGGACAGGTGTCTTTTATACTGATTGTCATAGAGAGTAGATACTTGCATTGGTTGATTGACAACCTAGCCTGGTATTGGAATAGGTTGAGATTAAGAGGGGGCGGGACTAAATGGGCAGTGACAGAAGACAGAATGAGAGTGTGTCGATGAAGACGGTGTCTGTTGTGAATCGTTGAATAAATAAGTTCTTAGCAACAAGTCGTTGTAAGTGAGACTTATTTGACACTGATAATGAGTTCAAACGAGTGGAGGACAGAGTAGTCTTTTAAAGAAGAAGTTACCAGTGAGAGCCAGAAATCTTGCTTTTTTTCTAGGTGACCAAATACTTATTTTCCACCATAATTTGCAAATAAATTCTTTAAAAATCAGACAATGTGATTTTCTGGATTTTTTTTCCTTCTCATTCTGTCTCTCATAGTTGAAGTGTACATTATGAAAATTACAGGCCTCTCTCATCTTTTTAAGTGGGTGAACTTGCACAATTGGTGGCTGACTACTTTTTTTGCCCCACTGTATGTACATGTTTTAATATTTTGATCACTTCTATTATTGATTGCTATCAGGATGTGAAGAGAGTTT
The DNA here is from genome assembly GCA_023029165.1 of Gobiocypris rarus. Taxonomy (NCBI): domain Eukaryota; kingdom Metazoa; phylum Chordata; class Actinopteri; order Cypriniformes; family Gobionidae; genus Gobiocypris; species Gobiocypris rarus. The sequence continues at coordinate 25,720,129 of CM040930.1, forward strand.
CAACCAGTAACAAAAAGTGTTTATAAAAAAATACTTTAATTAAGTTTAGTCAGATCAACACAATTTAGTTGGATTAAGTTGGATTAAGTCAAATTAATTTACAGTTGAAAATGATTTGTGTAACTGAAATTTGTACATTTCTGAAAGGCATAACTTAGACACAGTCACCTTTTTTTATTAAACTGAACAAGAAAAACAAATAATTTATCCTTTGAAATGTTTAATTTATAAAACAGATTTTTTTGTTGTTGTATTATAGTATTGCTTTTTTTCCATTTAATGAATGCGAAAAAGAGGTACTGTCAAGCTCCAGAAAGGACAATACTGTAGCACATAAAACATTATAAAAACATTATAAAATGATCAACTCGTACACTATTTTAAAAGTCTTCTGAAGCCATGTGCAAGTAACAAGGCAAGGCAAGGCAAGTTTATTTATATAGCACATTTCATACACAATGGCAATTCAAAGTGCTTTACATAGAAAATGAAATTAAAACAGTGATAAGAAATAAGAATACCATGTGTCAGAATTAAAAATAAAAACAGGATAATTAAAACAGTTGTAAAAATAATTTTTAAATAAGAAGAAATAGAAATACAGATAAAAAAATTAAATAAAAAATAATAAAGATGATGCATAGATTAGATTGGGTGCAATCAGTCGGACGTACAGTGGCACAGTGCTCATTCAGTAAAGGCACAGCTGAACAGATGTGTTTTGAGTCTGGATTTGAATGTGGCTATTGTTGGAGCACATCTGATCTCTTCAGGAAGCTGGTTCCAGCTGCGGCTGGCACAATAGCTGAACGCAGACTCTCCTTGCTTTGAGTGAACTCTTGGTATTTCTAGCTGACTTGATCCTGATGATCTGAGTGATCTGTTGGGTTTGTATTTAATCAGCATATCTGCAATGTATTGAGGTCCTAGGCTATTGAGTGATTTATTAACAAGTAATAATACTTTAAAATTGATCCTAAATGTAACTGGAAGCCAGTGTAAAGACCTGAGGACTGGTGTGATATGGTCATATTTTCTGGTTCTGCTCAGAATCCTGTCCGCAGCGTTCTGTATGAGCTGCAGTTGTCTAATGGTCTTTTCGAAGGCCGGTGAGAAGACCATTACAATAGTCCACCCTGGACTATTGTAATGGTCTCTAAGTCTTGCCTGGAAACAAAGCATCTGATTCTTGCAATATTTTTCAGATGATAGTAAGCTGATTTAGTTATTGCTTTGACATGACAACTGAAACTCAGGTCTGACTCTAAAATCACACCAAGATTCTTGACTTGATTTTTGTTATTAGACCTTTAGCCTCAAGATATGTGTTCACCTTGAGAATTTCATCTTTGTTTCCAAATGTAATTATTTCAGTTTTGTTTTTGTTTAACTGGAGATAGTTTTGGCTCATCCAACTGTTAACTTCATCAATGCATTTGCACAGGGAGACAATGGGGCTATAGTCATTAGGTGAGAGTGCTAAGTAGATCTGGACAGCATAGCTGTGGTAAGCAATTTGGTTCTCTCTCATTATTTGGCTCAGTGGCAGCATATACAGGTTGAATAGGAGTGGTGCAGGAATTGACCCTTGTGGGACTCCGCAAGTCATGGATGTCCAGTCAGACTTATGGTCACCTATACTCACATAATAACCTCTCCCTTCTAAGTACGACCTGAACCATTTAAGCCTGTCAAGAAGTATGTTGTGGTCAACAGTGTCGAATGCAGGACTGAGGTTGAGTAGTACCAGAATTGATGTTTTGCCTGTATCTGTATTGAGGCGAATATCATTTATAATCTTTATGAGTGCTGTTTTTGTGCTGTGATGTGGTCGGAAACCAGATTGAAAATTGTCAACGTATCCGTTTGAGCTTAAGAATTTGTTCAGCTGACTGAAGACAACTTTTTCAATGATCTTGCCTATGAAGGGGAGATTTGAGATTGGTCTGTAGTTGCTCAATATGTAGTTTTTTCTTACGTATGTAATATGTAAGATTTCTCTTTTTCAGAAGAGGCTTAACTACTGCGGTTTAAATGGAGTTTGGAAAAGTCCCATTGAGAAGTGAGGAGTTTACCACTTCTAGCAGATCTGCTTCTAAACAGTTAAACGCACTTTTGAAAAAAGAAGTGGGGAGTGTGTCAAGGGCACAGGTGATGTTTTAATGTGCTGTACCGTTTCTTCTAAAATTTTAAAATCAATCGCTTCGAAATCAGACATAGGAACTTTCTGAGGTTGTGGTCTGATCTGACTGACCCCAGAGCAACTCAAGGATGTGCTGATCGCCTTTCTGATATTATTGATTTTCTCGGAGAAGAAGGAAGCAAACTCACTGCATTTGCTGTCAGAGAGCATTTCACTGGGAATGTGACTCGGGGGGTTTGTTAGTCTCTCTACAGTAGCAAAAAGAGTGCGCGTGTTGTTTATTTTTCTGTTTATAATATTTGAGAAGAAGGTCTGTCTAGCTTTGCCTTGCTCCACATTTAAATCATGAAGGCTGTCTTTATAGATGTTATAATGGACGACAAGTTTTGTCTTCCGCCACATGCGTTCAGCTTTCCTGCATTGTCTTTTCATTATTTGCACTGCTGTTGAGTTTCTCCAAGGTGCTTACTATCTGCCACTCTTTTTCCTGACTTTCTCAGAAGCAATATCATCAATTACACTCTTAACTTTTGAGTTAAAAGAGTCAAGGAGAAAATCAACAGATATGTCTGTTGTCAGATATAAGTCTGCAGATATGGTGGTGTTAGAGATATAGCCTTCATAAATAGTACACTAGTGTTCTCATTTAAGCTTCTCTTTTTGACAGAGACAGATCTAGCTTCAATGGCAGGATAGATTGAAATATCAAAGAAAATACAGAAATGATAAGACAATGCTACATGCTTAACAACAATTGATGAAATGTTTAGACCCTTGCTGATAATTAAATCTAGAGTGTGTCCACGATTGTGTGTGGGACCATGCACATGCTGTGTCTAATCAAAAGTGTTAAGAACAGTCATGAGCACTTTTGTTACTGGATTCTGCATTGTCTATGTGAATGTTAAAATCCCCAACAATGGCAAAACAATCAAACTCTGAGGAAACTATTGAAAACAGCTCTGTAAAGTCCTCAACAAAGGATGGAGAGTATTTTGGAGGCCTGTAAATAATGATAAGCAGGATGCGTGGAGCACCTTTTAACACAATACCCAGATATTCAAAAGACAGATAGTCACCAAATGACACTTGGTTACATTGATAGACATCTTTAAAAAGAGCAGCAACACCCCACCCCTCCTAAATGCTTTGCAAACACTCATAAAAATAAAGTTAAGAGGGGCTGTTTCATTGAGGACTGTTGCTCTGCAGTTTTCTTCTAGCCACGTTTCATTTAGAAGCAAAAAATCTAGGTTGTTTGCGGTTATTAAGACATTGACTAGAAATTATTTGTTCTTAAGTGAACGGATGTTTAAAAGTGCTAACTTAACAGTATTATTTTTTCCCCCCACAGTAATCTTAGTTTGACATGTAATATGCAGCAGATTAGATGGGTTTGCTTTACGGTCTGAGAAGGTCTTACACTTTCTATCACGTAACAGAACAGAAATAGAGAGAGAGACAGGCACACTGGGTTCCCGCTCGTTCTGTAAACATTTGATAAAGTTACTGTTATCATGGCGGGGACCCAACACACATCACTGAGAGCTGGTATCAGTTGTTTTTGGTTCATCAACAACAGATGGAGGAGGGAGAGTGCCCTGGCGTTGTTACCGAAGAAATCTCACAGGAGGAGGCGGAGAGCTCCCAAGCTGGGCCCACAGGCTTTGATGGTTATGGGGCTCGACGCTCTTTGGTTGATATCTGGGGGCTCGCAGCAATCAAGTGTAATAGTCTGGTTCCAGCATAGACCATTTGCTCCATTTTCTTTGAGAAGCTCAGAAGCGGGGATGCTGGAGAGAGGAATAACATGTCTGGTGAGGGTGTCTGTTGTTCTGGTGTTATCGGAGGCTGAATTATGTTATCATCCAGTTCATGGAGTGACTTAGACATTTCATGCAATTTTCTGTTCAGACTTGTCATAAAGCGTAACAGTTCACCAGTCAGATCCCCCATGGAGCCCACCCTTTCCTGCACCTCCACAGTCCGGGCTGAAATGTTACAGTTCAGTCCCTCAATCTGTGTCAGTTCTAATACGTCACAGTCTGTCTGTGGTGAACTCTGTGGGCGGGACTCAGCTGGGAGTGTGTCTGTGAGCAGTGGTTGTTGTGGCTGCGTGGTGTTATCAATGTCCTTGTGGAGTGTGTCAGCTGCATGTCCATTCAGGTGCTGAAATGAAGTTCTGTGGTCGTCCATAGTCTGTTCAGGTGTGTGTGTGCCATCCAGGTCGAGTGGGTTAACACACACAGCTGAGGGATGGTGTAGGGAAAAGTAAATATTGTCCTTTAGCACTCTTGCACCAAGTTTGTTTGGGTGGAGGCCATTTGATGTAAACAATTGTCTCTGGCTCCAGAATAGATTAAAGTTGTCGATGAAGTTCACTCCCTTCATGTTGCAGGTTTTTTGCAGCCATGTATTAAGCCCAAGTAACTGTGAGAACCTATTTGTTAATCTTGCTGGAAGTGGTCCACTGATGAACGGCTGAACTTTTAGTTTTCCAAGTGTTTCAAAAAGTACATTAAAATCCCTCTTAATGAGTTCTGACTGCTCTCTCTGAATATCGTTTTTATAGCTGAACATGTGGATAACAGATAACAGACTGAAATGTAATCAGTTTTTCACTAAACTTGCTTTACTACCATGGTCACCATTCAAATTCTTTGCATGGAAAAGAGCAGCTTGGACATTCTACCATAAATCTCTCTCAGTGTAAACCCAGATGGCCATCAGATGCCTCTTAGAGTGACATTTATTTCACAGTCAGCTGGTTTATGGCAAATGTTATCAGTGTTCACCTTCTGAAATGCATGTGTGATGCCCTCTGATGTGATGTTTGTGTTTGTGTGTATTTTGAGGTTTACTCTATCTGCCCAGTGCCAGGTGTACCACACACAAACATACACACATGATATGAACAGACCAGCGCTCTTGCCATCTGTCGTTTAGGAGGAGGCACAATTATTTTGAAGTGTAGCTGTATTTGTGTGTTCATTTTTTGTGTTGCGTATGCTGCCCTTTTCCCTAAGACCATCAAAACCATCACTTGATGTTCACTATCTGAATCTGACAAGAGGCTTTACGCTGCTTTCTCTGCATAGACCTTGAAACACACTCACGTACATTCATTTCTTAGAAAGCCTGGCAAACAACACAATATATTGATCACCTGTTTGACTATTCTTTTTGAAAAATCTGTACTGTAGTGTTAAATATCATACAATAAGTGTGTATGTAAAAAAATTATATATATATATATATATATATATATATATATATATATATATATATATATATATATATATATATATATATATATATATATATATATATATATATATATATATATATATACATAGCTGCAGATTTGGAGATGCCCTGACCCAGTTGTTTAGCCATCACAATTTGGCCCTTGTCAAACTTCCCCAAATCCTAATGCTTGGCCATTTTTCCTGCTTCTAACAAATTAACTTTGAGGACAAAATGTTCACTTGCTGCCTAATATATCCCACCCACTAACAAGTGCCGTGATGAAGAGATAATCAGTGTTAATCACCTTACCTGTCATAATGTTATGCCTCGTTGGTGTATGTTCTTTATATACATATAGTGATTTGTTTGTTGCCATTTTTTGATGATAGTGTTGGTATAGTCATTATGACTTCCTATCATTTATGTACCCAATTCACAGTTGGCTCTTATTTTTAAACTCCTTTCTTGTTCCTTAAAATTTAGTAGTCATTCCCAGCTGAACATGTGGATATGCTTTTATTAATTGAGTTTCACGGCTCAAGAATGTGCTCAACCAAGCAGAAGGACCAGCTACTATAATGTAATGTCTGTCCCTGAAACTGTTGTAATGTCAGCTCAAGGGAGTGTGTGTTGGCTCTATCTACACAAGGTGTCTGGGGGTTACTAGTATTTGGAAAAAGCACAGAAGGCGTTGATTCTGCCTGTTCCTGAGACGATTGCATCTTCCGTTTCATGCCGACTTTAATGATTGAAAAAAAAAGAAGAATTCCATGAAAAGCGTATAGTGTCCTCCACTAATATCGGCACACTTTGTAAATATGAGCAAAAGAAGGCTGTGAAAATAAATCTGCATTTTATATCCTTTTGATCTTTCATTAAAAAAATCATACAATTCTAACCTTTCATTTAAGTAACACAATTGAAAGTGTGGGTAAATCATATGTAATAAATGTTACATTTAATAAATGTTTTCTCTAGTGATTTGAACCCAATTACTGCAACGTCCTTTTAGCTCTTCCTCTAAAATGCCTGATAGGTTTAGAGAACACCTGACAAGAGATCAGGGTCCATTCCTCCATACAGAATCTCACCAGATTCAGATTCCCAGCTCCATGTTGGTTTCAACCCACTCATTCTCTATAGGGTTTATGTCAGGGAACTGGGATAGTCATGGCAGAAGCTTCATTCTGTGTTCAGTGACACATCTGTGTGTTGATTTTGATGTTTGTTTTGGATCGTTGTCCTGATGGATCCGACCACGGCCATATAAGATTTCTAGCAGAGGCCGTCAGGTTTAGATTTTTTATCTGCTGGTATTTGCTAGAATCCAAGATACATGTGTCTGAACTAGACGTTCAGGTCCTCCAGCAAAAAATATTGGCAAACAACATTAAAGATGCAGCGGTATATTTAACCGTGCATTGGGTACTTTTATCCCAGTTCCAGTTGTGTCTGACAACTAAACATGCTTGAGATTGTTTTTGGATGGGGATGAGGATTTTTCTTGAAACCCTCCCAAACAACTTGTGGTGATGCAGGTGCTTTTTGATATATGTATATATATATATATATATATATATATATATATATATATATATATATATATATATATATATTGTCTTTCTGACCCCAAGACACAACTTTATTCTGCAATTCTCCATCTGTGATCCTTGGAGAGTCTTTGGCCTCTCAAACTCTCCTCCTCGCCGTGCATTAGGACGATATAGACAGTAGACACATGTCCTCTTCCAGGCAGATTTGTAACGTCTTTAGTTGATTGGAACTTCTTAATTATTGCTCTGATGGTGGAAATGGGGATTTTCAATGCTTTAGTTATTTTATTACAGACACTTTCTATTTTGTGAAGCTCAACAATCTTTTGCTACACATCAGAACTATATTCTTTGTTGTTCTCGTTGTGATGAATGATGAAGACAATTTGGCCTTTGTGTTTCCTCACATTTATACTCCTGTGAAACAGGAAGTCATGACTGACAATTTCATGTTCCTAGTCACCCTGGTGTGCTAAAAATTAAAATGAATGGGAATATACTTCAGAGCTATTTTACTTATATGGAATTCTTGGGTGCAAATAATTGTGGCTAACATGCATTGGAGGAAAACATTTATTTCAAAATGTGACTTTTTCCCCTATTTTCAATTGTTTGTACTTGTAGGTTAGAATTTTGTGCTTTTATTTTTATTGAAAGATCAAAAGGATAAATGACGCAGATTTATATTCACAGCCTCCTTTGCTCATATTTACCAAGGGTGCCAAACTGCCAATATTAGTGGAGGGGACTGTATCTGGGTGAAACGGCTTCTAAAATGAGAAAAACGTAGTATGGGACTTGATTTTGACCTTCAGGATTTGATTGGAAGTTGGGCGCTGCTAACTAAATGGTTACAGATCTGAATATACAATAGTGCAGGGATGGCGTTAAAACCCTGAAGACAAATTTCATCCCTGGTTCCCTTGAGGATACAATATATACAATATACAATATGTAACCTATGCATTGGTTCTCAAATCTGTCCTGGGGACCCCTCACCACTGAACATTTTGTATGTCTCCCTCATCAGACACACCCAATTCAAGTATTGCAGGCTCTGCTAATGAGCTGATGAGTAGATTCAGGTGTGTTAGATGAGGGAGGCATGCAAAATGTTCAGTGTGGATTTATTTGTTCAGTGGGGAGGGGTTCCCAGGACAGGTTTGAAAACCACTGACCTAGGGTATCATTTTATCCCAAAATTCAACATATCTGACACAAAATGGTAACAGTAAATCCTACCTGGATTCCAATTGTTTCTGTGAATTGCAGCAAACCATTTGCATCTCTTTACTATTCAGCACCCTGTAAGAAGTTGCAGTAATTTTACAGTTAAGTCAGGTTTTATTATTATTTCTTTATCTTAAGACATCTGATAATGGATGTAAATTACTAAGAGAGGCTGTATAAGAAAAAGATTCAATGCAGACAATCATGTGACAGCTGTCTTTATTTTCATAATTTGCTTTGATTTGCAATTATCTGTATCTGCTGCTAGCTGGGACTCTGTGACAGTGGTTTCCATTCATTTCATTTGACATTTGATTTCTTCTGCACCGTAAAAGAAAAGCGACAATTCAAAGTCTCACACAGCATGAGCCCAGTGATCCGGGTTGGTGGACATGTTTGTTTTCTTGTACCGGGCCTGTGGTTAAGATAACAGTTTGATTTTCACGAGTTTCTTTTGTGTGTGTTGAAGACATGTCCCTGTCAATGTATACAGTCTTGAGTTTGAAAGAAGACACATAGAGAGAGAGAGAAAGAGAGAGTTTCAGGATACTTTAGAAGGCAAATGAATAAAACATGCACCGGCGCTGTATGCAGCACAGCATTTGATTGCTTCGAGCCCCGATGTCTATGTTAAAGTGTGTGTGAGTGCGTAAACGTATGCAGATTTCAGCCTCACCACCCTTCCATTCTCCCTTGTAATCATGTTATCAGGGCAGAAGAAAGGATTGCAGGAGAGTAATAAAGAGAATCAGTGAGTTATCTGGACCGCTGGCTGCAAACCTAAATGTGTGTGATTTATTCTCAGTGAGGTGCATAGAGCACTGCTTACCTTTATCTGCAGCCCCAGTTTTTTTTTTATGCGATTTACTTTTATTTCTTGTACTTATAGTGTTAGTTTACCCAAAAGGAATATTTTGCCATTATTTACTCATCCTCATATTGTTCCAGTCCTATATGATTTTATGAGGATGTCAAAGCTGCACTTTTTCACACAGTAAACGTGGATAATGAGGGATGCATGATAAAGTAGTACCACACAGGTTAACTGATTAGAATCAGTCGATTTTTGGATATTTAATTGTGCATGCTCACTTCCAGTATTTTTACGCTTGGATTACCGTCATTGAATGCTCACTGAAAGTTAATCTTTGAAAACACGAATAAAGTAATGACACTATTAAATTTTTTGCAAATTTTAATAGATTTTATCAAATCAAAATTCATACTGAAAATTATGATGTGATTCACTTGAAGCATTTATTTTTATTACTATGGGTGCATTTTTGTTTTTGGAGTCACTTTAAGTGAAAAAGTGGTAATTCTACAAAATATGATGATGATAAAAATGTGATTCTCTTGTAATAACGAGATATAAAGTCATTATTACGAATTTATAAGAAAACCTCTCATAATAATGACTCCCATAATAAGTTCTCCATACCTTTAGAATTAGTAAATGGGACCCACTTTATATTTGGTGTCCTTAACTACTATGTACTAACATTTTAATTAATAATTTGATACATTGCACTTATTGTGTACATACATGTTTTTTCATTGTACTTACATTTTAAAAAATACCTGCATGTAATTACATCTGTAATTAATTTCTGTAGTTACATTTGTAATTACACAGTTGACACTTCCCTTACACCTAACCCTACCCTTAAACTTACCCATCCCACCACACCTGTCCCTAACCCTACCCGTATCCCACCTCAATATCAGCAAAGGTGTTTTGCAACACAATATGAACACAGTAAGTAAATTGTACTTATTTTTTTATGTAAGTACATAGTAGTTAAGGCCACCTAATATAAAGTGGGGCCAGTAAAGGTATCCTGTTAACTATTCCTTTAAAAATCCCAAATGAAAGGAAATTCTGAGCGACTTCTCACTGAGAATAAGGTGAATCAGATCTGAGATCACTCATGGTTTATGCATGTACAGCATGTGTCAGTGTGATCGCTGTCATATCAAGGGTGAAAATAGCCTTAGAAGAAGATGACAATTAAAGTAGTTGTGTGTGTAGATACAAAAATCTTATTTATACTCTATGTAATAGTACCACTAAATGGTGATCGATTTAGCCATCAGCAGCCAATCAATAAGAAATCAGTCACTCGCCACATCTCACACTGACATATATGACAGTTTTATAGTGTTTTATTGCATGTCAGGGGGGTGCTTTCCTGTTAGGGAAATGTTTTTTTATGATAGGTTAACGACGAGAAGGGTTTAATGGCAGTAATTAGCGAGGCTATAATTGGCTTTACCTTCTGGTTGACAGTTAGAGCCCCTTTTTTTCTCCCCCGTGTGAAGAATAATCCCTCATGTGTTCAAGGTACCAGACACTTGCTACATGTTATAGTGCGTATTGATTTCAAATAGTGTCATGAAAGTGTCTATCAAGAGTGTCGATATGGAAAAAACTCCCAATTCGTCCTTCAGTGTGACCTGTGTGTTTGTTTGTGTGTGTTCGAGCCCTGCCGTTCATCTCAATTTTCGCGAACAGACAGTAATTTCAGAAACTGTTCTTGGTGACCAGACAGCGTGTTCAAATCACTCTACCAATACAAAGAGGGTGAGTGAGATCGGGACGGTTAATAAATGAGACAGAAAGAGGGAGAGAGAGAACAAGAAAGAGAGTTTGATGGATCAAGTGTCCTCTGTTAAAATGTAGCGACCCCACCTGCCAACTCTACCGTTCGGAGTGATCCATCACCACACACATCAGCGAAACCCTCCTCTTATCGGCACAACTCTGTCTCTTTTTCTCTTTCTTTCATCACCCACTTACAAACCTTCACTCCATCCCTTAAGCTTAGAGATAGGAGAGGGAGACGCTATTACTAACTGTCGGCAGGTACTTGTTTCCCAGGAGACGGGAAAGTGAACACGGAAATGGTCGTAGTGTGGATGTTAGGCCAGAGGGTCATTGGCTGCAATGTTATTCTCGTTTATCTGGATAAAGTGTCCTTCTTTTCACTTCTTCTTTTATTTTACTCTCGCTTTGTCTTCTTTTCCATGGGGACACCAGATTGGACAATTCTAGCATCGAGGAAAATTTAGTGTACTTGTCCATCAGTCTTCTGTCCACCTAAATAAGAAATGGAAGGTTACTGTAGAGATTTGGTTTAAAATTGACATGAAATCAAAAAGGATTCTGTTTATTTTCTTAATGCATGATCCTGGTCGTATTGCAAACAGATTTGACAGTCTGTTCAATTTACTACTATGTAAAAAAAAAAATTTTGCAATTTTTTTTTCTTTATTGTGATTAGATAGTTTAGAGTGGACAGAAAGTAAGGGGGGAGAGAGAGAGGGGGACGGGATCGGGAAAGGTCTGTGAGCCGGGACTCGAACTTGGGTTGCCCAAATCACAAAAGTGCGTCGGCATGCTGCCCACAAGGCTATAAGCGCCAATAAAATGTTTCTATTTTTAAATAAAAACTAAAAATACTACAGTAAAATCTGTAAACGAATCTAATAATCTGTAAAATAGATCGACCATATAAATTGATTTTGACTGTAAAATACTATGAAAATATTTTTTGTAAGTATGAATTGTCATTTACAATGGACATTTATATATTTTTTAAGACAACGTACAGTAGAATATTTACAGTGAAAATAAGACAATGCTTGTACTTTTAGGCCGTGTGTCCACCAAAGGGGTTTTTAGCCAGCTGAAAACACCTCGCTGTGAATGTTTGAGAGCGTTTTGACTAGGTAGCGTTTTTTCAGTTGAGACTTGTTATGATACGGAATATCCGTGGAAGTGTTACTGGTATCTCATTCCACAGATAGTTTGTTTCTGTATTGATTCTATATAAAAATGGCAATACAATGTAAAGTATTTGCTCTGGCTCTTGTTTTAAATTATTTTGTTCCGTTATTTTGCTGTCTGTGGACGTTGTTCAAGCAGAATGTGGTTGGTCAGTGTTGTATTTGTCCCGCCCCTCCTCCACTTTGATTGGATGGATGGTGAAAAGTGACAGTGAGCGCTGCGTTTTATTCAGAGTTGAACATTATTCAACTCTCGGCGACCAGTAAAAAAACGCTGAGCGTTCAGCCCTTGGCCGTGAAATACTCCCTCAGCGCCTCGTTACGCTCATGACGTAATAAAACGTAGCGCTCCCATTGAAAACATGGCCTTAAAGCAAAATATTATTTAATGTATTTTGTGTCTAAAAATAACCTTATAATAGCATCATAATTTGTTAAGTCCCGGAGTAACGCATCACAATACATTTTTTTTGTGTAATTATTTTCTACTAATATTTGTATACCAGTTATCTGCATTGCTATTTATGTTAAATTTGATGTTATTTGTTTAATTTTTATTGCCTGATTTAAGTGTTGTGTGTTACATCGCCACACCCTAAGAAGCAGCTGGAAGCGACAAAGTGACCGTTGCAAACCCATTTGTCCTTCCTATATGAAAAGTATTGTGATTCACAAATGCGTCTTAAGTATGTCATAAATTGAACAGTTTACTGTCTGGGATTTGCCGTGTTGTGGCAATTCGTCCACTCTAGACAACATTGCTGATTATAACAGGTTATTGTCATTGGTCGCGTCGCATTACGCCACTCACATCAGGTGTAGACACGGTGTTACCTTTACGCCATCTTTTTTTAAACATTGTGCACTGTCGAGAAATGTTTATTTAACTGTGCAAGTTTTTTTACTGTAAATTTTACAGGGTTGTTTTGAATCCTTGCTTTACATTTGATTGTCACTGAATACCCTGTTTGACTGAAATGCACCATACCGTGCAAGTAAAATGCAGATGCTATTTCATATTAACTTTTAACCAAACAGAAGACAGTCACTGATTCCCATCTGGACACAAAAAATCAAAGGCTATTCTCAACCTATTTATCTGTTGAAGCTGTATTTCTCCTCTATAACCTGTGCTTGGATGGGTCTGTCTAGAAAAGAAGGACACACAATCTTGTGTGATTTGGGAAAAGCAGAATGCAACAGATCTCCCAGGATTCGGTGTAATTCTTTCCCTGGGTAGTTTATCTGTCACAGAAAAACTGGAATGTTGCCTTTAGACCATGACTTTAATTTGTTGAAGTTATCGTGGTGAGACTATGCAATGTGGCTGAATTTATCAGATAAAGGAGTGCATAAAAGTCTCATATCTCTTTCTCAGTTGAGTATACATTTTTTTAACTGTCTCTTCAATCTCTAACCGTTCCAAGTGAGGGAAGAGGGGTAGAAAGGTACAGAGGCCTCCCATGAGAGCTAACCCGACTGCTAAACAGAGGGCGCGTATATTATGCATTGTCTCAGATATGTGTGTATGAGGCATTATAGCTTCCTAGCAAATAATGATCCACCCTTGAGAATTGCAATTCACTCCATAAGATTTTCAGAGAAAATCCCAGACTCTAAGCATCGTGGATCAGGACAGCATAACCAACCCCTCTGAGATACTGAATAAAAATGTAATGTGAGTGCTTTTCCTCATTCAGATTCGGTGTCCATGCTGATCATACATTACACCCAGAGTGTCAGCAAGAAAAAATGAAAATAAATTATATATACAGTATATATACCCACAAGGGATTAAACTCAATCTAGCCAAAAGTCATATGGAAGGAATTTACCCAAAGAATTACCTAGTCTGGCCTTGTCTCCATTATTGTCTCTCTCATTGTTTAACAGTGTTATTAAAGCTGGCAGGAGGGGGGCGGTAATGAGGTTCCATAAGGCAGGAAAGCTTTAAATATGTATTTGGAAGTCAAATGTATGGACGACTCATACAGAGTGAAGATTGGATTACTCCCCAAGTAGATGTGACTCCATTTCCACTCGCATATTTCGTTTCGTTGTCTCAGTGGCGGTCCTTCATCTCTGCCTGCTGGCTCTATGAAAATGAGCCAAGCCTTATTATCGAGAAAGATTGGAATTATTGGAAATATCTCAGTATTGTATTTTAAGTGATTCACTGACAAAGGTCAAATAAGGACTTGATAAGTCAATAATGACAGAAAGTTGGGATGAATGTTGTACTTTTGCATTGATTGTAAAGAGAAGAGATGAATACATGCATATTGTGTCATCTCTATACTCGTCACTACAATGACCTTAAAAAAATATCTGGTTTGTTCGGTTTGGTGCCGCTGGTGCCACAAAAATGGCACACTGTACCTTTAAACAGCAGTACAGTTCAATTTAAAACTCCCTTCTCTCAGGCCCTGGATATGATTAAAACATACCTTTTTCCATTTTGGCTTAATTTGAATTCTAAATTGACCCTTGGAATGAGGGTGACAAAATGACCCTCAATACAATGCAGAGGGAAATTGTAAGATGCTTGCATTTTTAAATGATGTGGGAATGAAGAGAACATTAAACCCAATTAGTCAATGGCGTGTCCTCTGATTGGGCCATTATTGTAATGAAGGCAAAAATCGTAAAAACATGGCAGCTAATTCACCTTTTTACTGCCCACTGAGAAAGCATATCAAAGGTCTTTAGGGTGAAATGTAGACGCTGTCGTAATGCCCTAATCACACCTCTTTGTTTTCTCACCAGGTTTTACTTCCACTTGTTCTTTATAATAATAATAATAATAATAATAATAATAATAAAGCTTCACTGAGGACTTTTGGACTTAGAAATAACTGAGATTAAATTTAAATTGTGGGTGGGATGATAATAACAATGATGATAATAATAATAATAATAATAATAATAATAATAATAATAATAATAATAATAATGATGCATTTTATTTATAATATTTTTTCTTACACCCACATGCTGCAAAATACGGGTTAGATTAAGAAAATGGAGCTAAAGCAAATGAAGTTCAAGGTATGAGCAAATAATAGTGACACACTTGCTTTCGTAACTGAAGTACTGAAGACACCATAGCAATTAATGGCATAGTGGGCTTTTTGGTACTTTTTTAATAGTTATAAATGCATCACACAGATGACATGCCGCTGCATTGTTTCTTGCTGTTTTGAAGATGGCATATACAGTTAAAAATACATTTTCAATTGACGCGACCCATGCGTTCTGTTCCATCAATCTGCATCTGTCTAACTGTGTTTTAAAGCAGGAACAAGTTCTATGTGTCGCCCTTCTAATCCTCTCTATACTGCCCTCAACTGAAAGTCACCATTGCTGAAGCAAATCTGACCTCAAGCTACCACTGATCATTTACTTTAGCTCCGGTTTAACCCTAGGAGGTTAAATCTAGTTTTTATTGAATGGCCTGTTGATGTGGGATATGGTTAATCATAGTTTAGAGTTTTGGGGTGGGACCTGGGGCGAACAATCACATTTTAGGGTTGCTAGGGACGTTTTCCTATAATACAGATAATCCATCCGTCTCAGTCTCTCCATTTTTTTCACGCTTCTAGAATCTTAGTGGAAAGATTTGTGCAAAATCCCTTGAGTACACAAAAACACACGCATGCACACTCATAGCAGCAGTCGATGGAGGTCAGGGGTTACTGTAGATGCAGTTCTATTGGTTTTTGAGAATGGGTGTGCGCAAGTACATGAGGACAGAGACCAATCGACAGTGAAAAATGGTCCCTATGAGCTATTCTCTGGAGTCTTATTACCTTTGTGTGTGCTGCGAGAGGTTGGGAGTGAGGTACGGTGAACAGTTATTTGCCAACCTTTTAAAGTTTGCCCCAGTGTGGCAAAAAGTTATCTGAACACAATGGCATTAAAACAGTTCAGTGAAGATAAATCTATTGAGAAGTTACAGGGTGGTAGCTTGGCAGCCTACATTGGTTAGACCCATTTAGCCAAGACACAAAACACAGATTGGAGGGAATAGAAAAAGCAAAAATAGTCGATAAAAGGAAGAAAATTGATATGAACAATATCGCTGAAATTGTAATGCTTTGTGAATTCCCAACAAGCATCGCATCATACATAAATTATGCTTTTACTGTTATAAAACAATTGTTTCAGTTTTTGCTGATTTTTATTTTAAACTTTGGTTGTTGTTGTGTTATCATTGTATATTTGTTGTGTTGTGTTAAGATATCATCTTTTTGCATTTGTTGTTTGTCACTCTTCTTGAGGTTTGTGCGTCCAGTGTCCAGCCTATGTCCAATCTTCTAAAACTACATTTCAGATGTTTGTTTAGTAATGTGATTTAATAGTGCACTTTTCATATTAATTCTCCTATAAAACTATAGGGGCTACCAAAATGATAGGATCATTAGAAAACAATAAATCTGTAATTCTCTTGCTGAATTTACTGGCTAAATGAGGCATTTTGCATTAGAAAACAATAAATCTGTAATCCTCTTGCTGAATTTACTGGCTAAATGAGGCATTTTGCATTCAAATTGACAAAAAGTAGTTTTACTTTACAATAATTTTAAGACAATTTTTAATAGTTTAATATAGAAAATCTGAATGCCTCAGGTTTCATTGAGTTTTCTAATTTGCATGGCACAGTAGAATGCTTAATTTGCATTTTATTGGCTGAAATGATCATTTTCTAGAAGTTCGTCTTGGAGTCAGCTGTCATGTGAAGTTGCATGCGTGCATTCATGAATAACAATGTGCATCTCTGACCCGCACCACTTGGCGCAGGTGTGAATAAAGAGAACAGTTTTCTCTTCTGCTCGCCCTCTCTATCACACTTCCTTGAGGTGGCATTTATTTCAGATCTCTCTCTATAAGTTAGATATTGCAGTATTATTGCTCAAGACTATGAGGATCAGATCCTCATGGAGGAGAAAAAAAGCTTGAAGTTATTAGTCAACCATAATTCTAATTAGATTTTTCTTTGAATACTGTTCTTAGGCTGACACATATTCTGCTTAAATCCCCTTCCTTTGGTTGCTAATGCTGTGCGTTGTATCCTAAGATACATAAAAATTATATAGATTTATTTAGTGTAACAAGCATTTGAAAACAAGCATTTATTTGATATGATTGTGCTTTATGCTTGTTTAAAGGTGTCATGAACTGGCTTTTTTATTTTTTCTATAGTGTTGTCTGAGGACTAATGACGTTTGCATGGTTTTTACATTCAAAAACATCATAATGAATAAGTAATAGCCTATTTTCTACACTGGTTTTAAGGCTCTCTAAAGACATGCTCGGTTTTGATGGGCGTGCCGCACTGAAGATTTGGAAGTTAACGCCCACGGCTAGGATTGGATAAGATTTGCATATTTAATGAGCTTCAGCTCTCTGTTAGTACATGTGGGAATTGTTTTAAAAGCGTGTGGGAAAACATAATATTGGAATCCAAATGAATGTGGTATGTTTATTGCTTAGAAGTTCAATCCGGTTTAGCTCTATGTAGGCCTATGTCATGTCAATGGCACGAGTCGGTGCTTATGCTTGTTAGGTATGTTTTGAAGAATGGCAGCTGATTTAGGCTAGTCCTTAGCTGGTCATGAGCTGGTCTAAGCTGGTCCTGAGCTGGGGCTAGTTTCTTAGGATCATTTTAGGATTAGCACTTGACCAACTTAAACCAGCTGCCATGCTTCAAAACATACCTAACCAGCATATGCTGTATTTTTTCAACAGATATTGCAAAACTGCTTCGCAAGTGGCTTATCCAGTGAGAATTTATGCATTTTATAAAATATCTGTTATTAGAAACATACACTGCAAACCCGAATAAATGTCCTTTAACACTGGACGCAATTTTGACGTGCATATAATTTGAGCGATGGTTTTACTTTTTGCTGTTTTTGTAATGAGTGCTTCCACAGCGAATGCAAATGTGCTGCAGCGGAAAAAAAAAGTTTTTGTTTTTTTTCACTTCAATGTTGTTGTTTTTTTTTTACTTTCGCAGCGACAGAAAAGGCATCAAACAATCACATACAAGGAAACCATGACTCGTTTAAGTGGGTTTCTTTTCTGTAACCGAAATGTCCAGTAGATGTCACTAGCTATTCAATCAACATTAACCTTTTCCAGGTATCTAATTTCTCACAAGATGACAGCTCCTGTGGGAGTACATGCAAGTCGCATTAGGCTACAGACAAAGTGTTCTCAGCTGTCGCCGCAAATGTTTTGGAATGTTGGAGCTCTGAAATGTCACAGATGTCGCAAATTTATGTTGTGGCTGATGTGAATGGTTTTGATGCGGATTATTTGCTCGCAATATTAGTTTTTTCGCTTTGATTTTGCGTCCAGTGTAAAAGGGCCTTAAGATGGCAAAAAACAAAAACAAAAAATGGAGGCAATCAGTTATGTCTAATTTTTTTAAGTTAACAAATTAAAGGTTTAGGTAAGCAGAACTTGCTGATTTTTATTTTGTACTCATTTTAATCGCTCATTTTATTCAACTTAAATATTTTTAGAAGTGGAAACTTGACTTTAACTAACTAATTCAATAAACGCTACCTTGCTAATTGGTAACACAATGCTTTGATAGCATTAGCATAGCATAACACTTGCTGAATGAATACAGGAATATAGAACATGTAACATATCTGTTTTCAAACTAAGATCATGCTCCACTTGACACTTGGTGAGGCATGCTATTTCAGTTAAATTTAAGTTTCCGTTTCAGTTAAATTTAAGTTGATCTAAATTACAAGAAAAAAGTTCATAAAACTCACAACACTGAAACAATTCAGATTACTTGAAATATGTCCGTTTTGTGAACTCGGAAGAAAAAGGAAGTTCTAAATACTAAAAAAATTAATTTGATTGAACTAATTTGTTTAATTTGAGTTGGCTCTACTCAAACCAACATTTGAGCGTTAGGATTTATCAGAGCATGGCATAACATTAGCACTCATGCTGAAAAACAGCCTAAACCAGCCTGAGGTGGTTAGTCTCCCTACTGAACACTAACTTGGTCAGTCTGAGAAATCAGCAAAGACATGACATATCCACCTGTATATACTATTTGAAATTGCAAATCATCAGGTGATGCATGTTGAACAAGACCTCCAAATGTGTAGTTTGTTTTCTAACGTCAAAATACAGGTAATTCTTTCCCATAACATACATGATATACAAATCTTTAAACGTAATTCACTGAATGTCATAAATCACATATTCTGAAGGCACTGGCCATCACACACATCTCTAACAATCATATCACTGTTATATGTTGACATTAGTGCATGTGCGCTGTCACCACATTGACACCCATGTCACAGAAGTTCCTATGTTGCTGTGATAAGGCTTGACATATCCCCATAGCGGCATGACAGAGATACAGCAGCATGTGTTGGGGAGGCTGTGAGATACTCTGACAGTCTGTGATTCTGAGAGGCAATGGTTTGTTTACAGTGTATGGCTGAACCTCAGCTCAGTGCCACACCCTCTCAGACCAGTTCTGCTCCTGCCTAATTTTTTTGACAGGCTGTCAAAAAATCTGATTCTCCAGATGGGTAGTATCTCTTTGGGTTTGTTTCACGGCATGGAGGTTGCCTAACATTCAGTTTTCTTGCAATTTAATTTTAGAGTGTCCTTGTTACATGTTACATGTACTTACCATAGTAATACCAGTACATTATGCATAACTACATGCAACTATCCCTCAACCAAACCCCAATCCTACCATAACTCTATAAGTATATGAAGAGTTCAGATGCAAAAGCTGCTAAACGGCACATACGTCAAAAATGAGATAGCGATATTTAGCGAATGCTCTCCGCACACAGTATTCGTTTATCAAATACTTTCATTTCAAATCCGCTAAATCCCAGCCTCAGCTGATTCTTAAATACCAGTTTGTTGGCAGAAACCTCTAAACGCTACTTCCCTTTGTCAGCAAAATCCTCTTAGTCCACAGAAACCATGAATCGAATCATATGATTTCAAGATGAATGACGCTATGCGAAAGAACCGTCTTTCATTTGCCAAGCTTCCATCGTTACAGTTCCAATGATAGGATTTTGTGAGTAGCAAGTAAACACAACAGTGTTTCTTGTGCTTCTGTAAAACTCTGACAGAAACTGATGTGGCAGTGACTTTGCATAACAGCTCCCTCTACTGTGTGGATCAGTTTGTTCATTTCTTCTTCATTTTGAATTCTGCTTTCATCATTTGCAATGTTTCCAATTGCATCTTTAGTGATTTCGCAACTGTTTACTATGTATTTTTGTCCAAACAGGTGAAAAAAAAAAAACACACACATGGACTTAGATGGTTTTGCAGCAAAAGATTTTGTTAAATACCCATGAAATGAAACCCCTGAGTTGAAGTGACATTTTTGAAAATAAGGCATTTCAATAACTGACTAATAACCATTGTAATAACCATCATTGCATTAAAGTGAAATTACTGAACCTAAACATAGGAGCCTGATAAAAAAATGCTAATTTAAAAGAAAACATGTCAGATGGGCTTAGAGGTTTTCGCATTTGAACTCTTCATATGTAGTTAACGGTGCACTATGCAACTTTTCCGTCCGCTGAGGGCGCCTGTTCAAAACAAAAGCGTAGTTTGATGACGCCAAGTTTGTGGCGCAGAATCTTGGGACATGTGGTCTTCACCTCACAGCCGGAGGAAAAGAATCAGGATAGGACTCTTGCAGAAGTCATGTTGATGGATACGGTTATTAACGTTACTGTAGTATGAAACAGAGCAGGACCGAGTGCTGTGGGAGCCGAGCAAGGCCGCCGGAGCGATTGTTAATGAGAGGAACAACACGGCTCGTGAGTAGCGAGACCTTTATTATGACGGGACACGGGCTCCAGTCATGAGTATGAGGTAACGTAGCTCTGTTTATTATATTAGATACATTTGAGTGGGTTGAAAATGATGTTATGACGTTACTCTGTGCGTTCGCTCGGCGGCTGCTTTGACACTTATTGCACATTGCTAAGAGTAAAGCGTTTCTGCCAAATAAAACCGAGGGTAACGCAGATATGACGCAATTGACAGGCGACTCCCTCAGATGCTATGCTCACACGTCCCAGTTCCTTGGTTAAAATTGCAATTTTCTCACAATTTACAAATAGTTGGAAACATTTGGGATATTGTAAGTACTCAACTGAGCAAAATATATAACGCTGGCCTAGTGGTTTTTGGATATTTTCCTGCAAAAATACTACATAGTGCACCTTTAATTAATATCACTCAGTCCTTAAATATATAATTACACTGAATGACACCACCTTCAAATAAATTATAACCCAGTTTTCTAATTGCATATTCTGAGAAACAAAATTAATTTTTTGAACATTTCAATAAACGATCTAGAGTAGTTTTTTTCTTGTGCAATTTGAAAGGAACATCCTAAAGGACGGAAAAAAATATACAGTATCCGCTTTACTGTCTTCGCTGCACTATAGGCTAATAAAGTTAAAGAGAGGGAGTGACAGAAAGGAAAGCAAGAGGTTAAGCGATTGAATCACGAGAGATAGATGGAAATATATAAAGGAAGGGATGTAGGCAAGGAGAGAGGCAGGGTGAGAGAAGAACACAACTCATTTTACTTTGAGGGAATGTAATCTATCTGTCCCTTGTTTACCTGTGTGATTTCAGTCTCTCAGGCCCCCTTATTTCGTTCAGGCTCGTATTGTCTTTTATTAATCTATTGCGTTGGCACAGCAAGATATTGGTTTGAGATGATGATGTTATTATATCGTGGTGTTTGTGTGTGTGCGTTTAAGTTAGTGAGTGCATATGTGCGTAACCCCTCCATATGTAAGATGCACATGATTTACTTCAGTTGCATTTGCATAATGCATTCCTTAAGCACTGTTACCTGGAAATATGTAAGCATGCACTCTGAGGGCTTTCATGAAAGTCAGAGGCCTTGTTCTTCAAGCAGGCAATACATAAAGCCCAGTGAAACGCGTAACTATACAGTCAAAAGATTTTGCATTCACTTTGACTGATTACAGCACTCAAGTTATCCACAGGTGACTTCTAACTCAAAAGGGCAATTTTTACTGCTGAGTGTTGACTTGAATACCAGAGTGTAATGTGGTATTAATTTAAAATGGGCCACATAAGGATGCAGGTGGCACATCCTTACCCACAGTCTACCCTATAAAAACAACAAAAACAAATAGCATTTTGTTGCACGCAAACAAATTAAATGGTCAGTAAGATTTTTTTCCTCTTATGTCTCTTATGCTCACCAAGGCTGGATTTATTTTATTACAAGTAAGCAGAAATATTGTGAAATATTATTACTATTTACAATTTTGAGTGTTACGTTTTTTTTTTTGCAACATTATGAATGTTGTTACTGTAATTTTTTTTATCAATTTTATGCATCCTTGCTAATTTCATTACAAAAAATCATACTGATGAATAATAATATAATATAATATAATATAATATAATATAATATAATATAATATAATAAAATAATTCAATTATAAATCCAGGTAGAAACTTGATAGAACACAACCACGTTAAAACAAGACAATACCGGACAAAGATCTAAATGAACTGAAGGCTTATACATACACAAGGGAGGATAATCAACACGTGTTTAAAACTAATGACTAAAACCAAAATAAGGGTTTACTAAAGATGTAAAAGTTTTTCTTTTTTTTTCTTCGCGTACAGACAATACAATTTTCTAAAAGATCTTCGTTCACAAGGATCTGTGAAAACTACTAATAATGCATTGCTGATGTCACTTTGTAAAGAAACATTATGCGCCTACTAAACGCGTAATAAGCATGCGCATGATTTTTATGTTTTCATAAATTAGCATTTTGTTGTTTGTATGGAGATACTACTTTTGAAGTTTGAAATCCAATTTTAAAAGCTTGCATGTTCAGGCTGCCAAAATGCGGTTAGTACGTTTTTCGTATTTAATTGAAAACGATGTCGCCCCTAAAACGCAAAGACACTAAACATAACCCTAACAATGACCTTTGTCCCAGGTAACTGATTTCTGTCACAAACACCAGCTGGAGTGCCCATGATCACCATCAAAAGGCACTCCTTCTATCTGCTTTATCCGAACTTACTACATTTCCCATAACCCATTGCATGGATTAATCATGTTCTGATTACTTCCAACTGTATGTTATCTTGTTTACTCTTGCCTATTTAAGCCCCTCTCCCCTGTTGCTTCTTTGGATTGTTTGCCTGCTTTATGCCATTTGCTCGTTATATGGCTTATGAGTCTGGTTTATGAGTCTGGTTTATGAGTCTGGATTATGAGTCTGGATTATGAGTCTGGATTGTCCCAATAAAGCTGCATTTGGATTGTCAACCCAAGTCTCAGAGCATTGTAACAATTTCATAGATATACTACTCTCATGTATTATTCCACAAGACAACATGGCATCATGACTTTGCGTAAACAAACATGCCACTTTCTAAAGCCAAAAATGGCTTGTTATCTGTACGCATTTTGAGCTATCCCCGTGTATGTCTATGCCGTGTGATTCCGCATGTACGTTTACGCCGAAACGAACCATCATCTCTACGTGTATGTCTACGCCGTGTGATTTTGCATGCATGTCTACGCCGTGTGATTCCGCGTGTATGTCTACGCTGAAACTAACCATTATGTGTGTGTGTTTGTGTCCACAATGTAAATGAATATATAAACATACTAAATTATGTTTTTTTATGAAAATGTAAAAATGCTAAATGTTTCTTGTGATGGGTAGGTTTAGGGGCAGTGTGTGTGTGTGTGTGTGTGATGGGTAGGTTTAAGGGTAGGGGCAGTGTAGGGGATAGAATGAAACGGTGTTGATAAACACGCTAAAAACCGATTATGCATTTTGATAGCACGCCAAAATGGCATACGAATTGGCGTACATACGCCATTTCATGAGATCAGTCTGCACAAGAATAATAACTCAAATGTATGTTTTATTTACAATATGTCAAATGCAGGTAGCTTAGTATTAAATGCAGGTAGCTTGCAGAATGCTGTAAAAAATAAAATAAATAAAAGACCCCTGCCAGCTTCATGATGCACATAAATCAAATGTGGGTGAAGAGATTGACCTTGCTGTAAACCTTTATTGAAATGCTCTTTCCTGCTGTCAGTCTGGCTATGGTTAGTCCAGATCAGCAGAACAGTGTTGTGGTCCGATCTCTGTATTATCAGCCAAAGCTCATGAACATTGCTCTCTGTATGTATGTTGCATATATCTTTCTGGTTCTCTTTTATCTGTGGGCTCTCCCTGCGGGCTTTGCTGCTTTTAGAGTGATTATCCAGTAGCCCAGCATTGCTTAAATAATGCAAAGTTGTTGCCATCCTATAGTATTTATTCTGTCAAAAATTTGTCTTGGCTCCAAAGCATCAGGAAAAAAAATTGCATTCACATACAGATAAAGCCTTTATCAAACCATTCTCAAAAACAAGATGCAAACATGAGGCAAAACAGATGTTACTATAGATCTGGCCATATCTCTAAGTTACACACAGCTAATGCAGTACTTTTATTCCAGCATTTGTGTGTGTGTGTGTGTGTGTGTGTGTGTGTGTGTGTGTGTGTGTGTGTGTGTGTGTGGACTGGTAATCCTACGGTATGGGGACAAAATGTCCCCACAAAGATGGCAATATCCAAAATCCTTGTTTTTGAAAATGTAAAATGCAGCATGTCTCCTGTGATGGGTAGGTTTAGGGGCAGGGGCAGTGTAGGGGATAGAAAATATGGTTTGTACAGTATAAAATGCATTAAGCCTATGGAATGTCCCCATAAAACATGGAAACACAACACGTGTGTGTGTGTGTGTGTGTGTGTGTGTGTGTGTGTGTGTGTGTGTGTGTGTGTGTGTGTGTGTTGCTAACACCAGTACCATATGTGGAAACTAACCCAATATTTTAAAGCATAAATCATAAAAAAAGTAAAACAGATGTTCTTGAAGTGAGACTCACTGATTGGATACTATATAAAATACGTACTGAAACTGAGACCAAATTAATATTTCAAAACTTTTCTTTAGTTTCTTTTGAGATGTTTTTGTTTTGAGTAACAACATAAAAAACAAAACAAAAAAATCGTCATCCAACTTAAATGTTGCATATCTGTACTGACCCGGTTGCATTCATTCCAATCAGCATCATTAATGCCAGAGAGAATGTTTGCCATAAAGTGAAACGGTTCTTCTAAGGAGCAGCATGTATAGTGCTAAATCAAGTCTAAATCAAAAGAAGTCTGCAGAAAATCTCATGCCCCATCACCATGGAGATCAGTCTGTCCTCATAAATGGATAGAAATAATGAAACATCTGACTGTCAAACAAAAGTGCAATTTTGTTATGCTTGATAGAAGTTATCAGAGTGGATGTGAATGTAATATTCACACAGTTTGAGTCAAGAGGAATCTTGAGTTTTATAAGAAAAAAAAAAAACTTTGATAAAAAAAGAAAAAGTATGCAAACCTTTAAGGCAGCCCAGGCTCAATGGAAAAATGTACCTCTGGCAACATATGTGCAAAACGCAAATTACGTTGCATTGTGCACATCTTGCAACAGTTTCAAAGTAAAACATCCAATGAGTGGAGCTAAAAGCAGCCCAGGCTCATTGGACAAACGTCCCCGAGGCAACATTTTTGCAAAATGCAAAATACGTGCCTGTTTCACGACAGTTTCAAAGGGAAACGTCCGGTGAGTGACACTAAATCCTTAATGCTCCATCACATTAAACAACGTACACCTATACGTTAAACCCTAAAACAAAAGCAAATGTGCCAAATGCAATCGTAACCATGCTATTTTAGTTTGTGCTTTAAACTCTTGTCTTTGAGCTCTTTTATTGTGACTTGTCTTTTATAAGATTTGTTATTCATAAAATCCCAATTTTTTCCAAATGTATTCCCATGAGTTCTAGAAGGTGATGGTAGGCTTTTTAGAATTTGGGTATATTGCCATCTGCAAGAGAATACGGTAACATATTTGGACTTTCATCATGGTCTTGTTTGAATTCCTAGTATTTTGGTTTGAAATGGCCTTATTCATTGTTCTTGTCCCATGCTTTGCCCTCAGCATCTACATGCACATGTGGTTGTGTGGTGAGTCTTGCGTATATTATTCTAGTCTGTCTTTTGTTGCAATAAGTCTTTGGGTTTTCACTATTTTGACCTCCAAGCACTAAAGACATTACATGGATCACAAGAAATCTTGGGGCAGCAACATATTCAGTTACATACAGTGTACAAAATATTTGCACTTTGGAGAGAAAAAAACAGCCTTATCAGACATGCATGTCACTGAATGAGCCTAATGAAATTATTAATGTGAAAATCACTGATTTTTAAAAAAAATTGTCATTCCCATTTCAGTTTCACTAGTTTTTGCAGCATTTTCAGTAGAAGGCAACATCCAAGCTGAGGAATTAGTCACATGACATTTATGCTTCAGGTGTTTGGCACAGAAAACCCTTGTTGTGTGAATGCAACACCTCTGAAGATAAGTAATCGATCAACCAACTGATTGTGTAATTTTGTGTAATGTTTCTCATCTGCTGGTGTGTGGTTTAAACAAATTAGGTGTTGTACAGTATGCCATTGGTTGAGGCTAGGTGTTAAAAGCTTTTCCTGTCCTCCTTAACTTGAGACACACATACTTCACATGTCAGACGGTGCAAGAAATGAGTGCTGGTAGTGTTACTTTATCATAAAAGCTCTGCTGTCGAATGAGAATGTTGGTTATTTGCTTTCGGCTCCAGCAGAAATGCAAAAAAGGTGGATCTTGGAAAGCACAACAGCTGGAAAGGGAATCATCATCGCCTGACTTCAAAGCAAGATCTTCTATTAAAAAAAAAAAAAGATAAGAAGAGCTGTGCTTTATGCCCTATAGGCAGGATAACAAGGCTTCAAGAAAGACTACAATGAACACATATTCATCCTGTAAGACAGTGGAAAGTGTGAATACATAAACTTTTTGAAAGTATTGATGACTGAGATATTTCTATATAATGGTGTTCGTTATGAGCTTCCTGAACTTTGAGAAGTTCAGCAATTGAATGCGCCCTACTTCGGTTACACTGTCACATTTGCAAGTTTTGAAAGATTTAGACGATTGATATTGTATTGCCAGTCCTCTTAGATTTTGTGTCACGAAACACAAATAGATCTCTCCATGGGGTGGACCCTTTTTCCAGCACAAATAATCTGAGCATTGCATTGTACTGCTATCCTTTTGAACAAACTCAGGGAAAACAAAACAACCGAGGCAATTCATTGATCAAGTAAGCCTGCGAATGAAAACATTTGTGAAACAACAAAACGCATATCAATCAAAGGGAAGGGAGAAGTTGAAAGTGCTCTTGGGCGTTTAATGCATTTTAAACCTTACCTTGGAAAATATCAAACATAGATTTGACAAGCAATGCTCATAGTTTTCAAAGTATATATATATATATATATATATATATATATATATATATATATATATATATATATATATATATATATATATATATATATATATATATATATATATATACACATACACTGTGTACAGAATTATTAGGCATGTTGATTTTCTGATCATATTTGTTTTCCAGGCATATTTGACCGATTCCAAACAACATTAATCTTAATAACTATATAGTTTTTAACCATTTATAAGTGATATATAATTGTTCATGAAGGCTGGAAATGAAAAACACCTTATATGGTGTGCAGAATTATTAGGCACATTTTCTTTTACAGATAAAATGAGCCAAAAAGATTTAACTCAGACTGAAAAGTCAAAAAATATTAAATGCCCAATACTAATGCAATACTAGAAACTGCAGTTTAGGCATGACCATTGGACAGTGAAATGCTCATTGGGTCAGCAGGGTCAGACAAAAACAGGTGGTGAAGAAAAGACATGTTAACTGCAAAAGAATTAATGTGATGAATTAAGTGTGAATCCATCAGGAACCCTTTAGCCTCCAACGCCACCCTTTTCCAGAACTGCAACCTACCTGGAGTCTCCAGAAGTACAAGGTGTCAGGATCTCAGAGACTTAAGAATCACAAACTGAAGTGTTGTAAAATAGATTGTCATTTTTATAGGCTTTATAGATAGACCGGTTGAGAGTGACTCTTGGAGGACCAGCACCATATCCTCTTGTACCACTGCACTACCACAATCTGGCAGTAAGTTTTGGGAGTTGATTTTTATTCCATATCTTCAAAATGGACTTCAGGATAGGAGCTGGACTAAAAAATCAACTCCCAAAACTTACTGCCAGATTCTGGAAGATGCATTTTTCAAACAGTGGTAAAAGAGGATGTGGTGCTGGTCCTTCAAGAGTTACTCTCAACCTATCTGTCTATCCAGCTTGTGATTCTTATTAAGCGGGGATAATTATTTAGGATTCTTTACCTAACTTAAGTCTCTGAGATCCTGACACCTTGTACTTCTGGAGACTCCAGGTAGGTTGCAGTTCTGGAAAAGGGTGGCGTTGGAGGCTAAATGGTTCCTGATTGTTTCACAATCAATTCATCACATTAATTCTTTTGGAGTTAACATGTCTTTTCTTCACCACCTGTTTTTGTCTGACCCTGCTGACCCAATGAGCATTTCACTGTTCAAAGGTCATGCCTTAACTGCACTTTCTAGGATTGCATTAGTATTGGGCATTTAATCATTTTTGACTTCTCAGTCTGAGTTACATCTCTTTTTTTGGCTCATTTTATCTGTAAAAGAAAAAGTGCCAAATAATTCTGCACACCTGAATACAAGGTGTTTTTCATTTCCAGCCAGCATGAACAATTATTTATCACTTATAAATTATTAAACACAAAATTAATAGTAGTTATAAAGATTGTGTCAAAATGTGCCTGGAAAAAAGAAAAGAAAAAGATCAGAAAATCAATGTGCCTAATAATTCTGTACGCAGTGTATAGTGCTTCAGATGAGTACATAGATTAAAGCACTTGCACGACTGATCTACGGAAGTGTATCACTCCAAAACTGATAACTATAAAGATAACATAATATTTATCACTACATTTTCATCCACACCAGCGGATGACATTTTTCTGTTTATTTTAAGCACATGGTGCAGTTGTATCTTCTGTCCATTGAAATGCTCAAGCTCTTTAAAGCAGAAAATGTGCCACGGAATGTTCTTCCTGTCTGTTGGTCTTGGCAATTGGATCAAATCTGGCTCTACAATACACACCAACAGTAATACCCTCTCCAAACCACATTATAACCTTATAAACCTAAATATTGTTATGTTTTGGATCAATCAAATATAAAAGATAATTTCATTAGAATCCATGCACACGCACACACGCACGCACACACACACACACACGCACGCACGCACACACACACACACACACACACATGTTGTGTTTCCATGTTTTATGGGGACATTCCATAGGCGTAATGCATTTTATACCGTGCAAATCATATTTTCTATCCCCCTACACTGCCCCTGCCCCTAAACCTACCCATCACAGGAGACATGCTGCATTTTACATTTTCAAAAACATCACTAAGTGTGATTTATAAGATGTTTTCCTCATGGGGACCAAAAAATGTCCCCACAAGGACAAGCATTTTGGATATTGCCATCTTTGTGGGGACATTTTGTCACACACACACACACACACACACACACACACACACACACACACACACACACACACACACACACACACACACACACACACACACACACACACACACTTATGAACATCTTAAAATATATTACAATGTATTTATCTGAATTAGAAAAGTTTAGGCAGTCTATAATATGGAACTGGCCCTTTAAATGCCAGGGCATGAGCATTTATAGCTCTTTGCAAAAAATTATATTTTAACTTGGTAAATGCAAGTGCATTTCAACACTTCAATGCTAAGTACACAAAAACCTTCAGCACATTTTCCTCTCACTTTCTTCTATTGGTTCTTTTGGATAACTTTTCAGTTAAAGAACTGTGAGTGTCCAGTTATCTGCAATGTTTCCAACTCATTATTGGATTAAGGTTGTCATAACATTCCCTATCTCTGAGCTGTTCCCTCCTCCTCAGAGTGGGAGAGAGTGAGGATTGAACCATTCCTTAAATGTTTCTATTGTGTCTTCAGCATAATTGCTTTGTGTTTACAAGGACACAACGGTCAGAGATAACCCACCACGGCCTGTGTGTGTGTGTGTGTGTGTGTGTGTGTGTGTGTGTGTGTGTGTGTGTGTGTGTGTGTGCGCGCAAGTGCGTCGCTGCCTCAATATAATGGATTTGGCCTTTCCCTCTGTCTTACCTTGTACTTTCATGTATACAACTTCACACGTATTAGAGGACAACACACAGAGAGGATTTTATCAGCACAGCTCCAGAAACCTCTCTAATCTTAACCTGTGTCCATATCTTTATTTCCATTCCGGGCTTTACGATTGTGTGTCCTCTCTATTCCAGTGTGTCTTCAACATCTGAAGTACCACATTCACGCTATCTGCCTCTGCTTTAGATAACTCATTGATTCCATTTGCTTTATTTATAAAGAATTAATTCCAGGGGTGGTGTACATTTTTATTGCAATCATTACTAAGGACATTTGCGGCAGCTCAGCGGTCTGGTTAGTGCTTTTTAATGGAGTCAAAAGAGCCAGCGCAGAAACACAAATGAATAGCGGTTATAGACTCAATGTCAACTCTAGACATATAATGCTAGCTCAAACCACACAGCCAAAAATAGAATCAATATGAAGCTCTATCTATAAATGAATCATGGATCCTCCCTTACTGTATTAAATGAATACAGGGTTATAAAGATGAGCAAGCTTACAGTAGGCCTGTCTTATTTTAACTGAAATGGCATTCTATTTTACTTTCATATGCTGTTGACTTTACTGTAAAGTCTTTGCAAGTGAAAATTAATTGCGTTTACTGATGTTTAAAGGCCCCATTAAATCAAAATTTAAGTTGTTTGGCTTTTAGCATGAATGTTAGCCTTGAGGTTATTTAAGCTATGTGCTCCGAAACAATGACAAAATATACGTTTGGAAATATAAATATATACGCGTTCAAAACTTAAGTCTCTCATTTCCACCACTATGGATGGATCAGCGATTTTGATGACATCACTCCGCACATCAGGTTTTCTGTCCAGTCAAATTGCTCTCTAGAATCTGAAGTATCCTGCCTCCTGCATAATTATACAGTGGGTTCGGAAAGTATTCAGACCCCCTTACATTTTTCACTCTTTGTTATATTGCAGCCATGTGCTAAAATCATTTAAGTTATTTTATGAATGATAAGTTTGAATGATAGAACTTTTTGGCCTTAAGTCTAAGCGGTATGTGTGGAGAAAAATATCACCTGTCCAATACAGTCCCAGCAGGGAAGCATGTTGGTGGCAGCATCATGCTGTGGGGATGTTTTTCAGCTGCAGGGACAGGACGACTGGTTGCAATCAAGGGAAAGATGAATGCGGCCAAGTACAGGACAAAAACCTATCCTGGACAAAAACCTTCTCCAGAGTGTTTCAGACCTCAGACTGGGCCGACGGTTTACCTTCCAACAAGACAATGACCCTAAGCACAGAGCTAAAATAACGAAGGAGTGGCTTCACAACAACTCCGTGACTGTTCTTGAATGGCCCAGCCAGAGCCCTGACTTAAACCCAATTGAGCATCTCTGGAGAGACCTGAAAAGTGCTGTCCATCAATCCAAACTGATAGAACTGGAGAGGATCTGCAAGGAGGAATGGCAGAGGATCCCCAAATCCAGGTGTGAAAAACTTGTTGCCCCTTTCCCAAAAAGACTCATGGCTGAATTAGATCAAAAGGGTGCTTCTACCAAATACTGAGCAAAGGGTCTGAATACTTAGGACTATGTGATATTTCAGTTTTTCTTTTCTAACAAATCTGCAAAAATGTCAAAAAAAAAAAAAAACATTTCTGAGGAAAAAAAAAGAGAACTTAAATGATTTTAGCAAATGGCTGAAATATAACAAAGAGTGACACATTTAAGGGGGTCTGAATACTTTCCGTACCCACAGTAAATAGATGCTGAAGTTGCATATAGGGGACAACTAGAGGAGAACAGTAAGATAAACCAAGTGGAGAGGATAACACAGGTGCCATGCACCATGATGCACCAACATAAATCTTGTTACCTTGCTAATAAATAGTGTTTTTGCTATAGTTTGTATATTAATATCTGCTACAGAGTTGATAGTTATGGCTCATTCAAATGAACACAATTTATTAATGTATACGGATCCATCCGTAAAATCCATCATCTCTTTCAAAATTCCCTATAAATGAATGAATTCATTCCCTTTGAGCCATGTTTCCCTTTCACCTGTCTGCTTGAAATGGAGTCAACACAAAGAAAATGTATGTCTGGACAGCAAAAAACATCTGACAACATTGGAATCATATATTTGACTTCTGGTAGGAGCATAAATTACACACTTTTCAAACTACAAATCCTCAGTATGATTATGTTTTGCTTTAGTAACAGTTTCTGTTCAATCTAAAAGGGGAATCTATTAGAGTCTAATAGTAAGGCTGTGGCTGTCATAAGCTGTCAAATGCGACTTTCCCAAACTCAATGGCTCTGATAAACGAAGCACTATTGGCTATTTTTTTAAAAGGAAGGAGCTACTGTATATCCCCCTCCTTGTCTTCCTGTTTCAGTGGAAATTACGTCAACACATTGGATAATGCACGTTTCATGGCACTTCAGTGGGCCTTTAATACCTGGAGTCTCCATGTAATATTTTAGAGGGAGGGTTTTTGAAGCATAATATCGGTCCCCTCAAGGCAAGTCGGTTCACTTGGTGGCCATCTTGGTAATGCACCCATATCAGCTATTTTCTGTCTAGGTCATTCAAGTACAGCTCCTGTGTAACTGAGAGTGAACCTGACACAAATGACTCCTTCAGAACTGTAAAAAGAGCCAAATTTAAAATCGACACTCCCGACCCTAGATCAGATAATGTGTCATTTTGAGACCATGAATGCTTGTAAAGAAATAATCCCAACCAGGGAAAAAACACTTAAGATGTCAACGTTAGGCCATTTTTAAAAGGCGGATTGGTTTGAAGATGGCACAACTCACACAAGGAAACTGCCAAAGATTGTTTGACCCCCAAGACAGAGACTTAAAACGGACCTTCTATCTTTTTTTAAAGACCTCTGAGTGACCTCTTAAACACAGGATTGAAGTCTTACAAGACTGCGTTTACATGATCAAAATGCATTAGATGATTCCAAAACAATGCTAGACGGACTTAAAATCAAACATTGTTTAACTGCATAATTCTATATAATATCTACATCTTAGATATGGAACTATTAGATCACACAAGTCATGCAATTGTTAAAACAATTGAATGGTTTAATGGAAGCATGGAGTGTCTGACATCAGTTTGAATGTCTTCTCACAATATTCCTTGAGTCAAATCTATGTAAAATTGATAATGTTCTTACTATAGAAATCATGTCTAAATTTAATTCTGCTAATAGTGGGAAAGTTAAGAGACCATGTGATAACATATCATTTTTTGTGAAATGCCAAAGACGATACCAAAGACGATACGTTTTGATTTAAAACCTCAGGACACAAACAAATAATTGGACAAAGTAGATGAGGAGATCAGATTAAGGAGATGAATGTGGGTTAACAGCTTTATTCAAACCATCAAACTACTCTCATCTAATTTACATTTCTTTCTTTTACTTTGTTTCTTTTATTTTCAGTTGAGAGTTAAGTTAAGTTTTGCCGGTTTGCTCAAACATCAAACTTCAGCAACGAGAGAGACTCCCCTTCCATTCATCTGCCAGCACACCAACGTGATTGGACTTTCCAAGACGTCACTCCAACAACAAGACCCCCAATGAATCAACGAACCTGGGAAAACCCTTTTCAAGCAAAGGATGCTGACGAAGGAAACCCCCATTAAAGACCCAAGTAGCACCTCCAGATTCTTGTTGAAATAGTGGACTGATATTAGATTGGGTAACCCTGCCTGTGAAATAATTTGTTCAGGTCAGGTCTTATTAAGTACAATATTGTGCAAACGCTTTCCTCACTTTTTTCTTTCTGCAACTCATGTGAATGTGTGTGTGTGTTTATGTGTAGATATCAGTTTTATGTGTTAATAATCAATAAAGTCTTGTTTGTACTTAAAGAGAAATGCTTTGTGTTATGAATTTAAAGTCTTAAACTGCTAATCTTGTTACCTAGTGTTTTCACTAGTTTGGATATTAATATCCGCTACAGAGTTTAGTAACTGCTCATTCAAATGAACGCTGGACGATCCATTTATTCGGCCGTAATGACTCTTTTAAAATTCCCTTAAATTAATTAATTAATGAATTCCCTTTAAGCTAAATGAACATGGCTCCCTTTAACCTGTCTTCTTGAATTGGAGTCAAGACAAAAACAATAACGTAAGTCAGGACATCAAAAAATCAGACAGCATTGGAATCATATACGGTAATTGACTTCTTGTAGCTCAAATAACGCAAAAAACAGTAGTTTCCGACCAGCTTTTGTTTAGAAACACTGTTTTATACTAAATAAACTAGGGTGAAGTGCCCTAAAGTGGGACACTGCCTATTGTGGGACCCATCCAAGATCTAGTGTTTGTAGGTCCCCTGTAAATACATAAATGCCAGTGAAAATAGTGGTAAGCCAAAGCTGTTATCATGTGATCAAAATCACATGACCTCTCAAATGTCCAGTCATATATGAAGATGGAGCAAACACCAAATAAGAAGCACCTTTTGGGAAACCACACAAAGGTCAGTGACATAGAGTTTTGACAAACTTGATATTAATATGCTTAAGAAATGTTTGTACATTCAAAAAATAGTATAACTTTGTATGATAAACTAAATGGGTAACACTTTACAATAAGGTTGTATTAGTTAACATGAACTAACCACGAACAACACCTCTGTTCAGCATTTGTTAATCTTTGTTAATGTTAGTTAATATAAATACAGCTGTTCATGGTTTGTTTATGTTAGTTCACAGTGCATTGGCTAATGTTAACAAGATTTAATATTTAATAATTTATTTAATAATAATAATGCATTAGTAAATGTTGAAATGAACATTAACAAAGATAAATAAATGCTTTATAAGTGCAGTTCATTATTAGTTCATGTTAACTAATGAAACTTATTGTAAAGTGTTACCACTATATGTATAATTGTATCAAATTTGCTAAAGTGTCCCACTTTAGGAAATGTGGTTTCGAAAAGTGGGACATTATGATTAGCCTAATGGGACAGTACTTTACTCAGTCAGAAATATGTGGTGGGACATGGTTTGTGAGACAAAAAAATGTTATTTGCAGGATTTTAGTGTTGTTATGCAATATTAGAATGCTGTTGCAGATGTTTAAGGTCATGGAAAAAGTTGGGGGATGACGGTTTGAAAAAGACTCTTTGTGTGTGTGTGTGTGTGTGTGTGTGTGTGTGTGTGTGTGTGTGTGTGTGTGTGTGTGTGTGTGTGTGTGTGTGTGTGTGTGAAGTATCAGGACACAAATGTGTATAATGACATGGGTATGACATAGTTATTACAAAAGAGGGTGAAATATGTCCTCACTTTTCAAAATGCTTATAAATCACACAGGATGAGTTTTTTTTCACAGAAAGTAAACTGCACAGTCTCCTGTGATGGGTAGGTTTAGGGGCAGGGGCAGTGTAGGGGATAGAAAATACGGTTTGTACGGTATAAAATGCATTACGCCTATGGAATGTCCCCACATTTCACAAAAACAAACATGTGTGTGTGTGTGTGTGTGTGTGTGTGTGTGTGTGTGTGTGTGTGTGTGTGTGTGTGTGTGTGTGTGTGTGTGTGTGTGAAGGGAGTAGGTGTCTTAAAATGAAAAAAATAGCTGTGAATTTAAAAACTCAGTAGAAAACCAATAAAGCCATTCCACTTTATTTTATGCATCTAATGATTAATTCAATGAAATGTATTTCAGATCACACTGGCAAAGGGGAGAAAGACAGTGAGAGATTGTCAGACGCAGAGAGAGAGAGAAAGAGAGGGAGAGAGGCAGAATCAGGGAAAGGATAAGAGAAAGAAACTAAATCAGTGGAGGCAGGATGCGAAAAGGCGATTGGCTCTTTTGATTTGATGGCAGGACTTCCATTTCTCCTGCCGCTATCTATGAACATTACGACTTTTCCTATTACTGTTTTAACTTTTTAATATAAAGTTTGTATCCTGGTATCAAGATTAAATTTTGTTATTGGTAAGTTTTCATAAATCAGATACAGTACTTTGTTAATTTACACAGTTTAGAGGTGCATGGTAGACTTCTAAACTACTCTCATGTAAAATTTGTATGTCTGTAAAGTTGCAGACAGAAAAACGTTCTACAGTATACATGTTTTTCATTTTATCAGGTGATTTCAAACTGCTTATTGTGTCTCCACTTTTTTTGTGTGTGTTTCTTAAATGACCTAAGTCTAAATTCAATTTACCAGCTTGGTTTAACAGGGCATAATTAAACACAGGTGGGATCGGGTGGGAGTAGCAGGATGAGTCGAATTCAGTTTGAAACATGACAGGCGATAATGCTATGCAAGTCTTAAACAAAACCGTCTCTGCAGACATGAAATCAGCAACAATGGAAGAAAAAAAACTAGAAATAGAAAAGTCTATAAAGAGAGCCAGTATTTAATAAATTGCTAGCATACTGTTTCTTGTATCTTCTCTGTCTATGATTGTCTTTCACTCTCTCTCTCTTTCTCTCCTGTTTTAAATCATGAGGCACTCAGATGATCGATGTGGATGAGGGGAGTTGTGATTGTTTGTGTTGAGATGTCACAGCGTGGTGACACTGATGTCTTTTTCTCTAGCCGTGGGCCAGCGTTAACGAGACATGTCCCAGAATTCAATTCAACAGACATTTCCCTGCCCATCATTTCTCACCCTCTGGTGTTTATATTTGGCTTTATTGTATGATTTGTAGCAATCAAAATATCATAATAATACAAATGTCAATAATGGTGGTTGTTTTATGTGCTAAAATTAATTATGTTGTGGCGAGAAAGGAAATGATTTCTTGAGGGAATTTTAAGAGTTGAAATACTCCAAGGTGGACAATTAAAGTAATAAGCAGTGATTATAATGTGTGGCTGAATATATGCAACTAAAGGTTCTCAATGGCTTCTATAGCCTTAAATGTGTTATGACCATACTTTTGTGGTTAACTGTAGAAGAATTTACTTGCTAGACTAAAAAAAGTCAAATATTGTCATATTAATACGTGGTTTTTTTTTTATCTGAATCCGAAATCGCCCCCCTAAACCCTTATTCATACTTTAGTCCACTAATACAGTTCACTTGAAGGAGTGAATGAAAACGAGTGTGTGTAGTCGGACAGGCGTTGCGTGTACATGGCTGTACACTCGTTATTGCAGTGCAACGTGGGATTGAATGAGTGCAAATATAAGTACAAATATTGTATTATTGTTAATATTTTGTTAAGAAATCTATTTATTCTTTTGGGGAATTCATGTAAAACATTCTTAAAAATATTCTGAAATATTTTTTAATTAGACAACAGGAAAAAATGAAAATTCTGTCGTTAATTCCTCACCCTCATGTCGTTTCAAACCACTTTTGTTCATCTTCCGAACACAAATTAGGATATTTTTGTTGAAATCCGTGAGCTCTCTGACCCATTCCAGCAACGTTACCACAGCTTTCAAGGTCCACAAAGGTGGTAAAGACATCATTAAAATAGTCTATGTGAATACAGTGGTTCAACATTAATGTTATAAAGCGAGGAGAGTACTATTTGTGCTCAAAAACAAACAAAAATAATGACTTTATTCAACAATCAGGTCTTACAGGTTTGGAACGACATAAGCGGGAGGAAATAACGACATAATTTACATTTTTGGGTGAACTAACCCTTTAAGATTGCTTTATTAATGTCCTTTTATTATTATAACCTTTCATTACGTTCGATTTCTAGTGCCTGGTTTCTTTTTGGGTTTCATAAAAGTGTGAAATTGAACTGCTGCTTCAACCAAGCAACTGCCTTTGAAATGAAATGAAATTTTAATGGATGGCTTTCTCCAGGTACTGTAAACCTTTTTTACTAGCAATGTTTAAATAAGAACTTCACCACAGTCTTTATTGCTAGTTAATGCTTTTCTTGACTTCACTGTGTTTAAGTGCATTTTGTGTTCTTTTTCTTTGTTTTTTTTTTGGTACATGTGTAACTGATGAAAGAAAAGCAACAGTGCTCACAGCACTGCAGAAGCAGGTGATTGAGTCCACCTCAGTTTGGTGCAGACATATCCATCCTTCTAATAGGTCTTATTCAGTGTTCGGTCCTGCGGGAGACAAACAGGGAAACAAGCCTTGTCCGAGACCTCCAGTCATCTTCACAGGTCCCATGTCCTCTCTCTCCCTCAGCTCTCTGCGGACCTCATTTAACCCAGGTGGAGGAGTTTATATGAGCTGCCAATTTAACTCAGGTTCACATTCTAAAATGTTTTCCCCTGGTCAAGAAGGAACGGAGCAAATGAAGAGTATGAAGAAAGAAAACAAGACAAACAAGAGTAAGGAAATGAGAGATGAGTAAAGGTTTTGCTTTTGGCCTGTGATTGTAAAAAAAAAAAAAAAGATTTCAGCAAATGTGAAGAGAAAGCACATAATCAGATGAGTGCCAACAGCTGAGATAATTGCAGATTTAATGTTGGCTGAGATGACAGACTGGGCCGAAGCCCCTCTAAATAGGGTCTAGCAACATTTCTATTAAGGCATATTTAATTTGACCCACATGAAAACAAAGCTGTGGGAGATATTGCATCAATGCAGAGTCTATAGCATCAATGTCAAATTATTATTATTATTTTTTTTCCGGCATGAATATTCATTTAGATTTTTTTTTCCCATTGTGCTTCTTTTTTGACCGAAGTTTACGGCACTATGTATCCTCCGCAGATAAAGCAATCCCAAATTGCACTGTGAACACTCATCCAAGATGATGAATTAATTCAGGTTATTGGTAAAACATGTCCATCTAATTAGAAATGTGCTCTTTTACCCAATATTTTTGTGGACTAGTTATTTTGGGCTTATTAAATACACTGTAAAAAAAATTCAAGTCTCCAATTGAAAAATGTCTAGTGACTGGTCACATCTAACTTTTTTAGTTGGACAAATTTAATTTCCGTTAATAAAATTGTATAAATTCACAGAAATTCAATTTGGCCAACTGAAAAATTTAGATGTGACCAGTCACTTAAAACCTTTCAATTGGAGAGTCCTACATTTTTTACAGTGTATCATTAGCTTAGCAACATAATGTCAGACTCTATTGGAAGGCATTAATTACATTTTATTTTGTGTACAGGGCTTTATTTTGTGTTTCCGATATGGGTTGCACAGACTAGTCAACTTTAATGCTCTGCCATGATGCTTTAAAGGGTTAGTTCATCCAAAAATGAAAATATATGTAATCTCAAATAATGTAATTTATTCCTCACCCTCATGCTGTTCCAGACCCGTGAGACCTCCGTTTATCTTTGGAATATTTTTGTTGAAATCCAATGGCTAAAAAAAAGGGCTTTCATTGACAGCAATGACATTTCCTCTCTCAAGAGCCATGAAAGGCACTAAAGACGTCGTGCAGAACTTTGCAAAATTATTTAATTACCTCAAACTCTCTTTGC
Organism: Gobiocypris rarus; assembly: GCA_023029165.1. Classification (NCBI taxonomy): domain Eukaryota; kingdom Metazoa; phylum Chordata; class Actinopteri; order Cypriniformes; family Gobionidae; genus Gobiocypris; species Gobiocypris rarus. The sequence goes on from CM040930.1 coordinate 25,759,818, forward strand.
AGTCATTGCTACCTGTGTCTCGCCAATAATTTCCTCCACCATAATCTTTTTTTCTTTTTCTCCTTTTCGCTGCAAATCAGCGCACAGACAACTTGGAGCGCAAACTTTCTGCAGTTATCATTTTTAATATCAATTCCAGTCTCGCTCGAGAACTCCGGTCTGACGCATGTGTGATCTCGCGTTGTTTACTTTTCACATCGCACGTGGGTTTGGTTGTGAACGTTGGGAAACGTAGTTTGCACAGCACACCGGAGAGAGCGAGTTGTCGGTGATTCTCCCTTTTGCACAGTCATGCGGTGTGAAACACCCTGTAGCCGATCCATCGTGCAGTGTGAACACAGCAGTGACTGAATGCTACCCCAGATAGTCATGCAGTGTGAAAAGAGCAGTGATCCGACCAGTTTGAAAATCGTGCAGTCTGAAGTAGGCCTAACGGCGAGTTGGACGAGGGTTCGATTGGAATTACAAACGCAGATAAAAAGTGTTTTAAAAAAGTCCAACGGGTAAGCAGAGAGGTTTAGATAGAGGGGTTTGGTTGAATTGTAACCTGACGAAAATATATTTATTAAGTGTTATCCACATTCTATCTCATCTGCGGCAGCATTGTGAACTTTTGTAATGATAAATTTGGCCGTTAACTCTTAAATGCATCATTCAAATTTTAAACGCATGAGGAGAGTCTCCACATGAAAGACCCACGAATGGCAGATCAACGTGCTACTAAATTTCTCTCCGAAATGGTAGGAAATGACATAAAAAAATGTAATATGGATGATGATTTTAACTGTGACTAGATGATTGGCAGGGCAGTTTAAACGGTGACAGGATGTATGTAACTAAGCAGAGCATCCTTTAAAGAGGACTAAGTAGTAGGCTTGCATAGGCTACTATTCTGCTACACACTCAAATGTATTTACTTTTTCTAAGATAAAGAGTAGATACTTTTAGGTCGTACGCAGTTTTCGTAAAGCTCACGCCACTTAACAAATGTGATCAAAAATCCCAAAGCGCCATTAGGTGTTTCATCACTTTCGTGTCATGTGAAAAGTAGTATGTAGGCGAATTAGTAAGCAGCATCAGGCTTATTTGTTCATTAATGACGTCATCAGTGACTAGTTAATGTCGAATTTCATCACATACAGTTGTGGTCAGGATTATGTGCACCCCTGGTGAATATGATCAAGAATGGCTGTAAAAATAAATCTGCAATTTTTATCCTTTTGATCTTTTATTAAAAAAATATAATATAATACATAAGTGAACCAGGGTGACTATGAGCATGAAATTGTCTAGCTATAACTTGTTTCACAGTGTCAATAATAACAGTATAAATATAAGGAAGCACAAAGGCCAAAGTCCCTTAATCATTCATCACAAAGAGTAAAACCAAAGAATATAGTTCTGATGTGCAGCAAAAGATTGCTGAGCTTCACAAAATAGAAAGTGGCTGTAAGAAAATAACTAAAGCATAAAAAATCCCAATTTCCACCATCAGAGCAATAATTAAGAAGTTCCATTCAACTAAAGACATTACAAATCTGCCTGGAAGAGGACATGTGTCTATATTGTCCTAATGCACGGCGAGGAGGAAAGTTTGAGTGGCCAAAGACTCTCCAAGGATCACAGATGGAGAATCGCAGATATTAGTTAAGTCTTGGGGTCAGAAAGCCTTTAAAAAACCCTATAATCACTACCTCAATTTCCCATAAGAAACACAAAAAAGGTAGGTGATTGGATAAATGTGACTTGGGTCACATCTGTCCAATCAGCTGCTGGTCAAATGTCAATCATTTTCATTTACGTCACTGCTATTGCTAGACGGTAAATGTCCAAAAGAAAGTATGATAGTGGGGCACAAAAAACAAAACAAAAACAAATTACAAAGTTGATAAAAAACAAAACAAAAAAGAAATCCCTAAATTGACTGGATAGTCAAGGCTGCTGATTCTAGTCGAGGACAAGATCCACAGCAGGAGGGCTGCCAGCTAGCATCGGCTTTTTAAGGCTGGTTCTTCGCGTTATAGAGGCTGATCAGATATTTATTTTCATTTCATTATTAATCTGTATTTACCGCACTCAGATAGCACACTTAGCCATCTACAGAGAAACTGGTAGCCAGGCAACAGACGTGACAAATCCTGAGTGGCAACGTCACTGCACGGTTCTAGCTAACCGTGCCGAGAATTCCAGGCCGAGAGCGGTTTGTAATCGTGTCGTGCCATACCAGGCTCAAGTATGTTCGGCCCTATGGTGGAAAAGCGGCTATTGTTCACCTACTTGTGGGTCAGTCGCGCCTGGCCCTCATCCTCATCAGAGAAGGAGGGAATCTTATTTTTTATCATGCCTTTGTTTCATACACATTTTAGTGTATCGCGCAGTGCTTTGTGTCTCAGTAATGATGTTATGATTTTTGCCTCAGTAAAACAGGGTGTTCTGCACTGATGCAGATGCTGTAGCCTACCTGTTGGTTTTATAAAGCTAAACCAGCTTGCAGTTGAACTGTGAACTCAAGGAATTCTGTTGCTTTGCTGTTTATAGTTACATATTTCCTTTGTAATTGTTTTGTGGCAGAGGGTAATATATTTCCACCATCTCTGTTAAATAAAGGGCTGCTTCTAAGCACTTGGCATTGTGCTTGTTTGTATTTGTGTTTTGTTTGTAATGTTGTGGTGTGGTGGTAATTTTTGTACTGTGGTGGTCCGCCACTTGAAGGAATGTAGAGGAAACACTGTAGTATTGGCGGTCTCAATGTGTGTGTGTATATGCCAGTTCACCATATTTGCGTGTAGAGCATGTATGGCACAAACATACATTTTTTCCAGTAAAACATAATGATTAAGGGGGGCCTTACACATAGAGCAGCCTAGGGGCCCCTGCCGACCTTAATCCGCCTCTGCCAACGTGTTTTGGAGAAAACCATTTATTTCATAATGTGATTTACCCCCACTTTCAATTATTTTACTTCAATGAAAGGTTAGGTTTTTGCAGAACATTGCAGATTATATATATTTTTACAGCCATCTTCGATCATATTTACCAGGGGTGCCAATAATTCTGATCACAACTGTATATGTCGACTTTAAAAAAGCGTGAAGTCATTCAACCCCTATAGCCCACCCATCACAGTCATCTCATGCCATCACAAACGGGAACGGCACATGATAGAAAGCGGGTTAATATATTGTGTTTTTTATTAATTTGGTGCTGTTATGCGCAGCTTAGTAAACAACACTTGGATATCTGTATCTTTCTGCTGCTTGCAAACAGACTCTTTTGAGGAGATTGCCATTCATTTGCTGCCCTGATTGCACTCGCTATGCACGACTACACTGCAGGCTCACTCTGGCTCGTATCCAAGGTAAATCATAAACGCTATCAACCCTTACATGCGCAAGGTTACTTTACTTCCTGAAAAAATGCACACCCAGGTTTGTGTTATCTCATTTATGTGAAACACAGTTCAAGTGTAACCTGACTCAGACCAACTCCTTCAGGTAGGCTTGGTTTTGGTACTAAACTGTGTTAATACACTCTTAAAGGGTCATGAAACTCCTTGTTTCAGCAGCAGTCATTTCTCACCACAGTTTTGAAAAATGCTATAAAAGTGGGCGTGGTTAAGCTGCAGAATGGAGTGGGTTGAGGGGAGACTGACATCACAGCAACAGCTTCTGATTAGTAGTGGGAAGTGCGGATCATTTTACAGACTCAGATCTTCATTTCGTTCATTTCAGCAGAATCTAATTAAAATGTTACATTATATTACATTATATTTTCCAACACATTCAATACTTTTGGAATAAAATATAAACTAGCTAATGCAGCCATTTATTTTTGAGAAAGAAATTATTAATGAATTGCTTAGCTTGCTTCAGACTATGTATGCAGTCTGTTAGTTCACCTCACCTCCTGATCCAAATGGTTCTTTCTTTTGTCACTTCACATTTAATCACGTCTGTTCCCTGAAAAGATTAGTTCACCTCTCGTGTTCTCGGGTTCATCATGCCGTTAGTTCCCTCATCATGTCTGATCTGGGCTGTGACAGCCTTATATCTACGATGCATGCAGTCCGGAAACAGAATTGGTTAGTTCATCTCTCGAGTCTTTGGGTTCGAGTCATTCGTTCATCAAGTCCCAGCCCCATAGACAAGGGCTGAATCTGAAATTCCCCCTAAACCCTTAAATCCCCCTCACTATTTGAGGGGACGGCCATTTGTAGTGGTGTCCGAAAACCATAGTGAACATTTTTGAGTGCACTCATTCTATCCCACATTGCACCGCAATAACGAGTGTACAGCTGATGTACACACAGTGGCTGTCCGAATTCGCTCACTTGTTTTCAGTGGCCTGAGGCACAGGGCCTATCACAAAGCACAGAGTGAATTATCAAAGGTTTACATTACCTGGGGACAGGGCTTTAAGTGAACTTTATTAGTGGACTAAAGTAGGAAATAGTGAATGAGGGTTTAGGGGGTGATTTCAGATTCAGCCAAGGCTATGCAGTCACAGGAAACTAGTTCTGATGAATATCGAGTTTTCGGGTACGTGTCTCTGTCTTTTGTCACGTGACCGTTACCCGGTTCAGTGTCTCGCAACATATACAATATTATAGCCGTATTATTGACTGCATGTTGTAAAACATTTATTATTATAGAATCATTAGAATATATGTGCAATAAACATTTATGTTATGCCTAACCATTCTGACCAACCCAATGTGTCCAGTCTTCATTGAAAAATCAATATATACTAGGGCTGTCACTTTTTATTCGATATTCGAATATGTATTCGAATATGACGTGAAATATGTGTATTCGCATTCTTTACAGTCTATGATTAGACAGTTTTTTTATTTTTATTTTTATGGTTTGCCATCTCATCCAATAGAGGGCGCTCTAAACATATTGTAGAGTAGGCCCATGACCAAATCAAGCGAATAATAGCAAGTCTGTTTTGAAAATGGAAGATAACTCTCAGAACGGCCAGCCTGAGCGGACAATTCACCCTTCGCAGCAAGTTTGGAGATTAACGTTGGTGGACTTAAACTTGAAAACGGTGTGTACTGACGTCTTTCCGCGGTTGAAACAACATTTCTTTTAGTGTTTATTCATGTTTATTTGATGCTTATCAATGAACTAGAAGGAAGAGATGATCGGTTCACGAGCAGCTTTAACTGAGGCGTTACAGTGATCAAGACACATTAAAGAGCCACAAAACGGTATTTATTGTTCACATTACTTTAAAAAATGACAATTTGAAAGTTGAGACTTTGTTTCATATCAAAAGTAACTTGCTGTCCTGTCTGTCGGTGTGTTGTCAGTGTCCTCTTTGCTCCGCAATGTATTTTCTCCACATGAGAACGTGTGTGGTGTGAGAGCGCCACGGCTTGTCAGACATAGCAACAGTAACTAAAGGGGGCGGGTCTTTGCTAACGGTAGATATTCGAATATATTTGAATACATTGCTTGATATTTGATATCCGTTCGAATTAGATTTTCAAAAATGACAGCCCTAATACAGGTCCTTCTAAAAAAAATAGCATATTGTGATAAAAGTTCATTATTTTCCATAATGTAATGATAAAAATTAAACTTTCATATACTTTCATCAACTGAAATATTTCAGGTCTTGTATTGTTTTAATACTGATGATTTTGGCATATAGCTCATGAAAACCCAAAATTATCTAAAAAAAATTTGCATATCATGAAAAGGTTCTCTAAACGAGCTATTAACCGAATCATCTGAATCAACTAATTAACTCTAAACACCTGCAAAATATCCTGAGGCTTTTAAAACTCCCAGCCTGGTTCATTACTCAAAACCACAATCATGGGTAAGACTGCCGACCTGACTGCTGTCCAGAAGGCCATCATTGACACCCTCAAGCGAGAGGGTAAGACACAGAAAGACATTTCTGAACGAATAGGCTGTTCCCAGAGTGCTGTATCAAGGCACCTCAGTGGGAAGTCTGTGGGAAGGAAAAGTGTGGCAAAAACGCTGCACAACGAGAAGAGGTGACCGGACCCTGAGGAAGATTGTGGAGAAGGATCGATTCCAGACCTTGGGGGACCTGCGGAAGCAGTGGACTGAGTCTGGAGTAGTAACATCCAGAGCCACCGTGCATAGGCTTGTGCAGGAAATGGGCTACAGGTGCCGCATTCCCCAGGTCAAGCCACTTTTGAACCAGAAACAGCGGCAGAAGCGCCTGACATGGGCTACAGAGAAGCAGCACTGGACTGTCGCTCAAATTTTGCATGTCATTCGAAATCAAGGTGCCAGAGTCTGGAGGAAGACTGGGGAGAAGGAAATGCCAAAATGCCTGAAGTCCAGTGTCAAGTACCCACAGTCAGTGATGGTCTGGGGTGCCATGTCAGCTGCTGGTGTTGGTCCACTGTGTTTTATCAAGGGCAGGGTCAATGCAGCTAGCTATCAGGAGATGTTGGAGCACTTCATGCTTCCATCTGCTGAAAAGCTTTATGGAGATGAAGATTTCGTTTTTCAGCACGACCTGGCACCTGCTCAAAGTGTCAAAACCACTGGTAAATGGTTTACTGACCATGGTACTACTGTGCTCAATTGGCCTGCCAACTCTCCTGACCTGAACCCCATAGAGAATCTGTGGGATATTGTGTAGAGAAAGTTGAGAGACGCAAGACCCAACACTCTGGATGAGCTTAAGGCCGCTATCGAAGCATCCTGGGCCTCCATAACACCTCAGCAGTGCCACAGGCTGATTGCCTCCATGCCACGCCGCATTGAAGCAGTCATTTCTGCAAAAGGATTCCAGACCAAGTATTGAGTGCATAACTGAACATAATTATTTGAAGGTTGACTTTTTTTGTATTAAAAACACTTTTCTTTTATTGGTCGGATAAATTTTGCTAATTTTTTGAGATGGGAATTTTGGGTTTTCATGAGCTGTATGCCAAAATCATCAGTATTAAAACAATAAAAGACCTGAAATATTTCAGTTGGTGTGCAATGAATCTAAAATATATGAAAGTTACATTTTTATCATTACATTATGGAAAATAATGAACTTTTATCACAATATGCTAATTTTTGAGAAGGACCTGTATATACTAGTTAAAACTGAACTAAACAAACAAACAAAAACTATACACTTGTTTGTAAGTAAGGTTGTGAATTAACTAATTTCTGTATCCAACACGGCTGTCACGTCACAAGACAAAAGAATGAGACTCATACCAGAAGACTCGAAAGATGAACTAATAATTTCTGTTTTTGCATTCAGCCTATGGGGACTTGAACGAACGACTCGAACCCAAAGACTCGAGAGATGAACTTATCTTTTCTGTTTCCGGTGACTGGATAGCCTTGACAGATTCAAAACAGATGGTAACATTGTCTTACATGATGTTCAACACATGTGTTCAAATCTCAGAAAATTTGGTTTATACTTGCATGACCCTATAAATAAAGTGAGTCCTTGCTTCGTCTCTTCACAAAATCTCTTCACTTACTTTTTGTGACATAACTTTTTACTTCTCAAACGTTCTTGTTGCATAAAACCAGATAACAATATTTAAATTTGCTATTTCGAAAAGACTACTTCAGGACCCCAACTCTAACTAACCTTGCTCCCAGTCTCTCAGCCTTGGAGGAGAACCAAGAACAGGCTCTCCTTCAGTGCTTACTTAGAATAGTGTGAACATTGTGTGCTCAGCAAAAAAAGGAAAGACACCTAGTGCGCCAACCACTTTTAAGTGTGTCACTCTGAGTAATTTTAGATATTTCCTCTAAATGAAATGATTAAAAGAGCAGAAGGACAAGTATTTAACTGCTCAAATAACTGAATAAAAGGCCTGAGGGAATACAAAGGCCTGTGTGCACAGCGAAACTTTTCTTTCACTTGTTCGTGGAGTCCTCTAAATCTGTGGCTTTCAACTGGTTTTGCTTCAGGACCCAGATTTGGACACCAAGGTACCAAAGTAGTTTATAGTAGTTTATTTTGATTTGTTTATGATTTCGGTAGCCAATAATTCACTACATATTCATCCTCATTGCAAGTTAATCCATATGTACCATGTGTAGCGTTGGTTGTCTTTTATGTATGTATGCATGTATGTGGATAATGAAGCATCACACAGGCAGTTGGCTAGTTCAGATAGCTTCTGCCAAATCAAGGGTGTCCAGTCCTGCCTTTGGAGGTGATGTAGAGTTTAACTTCAATTCTAATTAAACACACCTGAACCAGCTAATCAAGGTCTTCAGAATTACTAGAAACTCCCAGGCAGGTGGGAGCCAAATTCTCCAGGATGTTGGCCCTCCAGGAGCAGGATTGGACACTCCTGCACTAAGGTATCAGGCAAATTTGCTCCAAAAAAATCAGTCAGGTTTGATTGGAAGCAAAGCCCTTGACATCAATATCATAAGAGATATGATGCATTTTCTCCTTCCTTTCAAAGCATTTAATCTGCCTACCATTTAGTTTTAAAACAGTTTAAAACATTTAAAACCTTTTTTTTAAATCAATATTTTACACAAAAATAACAGTATCTTCAATATATTCTTTATGTATTCCACATATAGAATAAAATAATACATCTCAAACTTATTACAAACTTATTATAATCTTTGGTTTAATGATTTGAATTTTAATAGATTTTTGTTTTATTATTAATTCAACTAATTACATTTTACAGTGTGTCTTTAAAATTAGTAATGTAATATTCAGTCATTTGATACCAGTCTTTGAATAGGTGTATCAGATAAGGATGAATCAATTCTCTCGCTTTCGTCAGCAAAGGGTTTATCAGAAAAGTGCTATAATATAAACATAAATATTTTAGGCTCTACTTCAGTTGACGGCATGAGTTCACATTGGTTTTATGTGTTGCTTTTAAATTCTTTTTGAGACTCTTTCCATTTTCCTTTGACAAGTTTGAATTTAGTTCAGTGACGCACAGCATGAATATTCATATCAGACTGAATACCTGAGGAAGTAATTAAAGCCTGTTTGTTTCTTTATAGCAGCAGAATCAGTTCAGAGTAAATTTGAAGTTTCAATGCAAACCCTCTTGTTAATGCAACAGGGTGTTAATTGTACAACACAGACCTACTGTAAATTATAAGTTTAAATTGAAAAGGAGTGATGCACAGAGATTTAAGTGTAAGAGAGGGGGAGGGGCGGAGTATTGAAAACTTCAGACAAGTGAAACTTTTTGTTCTCAACACTCAATTTGAAGCTCAATTTATAGAGACCAAATTTACACCTTCCATATCCTCATAGTTTGACTATTTTAGTGTCTTCTTGAGTCTATTATAATCGATCCTTGGAAATTCTACAGTATTCAACCTCCCAAATGTGCACACATAAAAGGCAAGTGAATGCAAATTTAGTTTTTCTTTAATTAGAGCACATGGCCTGAGGCACAGGACCTATCACAAGGCACAGAGTGAATTATCAAAGGTTTACATTACCTGGGGACAGGGCTTTAATTGTGGTACGTCCAAACACCTTGGTTAGAAAATATCCCAGAGAAAAGGCGGACGAAAAAAAGCAATGGAACAATGTTCAAAGGAATAGCCTTTGACCAAATCTTTCAGTATAACTCAGAGGCCAAACTATAACAACAAACCCAAACTGAAAACAGAACACACCCGACCTCAGACACATTCAGAGTGCTGAGAAATCAAAGAATCTGTTTCAAATCGCTCATTAGACTGCCATCACTGCACAGTTAAACGTCCAAGACCAGTCGGCCGACTCTTTTAGAATGAATTCGCCTGTAATAAAGAATACATGAAGTACAGATCAAAACAGAGGTCTTGGGATTTTCGCTGTTCTGCTTTGTCCCCCACAAAAAAAAAAAAGGCATGATTGTTCTCTAAACTTTTTTTTTTTTCTTGGCACAAACTGATGATGGTGTATGATGATGTATGATACAAAACTGTGGCTGGTTTCAAAGTCAACTCCAGGCATTTTTCCACCTGTCACCGTACAGAAAAAAGTGAAAGATTGCAGCTTTTATGTTGTAGAACCTTTTTTTTTTGTGTGTGTTTGTGTTTACTGTCTGACAAGTATTTTAACAGGGCTGTGTGTGTGTGTGTGTGTGTGTGTGTGTGTGTGTGTGTGTGTGTGTGTGTGTGTGTGTGTGTGTGTGTGTGTGTGTGTGTGTGTGTGTGTGTGTGTGTGTGTGTGTGTGTGTGTGTGTGTGTGTGTGTGTGTGTGTGTGACAAAATGTCCCCACAAAGATGGCAATATCCAAAATGCTTGTCCTTGTGGGGACATTTTTTGGTCCCCATGAGGAAAACATCTTATAAATCACACTTAGTGATGTTTTTGAAAATGTAAAAATGCAGCATGTCTCCTGTGATGGGTAGGTTTAGGGGCAGGGGCAGTGTAGGGGATAGAAAATACGATTTGTGTATAAAATGCATTAAGCCTATGGAATGTCCCCATAAAACATGGAAACACAACATGTGTGTGTGTGTGCGTGTGTGTGTGTGTGTGCGTGTGTGTGTGTGTGTGCGTGCGTGTGTGCGTGTGCATGGATTCTAATGAAATTATCTTTTATATTTGATTGATCCAAAACATAACAATATTTAGGTTTATAAGGTTATAATGTGGTTTGGAGAGGGTATTACTGTTGGTGTGTATTGTAGAGCCAGATTTGATCCAATTGCCAAGACCAACAGACAGGAAGAACATTCCGTGGCACATTTTTCTGCTTTAAAGAGCTTGAGCATTTCAATGGACAGAAGATACAACTGCACCATGTGCTTAAAATAAACAGAAAAATGTCATCCGCTGGTGTGGATGAAAATGTAGTGATAAATATTATGTTATCTTTATAGTTATCAGTTTTGGAGTGATACACTTCCGTAGATCAGTCGTGCAAGTGCTTTAATCTATGTACTCATCTGAAGCACTATACACTGCGTACAGAATTATTAGGCACATTGATTTTCTGATCTTTTTCTTTTCTTTTTTTTTTTCAGGCACATTTTGACACAATCTTTATAACTACTATTAATTTTGTGTTTAATAATTTATAAGTGATAAATAATTGTTCATGCTGGCTGGAAATGAAAAACACCTTGTATTCAGGTGTGCAGAATTATTTGGCACTTTTTCTTTTACAGATAAAATGAGCCAAAAAAAGAGATGTAACTCAGACTGAGAAGTCAAAAATGATTAAATGCCCAATACTAATGCAATCCTAGAAAGTGCAGTTAAGGCATGACCTTTGAACAGTGAAATGCTCATTGGGTCAGCAGGGTCAGACAAAAACAGGTGGTGAAGAAAAGACATGTTAACTCCAAAAGAATTAATGTGATGAATTGATTGTGAAACAATCAGGAACCATTTAGCCTCCAACGCCACCCTTTTCCAGAACTGCAACCTACCTGGAGTCTCCAGAAGTACAAGGTGTCAGGATCTCAGAGACTTAAGTTAGGTAAAGAATCCTAAATAATTATCCCCGCTTAATAAGAATCACAAGCTGGATAGACAGATAGGTTGAGAGTAACTCTTGAAGGACCAGCACCACATCCTCTTTTACCACTGTTTGAAACATGCATCTTCCAGAATCTGGCAGTATTTTAACAGGGCTATATGTGTGTGTGTGTGTGTGTGTGTGTGTGTTCTGTAAATTCTGTAAATTCTGTAATATTACATATTATAAAGTTATAATATTTTTGTTCATTGTTACAGTGTTTACATCTTTAACATTTTGGATTTGGGGATCCTCTGCCATTCCTCCTTGCAAATCCTCTCCAGTTCTGTCAGGTTGGATGGTAAACGTTGGTAAACAGGAGTCACGGAGTTGTTGTGAAGCCACTCCTACATTATTTTAGATATGTGCTCAGGGTCATTGTATTGTTGGAAGATGAACCTTTGGCCAAGTCTGAGGTCTTGAGCACTCTGGAGAAGGTTTTCGTCCAGGATATAGTGATGTCCGGTTCGCGAACGAATCGTTCTTTTGAACTGGTTCTTTTTAGTGAACCGGTCGAACCAGTTCACCAAACCGGACTGAATCGTTCAAAACAGTTCGTAGCACTAATCCACAAATTTTTAAAGTTACTCACTTTTTGACCTGTCTGACTGTCCCTCTGACTTGAAATAAACCAACATCCCAGAGTTGTTCAGTTACTCCAACAATAAGTCAGCACGTCAGCGAGCAGAAGCTGATGATACTGAGCATGCGTACAGCGTACACGAATGAACGCATACGGCCTGTCACAGCTCTCGTTCTCGAGTCAAGAATCGGTTGCAACGGTTATCGGACCACCAGTACACTGAACCGAGAACTGTTTATTTCGGACATGTCCGATTTGAGAACCGATGAGCTATTACTGACTGAGCATGTGTTGAACGACTGACTGCACGCATCTCTCTGAACCGAACGAACATCAACTGATATGAGCAGGCGTCTGTGAAACGACTCAGGACATGAATGTGGGGAAAATCTGGCACACCGTATTTATTTTTATTTACAAAACATAGTAAGTGGATCATGGTTTCTGCACTGATGAAGACTAATTTATTGATTTTAGAACTGTAAAACATCCTTGTTTGCACATCACTGCCTGTAAGTGTTTGGATGCTTTAGATGTAAAACTTAATTTTAATAAACTTAACAGATTATGATGATATTTTATCTAATTGATATTATGATTACTGACTTTATATATTTTAAGTTTAAAATTAGTTTGTTTATCCAGCCCGCGATAGATTTGACGTCATAGCGAAATGACGTCATTACGTTTGAGCGCAAAAGAACCGGTGAACCGTTTTTTTGATCCGGTTCTTTGAAAACGAACTGTCCGAAAGAACCGGTTTGCGGAAAAGAACCAAACTTCCCATCACTACCAGGATATCCCTGTACTTGGCCGCATTCATCTTTCCCTAGATTGCAAACAGTCGTCATGTCCCTGCATCTGAAAAATACCCCCACAGCATGATGCTGCCACCATCATGCTTCACTTTTGGGACTGTATTGGACAGGTGATGAGCAGTGCCTGGTTTTCTCCACACATACCTTAGAATAAAGTTAAGGCCAAAAAGTTCTATCTTGGTCTCATCAGACCAGAGAATCTTATTTCTCACCATCTTGGAGTCCTTCAGGTGTTTTTTTTTAGCAAACTCCATGCAGGCTTTCAGCTGCAGTGATGGTTGACTTTCTACAACTTTCTCCCATCTCCAACTGCATCTCTGGAGCTCAGCCACAGTGATCTTTGGGTTCTTCTTTACCTCTCTCACCAAGGCTCTTCTCCCCCGATAGCTCAGTTTGGCCGGACGGTCAGGTCTAGCAACTTTGTAACCTTGGCCAGATCTGTGCCTTGCCACAATTCTGTCTCTGAGCTCTTCAGGCAGTTCCTTTAACCTCATGATTCTCATTTGCTCTGACATGCACTGTGAGCTGTAAGGTCTTATATAGACAGGTGTGTGGCTTTCCTAATCAAGTCCAATCAGTATAATCAAACACAGCTGGACTCAAATGAAGGTGTAGAACCATCTCAAGGATGATCAGAAGAAATGGACAGCACCTGCGTTAAATATATGAGTGTCACAGCAAAGGGTCTGAATACTTAGGACCATTATATATTTTGTAGTAAATAAATATATTATACTATGCTAACACCTTATTTTACAGTATCCTTGTTACACGTGTTACATGTAATTATTACACACAAACAAAAAAAAAAGTTCTTCAGTGGTTCTTTAGGGGTGGTTGAGGTGCTATATAGCCCCTGTATAGTTCTTTAAAGGTTCTCTAACTCTCATCGTCTTTTAGTTTAGTTGGGGAAAGGATTAAAACAACTTTAAAATACAATGTATTTCCTGAAGATAACGAGGTTCTCAACCTTTTTGCTCCCAAGGCTGGAAATATTCCAGGGCCACCACACAACACTTTTTGACTTCAGAAAAGCATAAAAATAATTCAAAACAGCTTTTGCCATGGTTGTAAATTCATATTCATTGTAAACATATGAGAGTGGAGTAACATATGTACAATCTAAGGAGGAAAATGTGGTGGTGGTGGGATGCAACAAGACCAACGAGGCTCATTCTCATGTTTTACGCAGTGGGTTTGAGCTTCTGAAACAGTCAATGAGGTTCATTCTTGTGTGTTACGCCACATGTTTGAGCTTCTCCAAGAACCACTGAGGTTCATTCTTGAGTGTTACGCAGCACGGTTAAGCTTCCGCAAGAACCAATGAAGTTTGTGCTTACGTGTCAAGCAGGTTGTGCTTCAGTTTGTTTGCTGACCAATACATCTGTTCATCATATAAAGTTGTGTGGACTGTCACTGGATAAATCTCTCAGATTTAATTTACAAAGATCTTCTTTTATGTTTTGAAGATGAACAAAAGTCTTATGAGTTTATAATTGTATGAGGGTGAGTAATTGATGACAATTTGGGGTGAACTAACCTTTTATATAATTACTTTGCAACATAGACACCTTAAACTAAAATGTAACCTACTATTATAAATAACTTTTATCATAAATGTTACTAAATATAGTATTTCCGTACAATTTCCTTTTGGATAAGCAGCAGGATGTCCTCTCACAAAAAAATGCCTTTGATTGTTTTCTCCACTAATGGTAATTGAATGGGTGTCATACAGTATGAGTCATGCAGTCATAATATTATGTGCCATAAAGATGATATGTTAGTCAATGGTAGACCTCAGCAACTCTCACTCTTATGCTTCCACTCTCCTCGGGCCCTTTACGGATTTTCCCCACGTTTGTGGGCAGAAATAGCCGTTTATCTCGACGGGGTGCATGCATTAAGGAGAGCTAAACAGCTTTGACATGCCTGTGTCACTGACTTTCAAACTGCTTTCTGGGGTCGCACTGCATGTGCAAAGTGATTTTTCTTTTTCTCTTATAAGAGCAAATGTATTGTTTGCAATTGTACGTCCATATTTTATATGGGTCGACAGAAGAAATTAACAAATGTATTCCCCCATACAGCGGCGTGCCACAGTGAGCTCCTGGTGAAAGTTCGTGAATGAATATGACAAGAATAAAAAGAAGAGATAAAAATAGAGATTAAAATAAAAGATAGATTATACAGTATCAACATGAGTGGGTTCAAAAATAACTTTTAATAAAACAACAATATTGCCAACAATTTTATAATCATTGGATTGCAAATCATTGGATATCATATCAGTGATAGGTGAATTTGGTTCCATTTTGTACTGGGCAGTGTGAGAGTGTCTCTGAGAGGGAAGATTTTGTTTTTCCTAATTAAAATATTTTTCTTTCATGTATTCATTATAATTGGCTTTTATAGTCATTATAAAAAAAAGATTAAATATTATCTGGAAAATATTTGTTTTGTAAAAAAGTATATTTTTCCTATACACACTATTAGAAAACAAATGTGTTGTATTTATTACTGTTACAAAACACTGCCTTAATGGAGACTGGATGTGTGAGTCAAACAAACATGGAATGGAGTGTACAGGAAATGGAATGGATTGTCAAACAAAAGGCCCACTGTTGCTATTTGCTATATTTATTATTATTATTATTATTATTATTATTATTATTTAATGTGCCAAAATTCCATTCTAATCCAATTTAACCCCCGGAAATAAATCATGAAACCACAGCAACATAGACGGCCCATAATAGAGTGAGTGTATGCTCTTGATGTTTGCTTTTCACAATCTCATTTTTAGAGGACAGCTAATGGACCATACACATATTCAGTCTCATTCCCACTGATGGAGTCCTCTGTAGACACTGCCTATTAAAAGGACAACTGTGACTTTTGTCTCTTGTCCTGAGGAAAGAGGCCATGGTGTCGCTTTTATAGAGCTCTGAGATATTTAAAGCATCATCATGTCTGTTGCGCAAAGCCTGTTAAACATTTAACCCCATCAGGCAAGGTCAAACACACAAGCACACACACATGCGCACAGAGTAATCAGGCCACAGTGAGACAAATTACATATTAACAAGGGCTTTAGGTCTATTGTGTTGTTGATGTTGTTGTTTTTTTCAGTGGGTGCTATTAGAGGAGCTAGAAGTGTGTGTGTGAGTGTGTGGCAGGGTGGAAATAGCCATTCACTGTGAAGTGCAGCTGCACTGAGGCGGTGTTTCTGTCCTTTTCTTGAAGTTGTCTCTCCCAAATGTACTATAATCTCAATTTTGGGTCCTATCGTGGCCCTCTAGTCTACTTCATTTGAATATCATGCCTTTAATTCGTTGATGTATAAGTCATGTTTAATCAGCGTCATAACCTAACCATCTATTCCTTGTAACAACAAAGACAGATTTTTTTTTTTTTTTAACAGAATGAATTTATACCATTAAAATGCAGTGCTAATCTTCTGAATTGGCTCACAAAATGACACTACGGGTGTCATGTGGTGGTTAAATCGAGCTGTAAAAGATTTTAGATTTTTGACAGCCATCACAGTCCAGTCTTTAAGTGAGTGCAGGAATTCCATCAGGAAAAGACTTCCAGCCAGTTTAGAAGAGAGGATCAGCTGCACTCTTATAATTAAATGTCAACTTTATATTTGGGGTCTAAATAATTATGGATGAAAGTGTGACCAGATCAAAATCTGAGCACAGTAAACTATCACTGGAAAGAAAATCCTCCGAGATTAGGGTTTATTGCTGGGACATTTGCAATTATGCATGTAGACTGTTTGTGTATGTTTTTTTATTTATGTAAATTGTTGATTTAAAGACTACAGCGCATCACAGATGGGTAACACATTTCACAGACCATGTTACACATATTATGGTAGTTTTGATATAGTCAATCATATTTCTCAATGAGAAAAATTAGAAGGTCGGTTATTAGGTTTTTAAGTTACTTATATTTGAACTTATACATTTGGTCCCTCCATTCTTGAATTTTCATTTACAGCCTATAGTAATAAAAATAGCCTAACAATGTGTGATTACAAGCAGCAATTACTATTGTTTATATTAATATAATTAAAGTGCTTGTGGTTAATTACATTCACAGTAACATGATCAGTAATAATATAAAGTGACCTCATATTGTAATAGCCTTTCAGTAATTAACGGCCATATTACCAAGGCATGTATCATTATTACCGGTATTATTATTATTTTGTACAACTGTCAAGTCAAATTTAAAACTCAAATCAATTCTATTTCTCAATGATCGCATGAAATTTGTTTTCTCTCAGTAGTGTGCAAGAAACTCAAAATAAAAAGCGTAAAAAAGTATGCAGAAGTATGCAGTAATGCTCATTTTGTGCATACACAATGTTTATCAGGTCCCTGGAGTCCATCGATTACAGAGCAGGACATGGTTTCCACATCTGCGTTTGTTCTGTGCGCCACACAGCTTGACAGTTTGGCTTAGGCCAGTGGTTCCCAACCACGTTCCTGGAGGCCCACCAACAGTGCACATTTTGCATGTCTCCTTTGTCTGACACACCAACATCAGGTTTTGGAGGCACTTCTAATGAGAGGATGACCTGAATCAGGTGTGTTTGATTGGCTTAGGCTATTGAGTGCCGGTACTCTCTATACGCACAAGATGTGTAGGGCCCTTCAAACCATAACCCAGACATCATGCAGTGCAGCATGAGACTTGACATATGGCTATGGCCAAAGGGAGCAGCAAAAAAGAAAATGTGCCAATAACGAAGTAGGTATGTATTTTTTTGTAATTTTTTTTTTGACACACCAATACATTTTTGCTCACAAAGTTTTCCATAAATGTAGGACTGGCACTGAGCCTATTTGAAACATTTTTCATTGGTGGAGACAAAATATATGAACTGGGTTGAATTATTGCCTGAAATGTAAATTACTAGATAACATAAATTACTTGTTTATAGACTTAAGTAGCCTACGACAACACTCTTGCTCATGTGGTGTATGCTTCCACGCTTATTACGCACGAGACGAGAGACGCCACCGCCTCTGCTCCGGTGTGCAGGTTTGCTCTCATCTCAGTGGCCCCCAGATACCCGACACGATCTGTGATGAAATCAGTGTAACACAACCAGCTGTTTATATGTCATCTCGAATTTACCCGACATCTGACATGTATGCTCATGTATCATCTCTCACTCAGGCACATCTGGTCACTCCGCAGCGCATCCGAGCAGTAGGGTGAAGGACAGCCGCTGCGCTCCCTCCGCCCTCAATCACCCTCCGCTATTGGCCAGCGCGCACCGGCTTCATTATTCCAGTCTCGCGGATGCGCGAGACACTCATCAGCGCTCGGATGTGAGAGATTCACGCAGAACTTCGGGTTAATCGCTACGCGAGGGACCTGTTACTGAAACCACGGGGACGCACGGCACATGCATGAGAGCGGCGCATGCGAGCGGCTCCCCGGTTTAGTTGGGGACGCAGGAGAGAAGCGCAGTGATGATGGGACGTTTTGGAAAGAAGGGACGATACTCCTGCTTTGGCTTCCTCGCGGTCCTGGTTCTCCTGCTGCCCTATGCGATGGCTAGAGGTAAGAAAACTTAACCGTTCACAAAAGCCTAACGATATACTTTTATAGCCCCACATAGCCTAGCTGCCCTGGAGAGTTCGTGGACTCTGAAGCTTTGTCGTATGATGATATACGCACTAGGTGATGGTCTACAATGACTGTATATTAGGGCTTTTTTTTAATGCAGGGCACGACTCTTCCAGTTTCATTTGGGCTTTGGAATGGAGAATGTGTAGTAGATGCTAATTTACGTAAAACTACCTACACCACACGCATGTAAAAGTAATGCGTTTCGGTCTCATTACTGTGTTAAACGCTTGAATAGCCTTGGTATAAGCGACTGTAAAAGTGCCGATGCACAGGGAAATTTGCGCGCGATGCATTTTGTAAATGTCTGTAAAATATTTGGAAAGATATCAGCAGTCTGGAAGCCTTCTCATTATTTCGGTTTGAATAAAGCTTGTTTATTGGAGTGAGATTACCAAGCGTGTGTGCCATGAGATGCGCAGCGCAACAGGCATGCAAGGCGCCTGCTTCTGATCTTGTTCTTCACCAGTCGTGTTCTTGATTGAAAAGCGCGTAACACTTTAATCAACAGTTTACGTTGTATTTATATTCGTGCTAAAATTTCAGGCAGCTATACGTGAATAAAGTACGCACTCAAGTACGCTGCTGCTGAAATAGCGTTACTGTAAAACATAGTTTTGGAACTAAAAATGTACTTTCAGACGCTTGAAGTATTACAATTTATTCCGATAGTTATTTATTATTATTTTTGTGGCCGTTATCTACATGAGGGCATTTTATGTTTTATGTTAAGTCACAGTTATTGCATCATTTTAGTGTCATATATGTGTTTATTTTGTTTAACATCGTCTTCGTGTTTATTTATGACTTAATGAAGGTATATTTTTAGTTCTTGTGTTATTATGGTTACAAAGCAGTTTTAAGTTAGCTTATTTACATTATATCAGTTAATGAGACATTTTGATGCTTGAATGCCTGTAACATTATCACTGTATTTTTGTAATGGTTAGCTTATGTCAACAGCTACCATTTTTCTTTTCTTTACTTTTTTTTTTCTCAGTATATGACATGCACATTTTAGTATAATGTGTGACTGAAAAGGACATAGTGTCCTATTTATATATTTCCTTTTTAAATGATAAATACTGTTCAGTACTTTTATTGAAGATTAACGGTGCATGTTTTTGAAGCGAAAGAGGATGCAAGGCAGCAATTATCTTATGGTAAGAGATATTGATGGTTAGTGAAGAGGTGGACAGGGCACTGGGACACAGGACAATAACTATCATTAAGATGTTCAACCAAGATAGATTAATTGGATGTTTATAAACAAGTGTCCAATTAACATTTCATTAATTGCCAGTGTGGTTTTTTTGCCCTTCCACAATAATGAGATCCTACGTGTGGCATCTGCAATTTGAAGCGATGCACTAAAAAGAAACCTGATGCTACGGATTGGAGAATTTGAGGTTGATGATCTTGTTATCAGTGAGGAGTGCTGTTATTACCTGAGGCACCCCTAAGGGCCACTTTCGAGATCTGTTTTGTGTATCTGTTCATATAGGCTGGCTGAGAGAATGTCTTAGCTCTTTTCTCTATGGGGTTTATTCCTATGAAACCATGATTCTGTAGTTCATTCATCATCCATGTATATCCTGGTTTGTCTGATGTGCATTTAAAGTGTTAAAATCTGCATCAGATTTTGAAAATTTATCATGTTCTTTCTCACTGTGCATCTTAAAGCCCTCTGATGTTTGCTGCCGATCAACATCTGACCTCCTGATTTTATCGTCCCTTATGATAAACTATTTGCAAGTCTATTAGCAAATTAGCCCTCAGGAGTTGATCCTCCTCCTTTCCTTAAACTATGGAAATCATCTTGAACCGGCCTAACATTCATAATTAATGAGTTCTCCTCACCAGCATTAAGAGGGTATTGCATAAGATATATCCGTTACTGTCTGAGATATCGCTTTGTTGGTTCATTGAGAGAATTCATTAATATGCAAATTAAATCGTGTCATTAAAATATCCAATCATCTGTCATGTTCACTTACACCGCCTGAAGCGCTCACATCATCTACTGTTTCACATCCATGCTCAGAAAAACTCTGTACCTGTCAGAAAGAAGCTGTTATTGAAAACCATAAACAAACCCAAACTATTACAGCATTTGCCACATTGCCTGTGGACAGAGCGTTAAATGTCATTTTCCTTTAATGTATTGTGTTTTCTTTTTTTTTTTTTAATAAAGTTGATGTGAGACACAGAACGGAAATGTAGCCCTGGGCGGCAGTAGATGGAGATGTAACTGTGCCCGATTCAGTGATAGAGGCGCACATGGTAATGAGTTCGAGTAGCTTTTGAAGTCTCCAGAGAGGTTCTCTGATGGCATGAGTTATGAATAAAGGCAGCGTGTTCCGTCTGAACATAAGCAATGTTTAATTTATCGTCCAGTATCATTAGACTGACTCTCACATTATGCTTTTTGACATCTGTGCACATAATGAAGGAGAACCGGGATTCGAATCTGCAACGTAGGATGTGATTCTTTTGTTTTGCTTTTTGTGTGTCGGTGAGAGTTTGTGCATCAACCGCATGATTGACTATGAGCAACGGAACATTACTCTTGATATCTGTTAACATTGATGCATTGCAGTGTCCACAAGTATCTCGTACTGTAACGGCAACGCATACATTTCCCAGAATGCATCATTGATGTTGTAGATCAGAAATGTGTTATTTTAATATTGTTTATATTTATAATTGAATCTATAATGTATTTGTGAAGTCTAAGTGCATGAGAAAGTTATATATACTGCATGAGCTGAAGTTGCATGACATATTACTGTCATATGGCAGGGAGAAGGACACAGGGAGATACTTTTGGTCCTACAAAGAATGCGTGTCCATGCAGGAATGTGCATACATGTATATCACTGATGTAAACAGGCTTATATTTTCCGCTGATGTATTTGTTTTGGGATATATATCAACTGATGTAAGCATGAAGTATACATTCTATTTTAAACGAACCAACATGTTTCTTTACCTTGTAAGGAATTACAAATCCTTTAGTCAGTGTATAAAATGTTCACCGTTGATGCACTGCCTCAGAGAAAACATATACAGCTGGCACGAAGACAACAAGTTTCTCTCCTATGCCTGATACATATGGCAATAAAGAGTTTTGACAAGGCAACTGGTATCCGGTCCTGTGATTCAATCATAACGGGGACAAAGCTGAATTTTCAGATCAACAACTTGGCGTCACACGAACAGGATCTGCATTTCAGACATTTGTCTCAATTAATTCATCAGGTAAGACATTTTCTTTTCTTAAAGATTCTAAGTCTGCCTGATGATATATATACTGTTGAGACAATGACTGAAACTGCTAAAAGAACTGTGTTATTTTGGAATACCAGTTGTGTTGCCAATGAATGTGTATCAGACATAGTAATTTAATTTGATGCAACTTATTTAAGTTGTTCTGATCAGTGAACCTTCAAAATATTGAATGAAGCTGGGTAGAAGTGGATCTTTTGTGCAAAAGACCAACTTTGTCAATTTTCGGAGAATAATCCGTAATGCGATTTAGCAATTAGCTCGTTGTGACTGTGAGGTGGTGGAATGTGGCGAGTCTGCAGTAATCAGTGGCAGGAAAAACTCTAAAACATGTCCACACACTGAAGAGCCACACTTAGAAGAAGTGTGGGGAAGTGCGACGAGCTGTGAGATAAAGCGGTTTAAAGTGGCGGGTCTGCGCTAAAGGTAGTGCAGTTTTAAAGAAAAGCCCTAAAGCGTTTAAACACGCTAAAGTATAAGGCCTTTATAAATAAAAGTGGCTAGAATCGTTGGCCTTCTGATTTTGACAGTAAAGCTGTTCAATATTTTGGGGTGGGAACTGATCTGAGTTCAACTGTAAATTTTTAAGAAGTATAAGAATATTTAGGATTTAACTTTTGTTTTCTTTCTCTTCTTTATTTGTTTCCCGAGTTGTCAGCTAGGAGAGAGAGGGAGAGAGGGCAGGGCAGGACCCTTCCCTTCAGCAAACACACACACATAGACACACACTCATACACGCACACACAGAGCTATACATAGCCCTGCTGCTGAGAAGCACAGACACACAGACTATCTGCAAAATGGCAGAGAGTGTCTATAATAGCAGAACAATATCTGCTTGGTACTTAAAAAGAAGAGCAAAAACAAGCCAAGTTTTTGAAGAAAGGACTGGATGTTGATGCCTCTTTGGATGAACAGTTTAGATGGTTCATGATCCAAAAGACTCTGTTAAACTGAAAGCCTTTCCGATCCTGGCAGCCCACTGGATTGTGAAACAAGGTGGAATTTGTTGCAGTACGGATGGGAGTCCAGTTCCACTTGTTGAAGCAATGAAGCCACAGATTGAAGCATATAACAAGTTGAATAAAATCATGTCTATTACATGTTCAGAAAAAGATAAAACAATCATTGATGATTCATTTGATCCAGATTGGACAAATATAATAGCCGAGGCTGAAAGTAAATTTTTGCAAGCAAAAGTAAACTCAGCAAAAACTGTAATGCCTCCTCCATACAACCCAATTTATCCAACTTTGCCTGAACAATGTAAAAGTTCTTGTAAGCCAAATGGAGGGCCAGTTGACAAAATATTTATTGCATCTGCACAAGCCGCTCCAGTAATAACCAGGTCCAAATCAACCCAGCCAAACAGAGACATGCTGCGAGGTATACCAGCACCTGCGTCTGATTGGGGCGATGAGACAAGAGAAGGCGACATGATAACAATTGATAAGGTCGGTCCCGAATTCTCTTCACCTGCTATGAAAAGGGAAGAAGTACAATCTGAAATGATGATGGAAGAAAGACCATTCACACCAGGAGAACGTCAAGCCATTCTCATGGCCTTGCCTCCTCTGAAGAGACAAGATCCAAACACAGAGTTTTGGCGAGAATTAGATTCCTTGGTTGAAGCACATCAAATGTCACTAAGAGACATACACACCATTGTAAAAGCTAAAATCCCAAGAGACCGATGGGAAGCGCTTGCCAGCGTCAATAACAACAGCCCAATGGATAGACTTGTGGGTTGATGGCCAGGGACGACCCCTGGGTCTTTGGCAAGCCTTAGATGTGTTCCGAAAAGAAATCCAAGAGATCCTGGGCAGTGGTAAGATTCCTTTCACATCAGTAACATTGATTAAGCAAAAAGATGATGAATCTCCAGATGAATATGCCTTGCGTAAATGGAATGCTTATGAAAGATGGGCTCACTGTGCAAAAAGAACCAGACAGAGATGATGTACAGTTTACTGACACACTTGTGGATGGTTTTAGCACAAAATATCAACAAGCCTTATTACTTGGAGTCAATCCAGGAGAAACGTTTGACCAAATTATGCAATGGGCTGGTCGTCTAGAAATGGCTATTAGATCAAACAAGGATGAAGGAAACAAATCAAATCGAAGAGGAGTGGCGTTAGCTCAATCCAACATCGACGCAGATAGGATGGTGAAGTTCTGCCAAAATTGTGGGAAGACTTGCCACATCATAAAAGACTGTTGGGCTAAAGGAGGTGGAGCAGAAGGTAAAGGCCCGTCATTTAAACAGGTAAACGCCAAAAACAATGATAAAACCTCTCGAGGGAAGACATGGACTGAAGCACAAGTTCGTCAGCTCATTGAGGGAATTATGCGTCCGCAATAGGAATCAGCGGCCCCCTGTAAGAGTAACAAAAGAGACAATCGACTTTTCATCCCTGCTTTGATAGGGGGCCATCAATGTGACTGTCTAATCGATACAGGAGCTTCCCTCTCCATAACTGATTTGAATCTACCTACAACACATGAAGCCATAGAAGTTGAAGGAGTTGGAGGAGATATGATATTTCACAAAAGTATACCAGTTCCTCTGCAAATACATGAAGCACAAACTATCACACTGCACACTCCACACAGTATAGTAACGCTGTTGAACAACACAAACATCAAGACTATCACTGATGCGAGGAGAGCAAAATGGGAAGCAACTTTGCTGAACAAGGACTTGAGAGTGGAAATCATCAGAGACACTACACTTAACCCGGCAACAATGATGCTGGAACCACATGAGGGAATTCCACATGAGTGTGAAAAACAGGTAGAAGAAGAAAGCCTTGGTCCAGTTAATCCAATCCCTCTTGAAAATCCAGATAATGAGTTATGGGTCGACGGATCCAGTTACTACATTGATGGAAAACGACATACTGGATGGGCTGTGGTGAAGGCTGATGGAACTGTTGTGAAGCAAGGAGCTCTTCCTGGGCAATTTTCTGCACAAGTAGCTGAGCTCATGGCGCACGGAAGCTCTTGAGCTATCGGAGGAGAGGTCGAGTCAACATCTATACAGATAGTCGTTATGCTTTGGAGTGGTCCATGACTACCTTGCCCTATGGAAAAGACGTGGACTCATCACCAGCAGTGGGAGTGTAATACAACATGCTTCCATAATTCGTCGGTTGATTGCAGCATGTCAATTACCGAGAAGCAGCTGTGGTCAAAGTAAAAGCACATCAATCTGACAAGTCCAAGGAAAGCAAAGGAAATTCTGCAGCTGATGTGGCAGCCAGAGAAGCGGCTTTACTTTCCCTACTCCTGTAACCTTGGTTCAAGAAAACAGAAAAGATAATTCTGAGCTGCATCTTCTGTCATATCACACAGAGACAGAAGAAGAGAAAGAACAATGGAAAAAGAAGGCGCAAAGAAGATGATCAAGGTATCTGGAGAATTCCAACAGGACAGGTGGTAATGCCTATCGGAACAAGGAAAGAACTAATGCAGCTGTATCATGGAAAAGTGCATGCTGGAGCAAAAGCAATGAAAGCTCAAATCAGCGAGACTTGGTGGTGGCATGAATGATGAGAGACATTGATGATTATTGTAGGAGATGTTTAATCTGCATAAAAGCAAATGTGGGAAAACCTGTAAAGGTGAGAATGTCACATGCACCCAGACCAACAGGGCCATGGACACATCTCCAAATTGATTTCACAGGACCATTGTCATCCAGTGGAGGATATCAATACATTCTAGTAATCATAGATCGATTTACTAGATGGGTTGAAGCATTTCCGACAAAAACTTGCACTGCCGAAGCTGCAGCACGAGTGATGGTGGAAGAAGTTTTTCCTCGCTGGGGCCTTCCATATGAAATTGATTCCGACAATGGAACTCACTTCACTGGAAAATTGATGAAGGAAGCAATGAAATTGATTGGGATTAAACAAAAGTTTCATATCCCCTATAGGCCTCAATCGTCAGGTATGGTCGAACGAATGAACCGGTCGTTAAAGACGTCCCTTACTAAAGCCATTCTGCAGACTGGCCAAGGTTGGCAGATTATTACCTGCTATTTTGTGGAACTTAAGAGCAACTCCAAACAGAGTAACAGGACTAACCCCTTTTGAACTAATGACTGGAAGAGCAATGGTTCTACCTCCTGATGCTCCGCCCCTCGGAACAGGAGGAGATTCCACATTGTTCCAAGAAAAGTTAAAACGTTATCTCACTATGCTGGACAGAGCTACCAAAGGAAACAACCAGAAAGTGCGAGAAGCTCAGCAGCAGTGGGATGAAAAACACACCACTACTGATATTCCACACATTCCCGAGTTAGGCAGTTTTGTTATGGTCAAACGAATTGCTAGGAAAGGTTTAGAGCCTAGGTGGGAAGGACCATATGAGATACTCTTAACTACAGATACGAGTGTTTGCCTTAAAGGGAAGGGTGTAGGAACAGATAGATGGTATCATTGGTCACAAGTTAAACCTTGTTTAGTGAATGAACAAAATGATAGCGATAGCTTATGGCCTGAAAATGATCAATGTTCGTCAGTTACTTTTAGAAACTGGGTAACAAGGAGTGGTGTTAATGATTTCTCTGCTTCCATTACAGGAATCAATTCCATTGACATTGATTAGAGATGGTTGCAAATGGAGTAGCCAAATTAATGTCTGAAAGGAAATTGACACAAATTCTAGGAAATCTATCATGGTCAGACTGGATAGTTCTAACTATGGTAGGAGTTCTTGTGTTTATGGTAGTAGTACACATCATCATATGTGTTACTAAGAAGAAAGGTACTAAACCTGTCAAATTGGTTATTTCTAACTATATGGATAAAGCCGAAAATGGAAAATATAGAGTAAGATAGGATATTCTATACACATTGCACCACTTACAAAACACAACCCCACAAACAATCAACACCCGCTTACTGATTTACAACCCCAAGGAATAGGACTCTTTAACATCAACGTTTATGTTAGTTTGTTATTTTGACCAGGAACTGGAGGAGTTCAGGTACCGAACGAGTCCAGGCACTGGTGAAGATTCATTAATTTTTCCTTTCTCAGATGACTGGGGTACATTTTAAATACTTACACATAGACGTAATTACACACATAGTATGCGGGAACATGTCATGGGTTGGGGTCATTTTGTTTTGTTTATTCTATTCCCGATTCCTCATGTTTCTACTTTTCTGTTCTTTGTATGTCTTTTGTTTCTTGGTTTGCTTTTTCTCTCCTCACTATCACTCCATTAGGTGACGATGATGGTGTGGAACTGACGGCCGTAGTTCCAATGGAGGGAGTTGTAGATCAGAAATGTGTTATTTTAATATTGTTTATATTTATAATTGAATCTATAAAGTATTTGTGAAGTCTAAGTGCATGAGAAAGTTATATATACTGCATGAGCTGAAGTTGCATGACATATTACTGTCATATGGCAGGAGAAGGACACAGGGAGATACTTTTGGTCCTACAAAGAATGCGTGTCCATGCAGGAATGTGCATACATGTATATCACTGATGTAAACAGGCTTATATTTTCCGCTGATGTATTTGTTTTGGGATATATATCAACTGATGTAAGCATGAAGTATACATTCTATTTTAAACGAACCAACATGTTTCTTTACCTTGTAAGGAATTACAAATCCTTTAGTCAGTGTATAAAATGTTCACCGTTGATGCACTGCCTCAGAGAAACATATACAGCTGGCACGAAGACAACAAGTTTCTCTCCTATGCCTGATACATATGGCAATAAAGAGTTTTGACAAGGCAACTGGTATCCGGTCCTGTGATTCAATCATAACGGGACAAAGCTGAATTTTCAGATCAACAGATGTCCCTGGGGAAATGTTCTGAGCCTGTCATGTTGTGAGAGCTTGTCATGAACCTGGTTGGTGGAGAGTATTTATGAGAGCGAGCGAGTGGAAAGGGCCAGGTCTGCTCATCCTCAGGGACTGGGAATGGAGCTGGATCAGAAGATGCTTGTTAGGTTGATGGAATCCTCTTGTCATTTGTCATAGGTGTAACATGGAACGCCAGCCCTTTCCCAGTAGCTTGTGATTTTCAATACAAGGATAAGAAGCTTGTGCAGTGTTTATGCATATGTGTGAACAGGTGTTTGTGTAATTTCCCTCAGAGGTTTGTGATTTGCTGTATAATTTGTATGTGCAGCGTTTGCCGGTACAACCCAACAAAGGTCACGTTTAATCTTTCAAACGCTCATAAATTTGTCAAAAGGAGGGAGGATCTTCGTAACCACATACATTTTCCATAACAAGAGGGCAGAGGGGGTAGATCCTGGGGGAGGCTGAGTTTGGAGATTTTTGTGTTTGCTTGCATCATTTCCTTGTGAGTGCTTGGAGGTGGCATTAGATGTTTTATTTTTGGTGATGCTTATCCTACACTCTATACTGTCAGACAATCCAGGTGTATCTGAGCGTGGGTTCTTAAACAGGTTGTTGTCAGCAATTGGAGTTTCATCATTTTAGGTACAGGGTCCAAAATAAACCCTCTCAAAGTGGCACATATGATTAAAGGTTGAATAACGGTAACCGTTAAATTGAACTGCAGCATGGTTTATCAAATTGTAAAATTGGTAGTTTGGCCGGCATTGACGTAAGTGATGAGAACCATTCAAATCGAACGCATGCTTTGTGACCCGTGCTGGCAAAATGAGAAAATTTCGCAATGAGAAAATCTTCAAAAATTAGTTATTATTTTCAAATTGTCTATTAAAAATGATGTATGTTTGTTTGAATCAGACCAAAAATGAATAAGCTACACGTGGACAGAGTCAGCCAGGTTAGTTTTGAAAAAAATCAAGTTAATGTTTTCTTATAGATAATTTTACAGATAATGTGTGTGTGAAAACTCTCCAAGACAGATATTTTTAAGTACTGTAATTCTGTGTATGTGTATATATCAAGATCACGCGCTGTGAGAGGCGTCTTTGTGCGCACAAGCTGATCTGTCACTCAGTACGAGGGAGATTGTTTTTCATGGACAAAGGAAAGGTACTCCTCCCAGAAAACATACAAATAAAGATACTTCTAGATGTTTAAAAGCTATTTAGAGCATTGGGATCACTAGACGAGGGCTTAATGAACAAATCTTTGCAAAAATTGTCATTTTTCACTAGTTTTGCCTGTAGCTCGAAATTATCCTATGCGCATTCCAACTGATTTTGCCGGCACGGGTCACATATAGAAAACATAACTGATTGCTGCATCTTGTGTATCTTCTAACAATTTTTGCTTCAGCTGAACATTTTCCATCTGATGTTTATCTCAGATGCCTTAAGGTTTTTTTCTTCAGGACTCCATGTGGTGACACATATGTGAAATATTCCTCATATTATGCCACCAAAACGGAAATATGAGGAACAAAATAATGATGTACTGTATCTGCATTGCCGTTTCACAGAGAGACAGAGACTGACTCATTTTGAGTGACACAATGACCTGCACTGCTTGTCACTAATATTGAAGGAAAAACAGCAAAAAAAAAAAACACTGTTACGGCTAAATGGTAATTTTGGATGCTGGATACTTACCAATAACACCATTAGCCTCTTGGGTTGTGGGAGGTTGATGGGCCAAAATAGCAAATGTCCTGGGAAAGCATAAAACGCGGCCATCTCAAAAACATTACCTTGCTGTTTCATTTAGCCATATGGATATTTGTAGAGCGCTGAAAGTATTGCCACTCAGTTTTCCTGGCACCACAGTTCCTTTTCCCGAGTGGCCTTGTTTTCGTTTTCTCCATCTTCATTTGTGTCTCCTCAGAGTGCTTTTGAGAGAGTACTGAATGAATAGACTTTGAGATTGCTGTCCTTCCTCTACTTACCCTGGGTTTCACCACAAAGGCATTACTAGCACCATTAACCGTGAACTCTTGAGAATGAGTGCATTCCTTTCTCTTCCTCTGTCCTAACTCTACTTACCTTTCAGCATTCACACATACCTCTCCAAGTGCTCTAAATGTTTTGGACTATCCTCCATATAATAATTTATTCTGTAGTGGCCTTCCTATCCCCCAACAAAATGAAGAAGAACCTTGCACTGTCTCTCTGGAAGGAAAATACCACAGATAAGTACAGTATATCAACAGGCAGATGGTTAGGGTGTAAAATGATGGTGCAGAAGAAAATAAAAATGGGAAAGTTTATTTAAGATATTAATTGTTACTTTAAAGGATTAGTTCACTTCAGAATTGTCCTGATAATTTACTCACCACCATGCCATCCAAGATGTTCATGTCTTGCTTTCTTCAGACGAAAAGAAATTAAGGTTTTTGACGGAAACATTCCAGGACTTTTCTCCATATAGTGGACTTCAACTGGAACCAACAAGTTGAAGGTCCACATTGCAGCTTCAATGCAGCATCAAAGGGCTCTACAAAATCCCAGCTGAGGAATAAGGGTCTTATCTAGCAAAATGATCTGTAATCTGTAAAAAAAATGTTTATACGCTTAACCTTTTTAACCACAAATGCTCGTCTTGCACTAGCTCTCCGATGTGCTGCGCATCAGGTTAGAAAGGTCACGTGTGGAGAAGAGTACAGTTCAAAAGATGTTGTATGCTGAATGACACATATTTATATGTCTTTGTGTCAGTTTATTGTTTAAAATGGTCCTTTCGTGTGCCTCAAAATGGTCTGACATCGTTGTTTTACCTTTTTTTTGTAAAGGGCGTTTGTCTTGTCTTTGTATGTTCACTTTGTAAACACTGGGTTGGTATTTTCGCTTACGTCCCAACTGACCTTTCAAACATGATTATGAAATGTATGCATGGTGCATCACAGAGCTAGTGCAAGAGGAGCATTTGTGGTTAAAAAGTGTATTCATTTTTATTCTTTTTTTAATTACCAAGCGGCAACCTCCACGATCTCTCTTGAAGCCAATACGAAGTGAATTAAACTGCAGTTCATCAACTGGCCACTAGGGACAGGCTCCAGAAGGGAGCAGAATCTCAATGAGCCCCATGTTAAAATGCCCAACTTTACAGCAGAAAAAAACATGTTTACAGCCAGGTACAAATTCTAGTTTTGGTCTAAATGGCAAATTTTGCCCTTCATGACAACTATGAGGGAGCTGAATTTTTTTATAACTCATTCATTTACATTAAATAAAGCCTTAAAGTTCTGCATAATGAAGGGCATGGCCACTTTTAGTGTTAGGTCGGTAGCCTTTTATTTTATCTGCTGTCTGTTAGTCATCGCATCACCTCAGCTCCGCCCCTGTCCCGCCTCTTTGCCCATTTCCTGTTATCCGGGAGTGATGCGCGGTGACATGTTGCTAAGATGGCGACGGCCATCTTGTCCCTACTTTACGCTGCAAAACTGCTCTGCAGAATCCTATGGGTGACGTCATGGACACAAAGTCCATATTTTTATACAGTCTTTAGAAAAAAACAATTGTTTGGCTAGATAAGACCTATATTCCTCGACTGGCATCGTGTAGAGCCCTTTGACGCTGCATTGAAACTGCAATTTGGGCCTTCAATCCGTTGGTTCCCGTTGAAGTCCACTATATGGGGAAACATTGAAATGTTTTCCTCAAAAACCTTAATTTCTTTTCGAAACTGAAGAAAGAAAGGCATAATCATCTTGGATGACATGGGGATGAGTAAATTATCAGAGAATTTTAATTCTGAAGTGAATTAATCCTTTAAAAGCATCCTTTGGGTTCTGCTGCATTCTGACCCAATTAAAAATCTTGCTGATTCGTGTTTTTACAGTTGGCAGTGCAATAACGACAAATTAACAGGCGCTCACACAAACACGCACGCACTGTAATGACTGTTTGATGGATAACATCAACCTCTATGCAGTAATTTCACAAATGTAAACTAGTTTAATGTATTCTCCTCTCATTACCCCTCAGTGACAGATGTCTGCTATTGGTCATTGTATTTGAAAAATGATCCGACAAGTCCCTTTGATGTAAATCGATACCTCTCCCAAATATGAATATTTCATGTTTTAATAATCAATTGCAACATTGACAGAGATGTAAGAGGTTGTCTGTAATAAAATATAATGCAATTTAATCTCGAAGGTTGCGTTGGCTGCGCTGTCATCGAGCAGCGTTCTGATTGGCCCCTGGGCAGTATTGATCACAGTGAGCAGGCATAACTATAGTTTAACGAGCTTGTCCCTTTTTTCATTTGTGCATGAATTCTATGTATTGTCTTTGAAATGTGATACTATCTTGTGACATTTCATACTATGTAATATAACAATGGCCTTTTACTGTAGTTGTTGGTGCTTTCAATGGGTGAACACAGGGGTAAATCCATTACTTTAATGCTTTAGGAATGGCTTTCCTGACTGACAATTCCAGTTTAGACTGCTTAGCTGCCGTTTTTTGCTCTTAGACACTGCTTTTAGCTGCTATTAGATGCTACTTTAAGCTGCTTTAATGCTAGTTTATAATGGTATGGTGCTGATTAAGTGTTGGCTTATTTTGGTTAGATGTTGGTTTATCTGAGGGACCTTGGCAGCACTGGTAATAATTTTTCCTTTCATTTCAAACATTTCACAGTCTCATGTCAAACATTACAGTTATTTTCTTATAAGCTTACACATTAAACGTGGTACTTTATGACTTCTTATCGAAACCATTCACTCATTTACCTAAACTTCAGACTCAGTCTGCAAAACACTTATACATAAATTGATCACTCAGATTGATTTGATTTTACCCTCTTGCATTTCTGTTTATAGTGTAAATATACAGTAAAACCAGAATGTATCAAGACACCTTTAACATTTTCTCACATTATCACAGTTTGTTCGCTATAGTTTAGAAAATGGTAATAAAATATGAACTCAGAGTTAAACTGTGTCAGAACAAATTCATCTTGATAATGTCAGATAACTTTGATGGAAAGATATGTAATGGATTACAATCAACCAATCAGCTGTCAGCTGTTAAATTTAAGTGCACAATTAGATAATACCAATTGAGGTCAACCAATGACCTTTTGATTTTTGTTTTGAGAGACAAATAAATGTTTCCGTCCTTTGGATGAGACGTTAAACCGAGGTCCTGACTCTCTGTGGTCATAAAAAAATCCCAGGATGTCCTTCAGAAAAAGAGTAGGGGTGTAACCCCGGCATCCTGGCCAAATTTGCCCATTGACCTCTGTCCATCATGGTCTCCTAAAAATCCCAATATACTGATTTGCTTCATCACTTGGTCTCCTCTCCACCAATCAGCTGGTGGCGTTCTGGCGCAATATGGCTGTCGTCGTATCGACAAGGTGGATGCTGCACATTGGTTGTGGTTGAGGAGATTCCCCCCTTCTATATGTAAAGCACTTTGAGTACCCAGAAAAGTGCTATATAAATGTAACAAATTATTATTATAATTATTATTATTGACCCTTGCATTTCTGTTGATTTTGTACATTTAAACTGGATATGCATACAATTCAAGTCACCTTCATTTCTGTAGAACTTTATACAATACAGTTTCACAATAGTAACAAATTCAAATTCTGCTCTCTAATAAGCCAAAAGGTCAGTTCAGTTCAATAACTGTAAAGTTCATCAACTGTGCATACATACTGTATAAACAGTGTATTTGTGCAAATACATGCATGTGTGACAAACACCTGTATACTGCACACTGAATAAGCAAAGGACACAAGATAATAGTGTTTTACATTTTTTACATCTGTGTAGTTTTGTGTGTGTATATAGCTAATCATTTCATGGGTTGTGTGTACAGTTACTATGCAAAAACATAATTTTTAGAAGAGTTAAATAGTTCTGAATGAAGTGCTTGCTTTTGCAAGAGATTGCATCTTGTGTGCGTGTTTTGTGTGTAATGGAGTTTTGAGAAATGGAGCCATAGTTTTAGAAAATGTAAGCAATTTAAAAGAAATTTTTTACGCACCCATAAAATATACAGTTCTGCTCATAAGAGTCTGCGAGATGTTTTCACAAAAATTGCTTTTTGTGGGTCCTGTGCACAAGTCCCTATGTACTGTGCAGGGAATCTGCCCATTGTTCTTGACAGAAAGCCTCCAGGTACTGTACGTTCTTTGGTTTTCCCAGTGCGCTCTGCATATTTTAGCTCTCATCACTATAGCTCAGTGATATGGAGGTCCAGCTTTGCCATTCAGGACAAATAAGGCACTCATACACAACCTTACATCACAAAAAGAGGGAACAAATTCTGCATGTTAAATTGCTCTATTGACTTGAATGTACTTAAATATCATTTATGTAAATTATTCAGCACAGCAAAAAACAAAAACAAAAAACACAATGCTAAATAATGCAAAATATTTTGCAGATTCTGCCAGTCGAATGCTAACTTATGAGCACAGCTAATATTCGCTCATACTCTTGAATTTCATTAAAACTATAGCCTTCCTTTAAGTAATGAATGTGTCACTATATAATATGATTCTATCTTCTTTCTCATTTCATACACATGTTCTTGAGGCCACTCATAGGATGTGCTCTGTGTACCGTGACCAGCAAAGGAGAGCGCCATGTTCTTATGTGCATGCATTTTTCATTCTCACACACACACACACACACACACACACACACACACACACACACACACACACACACACACACACACACACACACACACACACACACACACACACACACACACACACACACTCGTGAAGGGCTCGTTTCGTCTGCATGTTGATGTATGGTCAGCAGTGTCTGTGTAAAAATCTGCTGGTGCTTCACGCCTCTGTGACTCACTGCTTGTAAAAGAGCCGGAGAGCTGCACAAACCAGGTGTTTTGTGAAAAACACTCACAGCACAGAGCTGGGCATTAACAGACACTTTTTTTCTCTTACACACTGGTTTTCCTCTCAATGAAAAGTAGTTAATTTTTTTTTTACAGCCCTTTTAACTTCAGTGTAGGTTTAAAAAATTGTCCGCTTTAGATTTCGGGATGCCTCCCACTGTGGAATTGCAAATGTTCATCGGAAGCACACTGTCTTCTCAAACTCATTTGAGAATAGTAAGGAAAAGCTATTTGCACACTGCATTTTTTTCTCCTTTAGATAATTATTTGGACTTAATGCAGATTAAGAAACATCCTCTTGTTTTATACTTCTTAGTCTGATTGAATGAGCTCTTTGCTGAGCAGGACACAGACTAGATGGGAAGTACAATATATCGGTATTAGATTATTATTATTATTTGTTTTATTGCTATAAGACGATATATTGATTGACATCTGTGACTATTAGATTATTACAGTTTTCTCCTAAACATCTCACTCTTTATTACACATCTTCCTTTCCCATTCTTTTTTTTTTTTTTGTTATTTCTCTTTTACCTTTTATAGTTTTTGTAATTGAGAATTGAGAAACAATCAGAATATCTGCATTAACTCAGCAGATATTTATTTGGGGCTAATTGAGAACATTCCAAGTGCAATTGAGAATTTAATAAATAACAGAGTTTTGTTAATAAAGAGCTGCAATAGATTTTTTTCTTGATATATTAAAGTTTTGGTTTGCTATATGAACTACTGTGACATTTGAGAATTTTGACAGTGATGCATGTGATATGTAATTTGCATGCAATGAAGGAAATTTTACAACCTGTTTAGGACAATTACAAAGTGTTCAGGTCTTGAGAACAGTGACCTGAGTTTGGAGAAATACTGAGTAATATTTTTTAATACCCTTTTTAAAATGTAATCTTTAGTAAACCTCAAAATATATATTTTTTCATTCTGCACATTATAATGTGATGTTATGAATAATTATTTTTTTTTGTGTTTTATATTATTTAGACACACTAGTGTACAATTTTATATCGACCATTTATTTAAATAAAAAAATAAAAAAATAGTACTTGCATTTCAAATTCAATAAAGTAAATGTAAAAAAATAAATAAAAAAACTTTTGCATATAGATATATGTGACCCTGGACCACAAAACCAGTCATAAGGGACAATTTTTGAAATTGCTTAATAATAAATAAGCTTTCCCTTGATGTATTTGTTGGGATAGAACAATATTTGGCTGAGATACATTTATTTGTCCAAATTAAGTCCTTAGAAATGCATATTACTACTACTACTAATATATATAAGTAAAGATCATGTTCCCTGAAGATATTTTGTAAATTCATATATATATTACTTATTATTAGGGCCGGGACTCGATTAAAAAAATTCATCTAATTAATTAGAGGCTTTGTAATTAATTAATCGAAATTAATCGCATTTTAATTGCATATAAATATTTGACCTGAGAACAGTGAGAAGTAATTTTTTTCACATGGATTTTTAGTATACCATTGAATAATGACTGAATACATAAGCTTAATCAACAAAATTTTGTTTATTTATTTATGTCCAGCGTTTTGCGTTGAGGTGATATTTGAGGCTCGATGTGCTGCGGTGATACGCAAATTCCTTGTTGCATAGCTTCCACACAACCATGCTATTGTCGACGCTTCCATCCTTTCGTTTTTTTTTTTAAACAAAATTTCCCATCCACGGGGCCAAGCAAAGCAGTCTCGTCAGCTTCTTCGTTCATCTTCACTGTGGTTTGTTGTGTTCAGAAGTCAAGAACGCTAGTTGGTGTTCCAGTATAATCGGTCTGTTGAAACTCATTCATTAAAAACGTTCGCGTGCAAAAATAAGTTAAAATTGTTATCTATTTTTTGCGTAATTAATCTTAATTAACTCGTTAAAGTCACGCAATTAATTAATCTTAATTAACGCGTTAAAGTCCCGGCCCTACTTATTATCCTAATGATTATGGCATAAAAGAAAAATGGATCATTTTGACCTATACAATGTATCTTTGGCTATTACCACAAATATACCCGTGCAACTTATGACTGGTTTTGTGGTCCAGGGACACATATATTTTACTAAACTAATTTCTTACTACAGTCTCCCTGGCTGCTTGCATTTTATTTTAGCGTTTGTGATTAAAACACTACTGTAGTTGTCGTCTTGTTAATGTCAAGTTAATACGTTTCTGTGCTGTGCCTAAATTGACCGTTCCCCTTTAGTTACTGCTGCCATGGCGCTCTCGCACCACACACGTTCTCGCAAAGAGAAAATACATAGCGGAGCAAAGAGGACGCTGACAACACGTTGACATACAGGACAGAGCAAGTTACTTTTGATATGAAACAAAGTCTTAACTTTCAATTTTTGTTATTTTTTTAAGAAATGTAAACAATAAATACCGCTTTGTGGATCTTTAATGTGTTGTGATCGCTGTAGCGCCTCAGTTAAAGCTGCTTGTGAACCGATCATCTCTTCCTTCTAGTTCATTGATAAGCATCAAATAAACATGAATGAACACTTACAGAAATGTTGTTTCAACCGTGGAAAGATGTCAGTACACACAGTTTTTCAAGTTCAAGTCCACCTACGTTAATATACTGCCGTCAATCAAACTTGCGCAAAGGGTGAATTCTGTGCAGTGATCCAAAGCTGCATTAAAGTCTGTCCTGTTTTCTATCAGTTTTCAATTCTGTGCCACTTTTTTTTTGTCAGACTGACCTCTGTTGGTTTATAGTAGCCTATATGTTGTTGTGCTCCCCCAAAAGCAACAGTGAAACTGCCATGAGTGTCAGTGGTGAGACACCTAGCAGTAACCGGTTAGCACAGCCTTCTTACAGAAGAGAATGCTGCACTCCCTGAATGCTGCACACCTAGTGTGTGATTGAACAGGGCTAAGTGGTTAACATCACATAGTACTTGTTCCTGCACCTTACTATCCCTCTATTCCTCTGATACTATACGTGCACACTCACACACGTTTTCTCTCTCTCAAGGTCTCACTTTCTGTCCTCACATCCATCTCCCTGCCCACATATAATATTTTAGTATTCCACTTTCTTAAACTTTGTTCTGTCTTCCCGTTTCCCCTCTGTCCTGTCCTTTCTTCACAAATCTCGGCTCTTTCTCACACACTTGTGACCTGTGGGAGAGAAAACCCAGGCGAATATAAAAAGAAATGGTCACACTTTGCGACACCGGATGGCTGCAGTATGATAATCTAGCATTAACAAATGAAAATGACGACCCTGAGACAAGGGTGGCTCACTGTGGCCGATGCGCCCGAGGTCAACGCAGTCTTTTATTTTCCAATTAGCGAAAGAGAGGTGAGACGAAGCCTGCCAGGGTCTCTCTCGTCGAATTTGCGGTCTCCCACTATAGCTGTTCCTTCTGCTCTCTCATATAATTCCATTCCGTTCTGCGATTTACATGCAAATGAGAGCAAATTACTATTCATTCAGAAGTGAAATTGGGAATGTGCATGCTAATGCTAAGAGACCACCATCATAATCTTTGTTCCCCGTGTTACCTGACTGGGATGTGAGTGTTTTCCTGAAATGCGAACAAATTGAAAACTTTAAAAATGCCACTTTAACTCATAAAAAAGCACAATAACAAACAATGACAGAGATGATAGGTACAGGATGACATTGGAAGCAAAAAATTCAGCACTTTGCTAATCATTACCCACAATTCCTCATTTCTCTCTCTCTTCCATTCTCCAACACACTGGGTAATTCAGCTTGAGAATGACACAAGTGATTGCAATATCACCGACCATGAAACAACATGAATGCTGCCTAATCATGCTTTATATGTATTGTGTGTTATGTGTGCTTCAGATTTATTGTATCTATAAATGCTCTAAGGAATTTGGCAATGATCATTTTGTTGAGTGCATTTCCGCAGCATCGTTTGGACAGTGCAGGTCAAAGGTCATGCCACATAAGCCAATGTTTATGCAGTGAGATTTGGAGTCTCACTATGGGTCTATGCTTGGATGTATATTATTAAGGCAGCCAGGAGAAGGA
Source organism: Gobiocypris rarus (assembly GCA_023029165.1). Lineage (NCBI taxonomy): Eukaryota > Metazoa > Chordata > Actinopteri > Cypriniformes > Gobionidae > Gobiocypris > Gobiocypris rarus. The sequence continues at coordinate 25,798,445 of CM040930.1, forward strand.
AAAAAACACAGAAATGCAATATACGTCTCATTGTTAATACATAGGTATTAATATGTAACTTTTGGCATTACTTTTTGCGTTTGGATAGATGCTAAAACGTACAATATTGACTATTAAATGAAGCATTATTATGTTTTTACAGCTAAATAAAAGGTATTTCATATTATAAAGATATCTATAATAAGAAATATTTAATTTCCCTTTTTTACCATTTTATAGATAAATATAAAATATCTTAATTCTACTCTCAAACCTAAACATACCCATTTTATACAGAATATAAAAAGAACTGTACTCATAAACCTACCCATAAACATATCTTAAAACTACATAAAGTTATGAAGAAATCCTTAACAGACAGACTTAACAGACAAAGTGTAATAACAATAATTCATTTTTTGCGAAAATGTCAAAAGCAGTACTAAAAGTCGTTCGAATGATGATGTATTGCAATTACGGTACTCTGGTATTTAAAAGTTTTGTATGAGGTGCAGAGCAGAATTTAAGTTATTAATCCATGAAAATGTTCACTCTGTGAAGGCGTGCTTTTCCCATTTTCAAATGCACATAGACTGAAACACTTTGCAATCTGTGACGAAGCATGCGAGAGCCAATGAGCGAGTGATATCATTGGCAAATTCATTATAACGAGTGCGGGATTTGACGTTTACGGTCCCTGCTGAGAATCGAGATGAAGATTGCTGGATAAAGGGCTGAATTTGGATTTGTTCTACGCAAACTTATGGATTTTAAAGATTTGGGTTACAGCGAGTCTTTTCTGACTTTATGTTGTTTTTTGGTGTATATATATATATATATATATATATATATATATATATATATATATATATATATATATATATATGCACTCACCTAAAGGATTATTAAGAACACCTGTTCAATTTCTCATTAATGCAATTATCTAATCAACCAATCACATGGCAGTTGCTTCAATGCATTTAGGGGTGTGGTCCTGGTCAAGACAATCTCCTGAACTCCAAACTGAATGTCAGAATGGGAAAGAAAAGTGATTTAAGCAATTTTGAGCGTGGCATGGTTGTTGTTGTCAGACAGGCCGGTCTGAGTATTTCACAATCTGCTCAGTTACTGGGATTTTCACGCACAACCATTTCTAGGGTTTACAAAGAATGGTGAGAAAAGGAAAAACATCCAGTATGCGGCAGTCCTGTGGGCGAAAATGCCTTGTTGATGCTAGAGGTCAGAGGAGAATGGGACGACTGATTCAAGCTGATAGAAGAGCAACTTTGACTGAAATAACCACTCGTTACAACTGAGGTATGCAGGCAAAGCATTTGTGAAGCCACAACATGCACAACCTTGAGGCGGATGGGCTACAACAGCAGAAGACACCACCGGGTACCACTCATCTCCACTACAAATAGAAAACAGAGGCTACAATTTGCACGAGCTCACCAAAATTGGACAGTTGAAGACTGGAAAAATGTTGCCTGGTCTGATGAGTCTCGATTTCTGTTGAGACATTCAGATGGTAGAGTCAGAATTTGGCATTAACAGAATGAGAACATGGATCCATCATGCCTTGTTACCACTGTGCAGGCTGGTGGTGGTGGTATAATGGTGTGGGGGATGTTTTCTTGGCACACCTTAGGCCCCTTAGTGCCAATTGGGCATCGTTTAAATGCCACGGCCTACCTGAGCATTGTTTCTGACCATGTCCATCCCTTTATGACCACCATGTACCCATCCTCTGATGGCTACTTCCAGCAGGATAATGAACCATGTCACAAAGCTCGAATCATTTCAAATTGGTTTCTTGAACTTGACAATGAGTTCACTGTACCAAAATGGCCCCCACAGTCACCAGATCTCAACCCAATAGAGCATCTTTGGGATGTGGTGGAACGGGAGCTTTGTGCCCTGGATGTGCATCCCACAAATCTCCATCAACTGCAAGATGCTATCCTATCAATATGGGCCAACATTTCTAAAGAATGCTTTCAGCACCTTGTCGAATCAATGCCACGTAGAATTAAGGCAGTTCTGAAGGCGAAAGGGGGTCAAACACAGTATTAGTATGGTGTTCCTAATAATCCTTTAGGTGAGTGTATATATATATATATATATAATTATTTTTCTACTAAATATATATAATATAAAATCCCCCTCTCTATTCCAGCTTTATGTTTATTGAGTGGCGTACCCAGGCTACCAGGCTCTATCACCGCAATGCTCAACATGCATATTTTATTAGAGTTTTTACTACTGAGTGATGAGGTTGCCTTTCATGTCAAATAGCCATCGGTAGTAGCTCACTCTGTTCCGCGCAGCTGTCAGATTGGTAAGAGGTCTAAGTCAGTGTGAACACAAGAGGGAGAGGGGGGTTTCATCTGTAGCATGCTTCAAAGCAAGCCGAATGCAGGAAGAGACCTTCGTGTTTAAATTACTCTTTAAATTTCTAAACAGCACACCTGCATCACCCGAGGCCACTTTGACCTTGGATGGTCTGTTCGAGTTTGAAATGTGTTTGAAACCTGTCATGCTCACAATCTGTCTGCATGCGGACAGAGATTGCATTTGTTCTAACCTTTAATGAGCACAGTTGCTTCCAGGCATGTATATAAACTTTTATTTATTTAAATAGATTAACGATTCACAGAGTCGATTCTAGAGATATTCACAATTCTTAAGAAAAAAAAGGGTGTCTGTGCATCGCCTATCAATGACATCATACCCGCGCTACCCTCGATTTCCGATTTTCCGGTTTTATTTTGAAGAAACCATGGAAACACCAAAGACACTTTAATATATTATGCGTTTAATTAGACATATGAGTAACTGTTTGGATACATTCATCAACAGAAAACAAATCATTGTTATATAGCTCAACACAGTTAATCTTATTGTTTAAATCTCGTTTTTATGATTTACAGAGGTACCTTGTTTTACCATGCCTAATATCGATCTAGCTTACTGCAGTGCGCAATAAGTGTCTCAGTAGTCACCAAGCGAACACACAGAGAAGCATTATAATATAACTCAAATAATGCATCAAATATAATAAAATAACGTTGCGTTACCCAACATACGCATGAGCGGAAAAAGCAGAAGCGGTCATCTGCGGCATAATAAAAGGCATAATACACCTTTGTTTTGAATAAGCGACCTCTAGCAGCGAAAATGACATTGTAGCTTTAATAATATACATCCAAGCATAGACCCACAGTGAGGTTCCAAAGCTCCCTGCAGGCCAACTGATTTATGTGACATGATCTTTGACCTGCAAAATGTCCAAATGATATTGCACTTGTTACCCAGAATGACACTGTAGATGTTTCGAGAATCTCCACAAAACATGTAATTGAATCTTTAATGTCTTGCAGTGCATTTGCTGTTCTCTGTGTCATCCCTTTGACTCGCTCTTCTCGCTCTTTCTCTCAGACACTTCAACCAAAACAACCACAATGATTGCGATCTTTATAAAAGAAAAGCAAGAGACCAAAAGATGAAGAGAAAGAGAAAAAGGGATAGAGCAAGTGAGAGTGAGTTGAAAGTAATAGACTGGAAGAATCGATTGAGGGGAACTACAGGAGAAGACATTAGAGAAGAATCATGCTCACCAGCACTCTTCCCCCTGGCTTCTTTTTTTTTTGTTTTCTTTTAGTTTGGAGACATCCTTCTTTTCTTTCTCCTTCTCTTTTCCCTTGTCTCTTTCGCACATCCTTCCCTTTCTTCGTTTCCTTAAGTTGGTTTGCATCAGGGACCAATTAAATTCATCCGTACGTCTCTCAGCTCTGAGCCTCGCTACACACTTCCTGTCCAAACTGAATCTATAATCGGGCTATAATTTGACTGTGTGGACTCCAGTCTAATCTAGTCCTCCAATAAGCATCTTCACCAGCACCCATTAATTCAGAACAACCTAATGATGCTCCTCGCAGTCATACAATTTACTGAACACAATGAGCTCTTCTGATTGTTTATTCCACCAGCATACCATGTCTCTCCTTGTCATGACAAAAAGCAATCAATTGCATCTATTAAAAGGTTTATTTATAGAGATGTTTAGGGAGATGTTCCAAGGAATATGTGAACAGGATGAGGGTAGAGATCTGACTAAAGATGGAAAACCTAGATGCTACATTAGCAATGTTGCTAATTACTATGATATATCAGAGCATCTGCCATATTGGAAAGATCAAGACCTGCTTATAAACACATGCTAGAGAATTGAGAGTAGGCCTATTTATAGAATTCTTATGTTAGATACATTCACACAGAAACACACACACACACACACACACACACACACACACACACACACACACACACACGGGTAAATGCATATAGAATATAACGTGTCACAATCTAGCGCAATACAAAAATTCAACAATATGTATTGTGGATAGTGACAATCTGTATTGTGTATATCTCACCCAAAATTAGTGTGAGAAAAAGTTCAACACACACACACACACACACACACACACACACACACACACACACACACACACACACACACACACACACACACACACACACACACACACACTATTATGGTTTGAGCTCAGGTAGCAATGAGCCATGAATTAAGCAGAAATGAGAGTTGAATTCCTTGTACTGTTGTGCTTTTCATTCAACAAGGCTTTCAACCCTAGATTGCTCTAGTAAGATGTTCTTTGCAATTAGTGTACGGTAAGTCAGTTTAGATAAAGTGTGTTTGCTAAATGACAAGTACCTATGATATTGTAAACGAATGTTCATTATGTAACAGAGCCCAATATTTTGCGGCATCCTCTGGAACATCGGTTGCAGGAGGTGTAGAAATGCTTTTGGTGAGTAATGTTTTAGAAATTGACTTGACATACATGATCCAAGTCTGCGTAGACGAGTTTTGACAACGCTGTAGCAGCCTGACTTTGAACCTTCACATAAAACTCATAACTTTACCTGTTTGTGCACCTCTTTATCTATTTCCCAGGGGTTCTTCTGCATTATACTCCATCATACAGCATTTTCAAAGAGACTTGCTCTTGTAAGAGTGTCTGTGTGAAAACACGCGCGCACACATATACACTGATAAATACACCCACACACGTGTCTTCTCCATCTCTCTCCTCATTTGATCGCTGCAGACTTTAAATTGGTGTCACTCTGCTCTCGCGCTCTCAGCTCCATTTAAAGAGAGAATGATGGGTATGCGAGTAGAGTGTGTGTGTCTGTATGTGCGTGCCCTATCCGTCCTGCTCTTCTTCGCCTCTCTTAATTCCACATTACGTTAATGGCGTCTTTTTCTTGCTCAGTAGTGCAGGGCAATCCTGGGAAGAGAGGAGGCCAGCTAATGAAAAGGTAATGACATGCCGTCCACTGTCATAATGGCCAATTATCTCCCTCTCAGATTCCGGCAACACATAGAGTGGTGAGTTCCCAATGTCTGTCTCACCCTGTAGATACTTTAATGAGCACTTAACGTCCCTCTTTTTCTCATTTTGCTCATCATTCAAGTGTTTTCGTCCAGTATTGTCATAGCAAGATCTTTGGAGTGGTGTGTGAATGAATGTGCGCTTACCTATGTGCTTGTGTACCTGCTTTAGGTGAGTTACGAGTGGTGGATGAGGTACACGGATTGCACTTGAGGTAAAGTACCAAAGTCTCATTAGATGGGTTTGAGCTCAGTCTGACATTTATTATGAGTCGTCAATCAGCCAGTGAATGTCAAAACAAGGAATTTTAGAAAATTATCTTATTACAGTGTTCTCTGGAATACTTGATTCTGATTTGTTAACCACAGCATTCAGCTGTCATAATTACTAATGTTCGGCATTAACCATGCCAACATTGTACTGTCTGTATTTCAGACCAATAATCCTGATAAATGTCCAGGTATCCATTCACTTGTGCTCTCTTTTGTACAAATGACAACAGCTTGTTTCTCATTCATAGTGACATTTTTAAATATTGTATATTTTAATGCTTGTTTTATTTGTATTTACTTTAAATTTATTAAAAAAAAAAATTTAATAATTCATACATAAATTAATGAATATTTTTTTATGTAGGCAATGGTCATATATTATATTATATTATATTATATTATATTATATTATATTATATTATATTATATTATATTATATTATATTGTGCTGTCAATCTATTAAAAAATTACCAATTAATCGCATTAATCACAATTACAAAGAGTTGTTGTAATAATTTCACAGATACTCTCCAAATGAATGTAGAAACAACTTAAAGAAGTTTTTTTTTATATTTGTTGTAATGGCATCTTTTTATGAATGAAGGCCAGTATCACTGATACTAATACTGATACTGATGTCTCAATGAAATTCAACATTATATAACTGAAGTATAATTGAAAGCTATATCAATTTCAACATTTATTGGATTTAAAAAAAAAAAAAACCTTTAATTTAAGTGAACTTAAAACAATCTTCACATAAACTCATTATAATAAAAGTCATATTTACCTGTGGCCTTTCTAACACAGACAGCACATTCTCTTTTGTCTTGTCATGCTTGAATGGTTTAAAAGCATTTGCATGAATAAGAGCATGATCATATAATGTAATGCTAGCCAAAGGATGACAGAAATGTTGCATTAATTGCGTTAAATATTTTTATCACGTTGAACTGAAAAAAAAAATGAATCGCATGCATTAACACATTAGAATGTATAAAAATATGGACGTGACGTCACCCATAGGATTCTGAAGAGCAGTTTTGTTGAGTAATAAGCATAAAGTAGAGTCATCGTCATCGCGCGTCACTCCTGGATAACAAAAAATGGGCAAAGATACGGGATGTGGGCAGAGCTTTGGTGACGCGATACTAACAGACAGCAGATAAATGGCTACAGACCTGCCACTCAAAGTGGCCACGCCCTTAATTATGCAGAACTTTAAGGCTTTATATAATGTAAACGTATGAGTTATAAAAAGTTTTAAAAAAGTCACCCCCCTCACAGTTGTCATGAAGGGCAAAATTAGCCGTTTAGACCAAAACTAGAATTTGTACCAGGCTGTAAACATGTTTTTTTCTTCTGTAAAGTTGGGCATTTTAACATGGGGCTCAATGAGATTCTGCTCCCTTCTGGAGCCCTAGTGGCCAGTCGATGAACTGCAGTTTAAGTCACTTCCATATATTGGCTTCAAGAGAGACCGCGGGAGGTTGCTACTTGGTTAACATGCTAATTTTGACAGCACTAATTATTATATTATATTATATTATATTATATTATATTATATTATATTATATTATATTATATTATATTATATTATATTATATTATATATTTATAAATGTACTTAAAAACAGTAACAGAGTAAAAATGTTATTGTCTCCCATTGGGAGCTACACTGGTAATAGCTTATCCTGCAGATATACACACAAGTAAATATTAGCTTTTTCCCAAACACACCGCACTTACAACGCCTCCAGGTTTGCGCATAGCTGCTCATAAATTTTGATTCTGAGGAGTGAAAAACAGAGAGCAGACAAAGATTGCTGCTCTCAATCACACTGTATGTGTCTCCTTGAATGTATACGTACGTGTGTGTGTGCGAGTTAAAGAGAATGAATGTTTACACACGGCCCTGCTGGTAAACTGCTGTTTTTATGGCGTTTTGCTCTCGTGCAGGCGCAGTCAAACCTAGCCCTCCGGCTGCTGCTCTGTTATTACACTGCGGTGGCTGCCGTCGCATCTTCATAGGCCTCAGCGCACAGCCGAGAATTCAGCTTAACCACATCAGGCCATTAAAACACACCTATAACTGACTAATAGTGGCCATTACAAGTATCCCTTGGATGAGTAAAATAATATCATCTATAAATCAGCTCTTACTGTGACATTCCATGCCTGTGGCAGACAATCTGGGGAAAAAACACTAAGAGAAAGAGAAAAGAAGAAGAATCATTGGCCTTTGTAAATATTAAGCACTTGCAATTTCACCCTTGTTTGATTACTTTACACAATGTAATGCCTCTAGGCATGATAATAATAATTAATCAGGTTGATTACAGAGAGGAGACCGTAGTGTCTGTGATCCCCTTGTGTGACAGGAGAAGCACATATGAATTTATCCTGACCATGCGGCCTGTGAGATTTTAAATGAAACTTCCTCAGCTGCAGTGAAGTCAATACTGCCCATAGCCTGTCTCATTGAGCGTCATGGCGATGCAATTTACAGAGTCAATTTAAATGTCAGAGGCACACAGAATGGCCAAAACCGCTCTGGTAATGTCATTAGGATCGAGTGAGTTACTGCAGTGCATCTCTGTAGTATGGAAGGTGAGGGACGTGACCTCTGCTCCTCTGCTAAGGCTTCATTGCGTTGTTTTTAGCTTGGGAGGAGAGGTTAGTAAGTTACCTAAAGAAAGTTTGCCAGGCACAAGTTAGATTGTGCTGGATGGCCCTAACATTATGTGGAAAATTGTAAAGTGGACATGTTCCTGTAATTGCTTGTTGAGAGACGCCCAACAGCTATATCATTAGTGGAAGGGTTGTCGTTGTTACGGTGGCTGTTTCAGAGGAACGAGAGTAGGATCTACATGGAGCAAACATTTATTCAAACAAACATAATAAAAGTAAATACAGGCAAAACTGATCAATCCAGACACAATCAAAGACCGCAAACGCAACTGACAACAAGCGCGCACACGTAACATCCATAGAAGGACAAGACCTGACAAAGAACACAGGAACCACAGAGGTTTAAATACACAGGGGCAAACAAGCTTAACAAATTAACAAGACACACCTGGGGAGACTAATCAACATGAAAAACTACAAAGAACTCCAAAATAAAGCACAGGAAACACTTCAACGTAAGTCCAAGGACAGACACAGAGCATGTGACAGTCGTCATGGCATTCAAATTAAATTGGCCACAAAGCACAGGAAGTTGAACTGTCTAGCAATCTGTCAGTTGTGCTCTTGTTCTGTCTATCATTCGATCTGCTGTTCTATCTATCGTTTTGTCATTCCTCTGAAGGCCTGTTTGGCAGCTTCAAGGTTTTTAAAACTTTTTACACTGTGTTTTTGTTGCATGAATTTCTTTGAATTTGGATTCTAGTTGAATCTAATTGTACATTCAAATTCAAAGTAAAATTCAGAATCCTGATTGCTATCTCAAATCAAATTCAGGAATTTAAAAGGCATTCTCAACTCAATTCTTAATGGCCTGTTTTCCATCCCAGCCCCCATGAATTTAAGCAATGATTCTCATTACATGAGAGAATTGAATCTACAAAAATAGTTTTATCTTTTTTCTTTTGAAGAAATTTCAGGAGCATCTAAAAGCTAGCTTTGATGCGCCCCAACATACCCTGATTTACTCCACTACTTCTTACTCTCTCTTTTTATCTCTTCACTTTGACTGTGTCTTTTCCCCTCCATGCTTACACCTCCTCTACTGGTAGCTCTGCATTAACCTCTCTATGGTGTTTCTGGAATGAGGGATGGGAGCTGGGGAAGTGCCATAGCTCCCAAGGTTTCTGTGGTATTCTGCCCTGAATACTCAGCTCCTACACTCAGAGATGAAGCCTTCATGTGTTGAAGAGACCTTTGATCTTCTGGGGTCCCTCCCCAGGTAGATTGCTTGCTGGGTGAGACCTCTTGAAGTTTTGGAGGGGGTTATTATGAAAAGAAAGCCAAATATGAGATGGGACGCTTTCCAGTTTAAGACTTTGCTCAAACTTGTTCAATCCCTGTCCTAGCATGGTTCCTCCTTACATAGTGGGCAAAGGATCTAGTGACTAACTAGGGTGCTGTGGTTCAGTAATTAAAGATTTGAAGAGATCGATTCCCTTTCCTGTCATTCCAATTCAAATTGAATTTCCTCTGTGGCCAATTCATTTCAAATTCACACTTATGAATTGGAAGTAAGCCTCTTGCCTTCAGAATGACACTGAGTAATAAAAAAGTACAGTGCACTGTGCCATCAATTACTTCGTATTCGCCATCTCCTTGCCTTCATCCTTAATTAATTTTTTTGTTCTTCGAGGGGTTTTAGGTCGGTTTGTTCAGCCCTAAAATTGTTTGGATTTTTAGTACCCCCAAACAGACCTATTTAAATGTAATGGAGAAAGAGGCTGTTAACTGTTCCTCACGTTATACACTGATGAAACAGTAATTAATTAGGGTCTGATTAAAGCCTGATTAGTGCCGAAAGGGTGGTGAGCAGCTCTTGTGTTGGGGGCTTTAAGGTCTTTGGGTGAGGCCTTTGGTAATTGATGCTGTCTTTGTAGTGTAATACTTTAATCTGTGTCAGCTTGTTTCTCGCTCTCATCAGGGTGTGTTTTAGCCTGTTAGTGCTCACAGATCTCACAGGCTGCCGACTGCCGCTGAAATGGATATCACAAGCTGTGCATCATTCATATTTCTTGCATGTCAGAGTGATTATATCCACAGCCCCTGGGTGAGGAACATGCCACAGCAACAGGACCATTAGGTTATTGGTTTGAAGCCTTTAGCTCGCTAGCTTTGGGTTATAAATATTTTAAGAGAAAAAGCGGGGCAGGGAATGAAATTAATGCAGTGTCAAAAATGTATACAGGTAGAAGTTTCAAATCCCACTTGACTTTTTGTTCCTCAGGCTATCCTTAACAGAGCCAAGAAGGTACAGGGCACAGTCTTGCCTGAAAATTGACTTTGTTGACTTTGACTATGTTCACCTTTGATAAATCTGGACAAGACATGAGAGATTTGTTACATTGTTTTTTTCAAGACCTTTATTCAAAGGTTATTTTAACACCATGTTGTACCTCAGGCAGTAGTTCTCAAAAGCTTGCCTCAAGCATCTTTGCAAGCACTTGAAGTTCTTAGGAGGATTTTAGCTCAAATCTGGATGAGATCTATTTAGCTATTTTTTCATCTCTAAATACATCTTTCCACTTTTTAATTTATTATTGATTGGAATAACCTTCTCTGTGGTGATGCTGTGTTTTTGTGGAGAGTTTACCAGAGGTGTCAAGTAACGAAGTACAAATACTTCAAGTTACCTTACTTAAGTAGAAATTTTGGGTATCTATACTTTATTGGAGTAATTATTTTTCAGTCTACTTTTACTTCTACTCCTTACATTTTTGCGCAATTATCTGTACTTTCTACTCCTTACTTTTTTTTAAATAGCCTCGTTACTCCTTTTTTTTTTTTTAGCTTGTTTGTTAAAAAAAACTATGCAGATAAATCGCGTCATCCGGATAGTGTGAATTTGACTGTGGTTGGATGAGAAGAAGTGTAAACATATACCATTCCAAGACCCTATTGGTTACTACGAGATCCATCGCGCCCGCAAATGGTTCAGAGCACAAATCACTCACGGTGTTGCCAGATTGGGCGGGTTCAGCGGATGAGCACGCACGTTCAGCCAATCAGCGATCAGCAGGCAGACGCGCTCATTCAGATCATGACAGCCAGGTTTTTAGCGCGATAACTCCGTATAGCTGACTGTATATTCAAGAGATCGCTATGCTAAAGTGGCATATATATAAGTAGGCTACAGTAAGCTGTATCTACAGTAAAGAGTGAGAGTGAACCAACTCTCAAACGAGGATTACACCTGTGACTCAAGACTCTGTATAAATATAATCATGACTCCTGTCCATCATCATATACACACTCAGGACATCTGCAACCCCAACAGCTGCTGAAAGAGGTTAGAATCAACAATTCATCAGCTTTGACTGGGCTAAGTGTTCTACTTCACGAATGTACTGTCATTTTGTCAGAGCAAAGCTAAACGCATTGTTGTTATTTTTTATTTGCGGATTATTGTACAGTATCGCACATTTTGGCAGTGGTGTGTTAATAACGTGAAATGCCTGTCAATTACGGTGCTTTTTCCGATCTTTTATATTAGGCACTTTTTGCACTTAAAGTGGCTAATTCAATGATATTACATTATTTTCCCAGTTAAAGTTTTTTTTTTTTTTTTGAGCGGGCTGATTTTGGTGAGCTTTGAGCCCTGCACGGGCTTCAGTTCTAGGCCCTAGCCCGGTCCGAGTCCGACTGGAGCCTGTGTTTAGTTTGTTTTTTGAATCCTCCCTATTACACACTGCTGCAGTCATTGAAACAGTTCAGCTTTGTTTTTAATGTCAAAGTAGTTATATTTCGTTTCGTTTCTTTATTAAGTTCATTTAGAAAAATGTTTGGATATTTTTTTAGTTTTTTTAAATTAAAGTTTTTATTTTTTTAAAGTGACAACCAAGCAGTTAGCGGTCGACAGTGAGTTACACAATCTAAACAAATAAAATAAAAATAAAACATGCTGGTTGTCTTACCTTACACCTCTCCGGGAAATGAATAGCTATAAATCGATGCGAGTTCACCAAAAGATATGAGCTGCATTTTATTCATAATCATCTCATTTCAAGATCAAAGACCGCAATATGATAAAAAGCGTGCTAAGCACTAGTAAGATCATTTAGTCTCATTCATTTTATTGAAGATGATTATGAGTGTGTCTCAATCTGCTTCCTAGTTCAGTGGTCAGGGCACTGATCTGGGATCAGCCTATTGACTTATGTCCTGATCAGTGCCCTGACTACTGAACTAGGAGCTGATTGAGACACACGCCATGTGTTTTTGAGCATCTAAGACTTATTTTTAGTTTCACTATGGCCGTTTGAGTGTTGAGTGTAGGCTACTCATTTGTGGCGACGCATGTTGCAGTAACGCGTCGGATCTGGCTACAAAAGCCTATAACACGCTCTCACTCGTTTATCTTTTAACAATTTGCCAGGAGTGAAATTTACATATGTGGTTTAAACAACCAGATGCATTTATACTTGTCCAGTTTTGTCTGAAATGTTTTGTAGACCACCTTCTGAATTGGTTTGTTTGAGTGAACGCTCCTGATACTGCTGCTGGCGCAGCCCGGACTCTGAACACTGTGTGAGTCAGTTTTGACAATCGCCTATATCGCCTAATAATCGCCTAATAGCCTATCATGGTCTCATGCTGTTTCCACCAGCAGCACATCTCTCACTGTTTCTTTTAATTACTAAAATAAATATAAAATGAAGGAGAAGCCTAAAAAGGGCCCGAAGCCAGGCCCGCGTTTGAGGTATGACATGAAAATTGGCCCGAAGCCCGGCCATAGGGCGTTAAAAAGTCGGGTCCGTCGGGCTCGGCCAGAAATGTATAGGGCTCTAAATCGTCGACCCAATCTGGCAACACTGATTACACATGTAGCCTACATTTACATTCCAAAAAAGGTAATTGATAACATGCCCCAAGTTTAATGTTTTGCACCATTACAATACATATAGGTAACTAGTCATCATATCTTCCGCTTGATGAAACACATGTTAATGCTCAGCAGTACACATATATGGTATATTTGCATTGTACTAAAATGCATTCATTTTCAATGGGTATATATGCGGCCTGAACAGGTAGCCTAGTGCATCCCAAAATTTTCAACATTAATATTTTATTACAACATTATAGTAATTATGGCCTTTAGAAAAATGCTTTTTGAGGAGGTGGGGTAGTGCACTATAGACCCCTGTCTGTAATGCACTGTAGGCCCCTGCGGCCTAAGCTTTTGTCCTTAATGGCATTTGTTCTCCTTACATTACTTTTACTTTTATACTTTAAGTAGTTTTAAAACCAGTACTTTTATACTTTTACTTAAGTAAAAAGCTTGAGTTGATACTTCAACTTCTTTAGAAGTATTTTTAAACCCTAGTATCTATACTTCTACTTGAGTAATGAATGCAAGTACTTTTGACACCTCTGGAGTTTACTAGCACATCCATTTCATAAAATTCAGCTTCTGTTAAAATATTCTTTGTAAACTCAAGCTTAAAGACAGATGAGAAACATGCAATAACATAAGGGGAATGTTCTGTGTTTGTATGCCTTAGCATGTCTATACTAGCATGTGTGCTAACTTTGCACCACAATTCAAACCTTCAGGTAAGCTTGGCTACTCTTCCTCTAAACCTTTCCCGAATGTAGAGTCTTTATTTGCAGTTCTCCTTGTTCACAGTTTGGTTTTAGGGAAGAAAGTGATGAACATGCGGTTTGACGGCTCAGTTTTGTAACCTTTAAGAACGGTCTAAGAATAAATGTCCTGATAAACACTTTGTGATGGCTTACTGCTTGTTTTACCTTGAAATCCAGACAGCCCTGCAGCATAGAAAGGTCAGCATCCTTCCATGTGGTGCTAATTACCCAGCTCATTGGCAGACAGCGGTCTCTGTCTCTTTGAACTCTTCAAGACCAAGGGATCTGACTGTTTTATGCTATGTGTTGGGTCTACCATGTTGTCTTTGTTCTTAGTTTGTTTGAACACAGCAAGTGAATTTGTCCTAAAGGTGCTATATTCAATTAGCCATTTAACTTCTACCAGACTTGCACTGGTCCACAATCTCCACAATTCTGCCCTCCAAAGACTTGTCAACAATAGCCCCGTTTCCACCAGAATTACCCTGAACATTTTGTCCCAGGAACTCTTTTTCATGTTAGGAAAATTTGCATATTACATTATATGTCAGTTTGTGTAATATGTCTGGTCTGTATTTTGTGCAAATTTTGCTGCTGCAACACCGCAATTTCCCTTTGGGGATTAATAAAGTTTTTCTATTTCTATTCTATTCTATTCTATTCTATTCTATTCTATTCTATTCTATTCTATTCTATTCTATTCTATTCTATTCTATTCTATTCTATTCTATTCTATTCTATTCTATTCTATTCTTCCCCTTGACCTGCTGCTGTTTGTGTTTTCAACGTAGTCTAAAGTACCCTAAAGATTAGTCCGGTAATGTAGGATGGACTGCGCGCAACTTTCTAGAGCCCACTGGATTTTATCCTCCGCAAAAAAACATAATAAAGCCTGAACCTTGTCATTGGTCCTCTGGTCGTATTTTTTTAAACTCCATTGTTGATTTGAATAGCAAACAACTCTTACTGCACGCACCACAACAGACTTTTAGGTTTAAATAAAATGCTGTGTGAGCTCAACCAATCAGTTCAGTGCCCAAGTCCCACCCCCGAAAGTTCCTGAACTTTGAAAAAGTACTACCTGTTTTGAGGGGAAAATCTTTATTTATATAGGGCATCAATACAGCCAGTGGCGGGACTGACCACCCCAAAGTCCCTAGTTCCTGGGGTGGAAGTTCCCGTGGTGGAAACATGGCTAATATCTGGTTTACAATCTTTGTGGGGACTCTCCAAAGACGTTGAATTTGTTTGAAATTGACGGCATCCTTAATATTTACATCTGAGTAGGGCTTGCGGTTATGTTAAGGGTTGTGACATTTCCTGAACATGCGCTATAAGCTGTGCCAATCACAACACACTGGGCCAGCTAACCAATCACAGCACATTTCGTATTTCGAAAGGAAACATGAAATAAACAGAGCTTTTGAGTCTTGGTGGGAGAGGTTTAATAATGTAAAATATGTGAAAAATAATGTTGTGTTTTTTGAAAATCAAGCATGAAAGCATATTCTAGTACACCCCAAAAACAAAATCAAGACTTTGTAAAAGAGCATAACAAGACCCCTTTAAAACCATTCCCACACTTGAAAGTGGGTGTGCGTTTCACTGCTGATAGATTATCAAATGTGCTGCATCACTATTTCTCTTTCGAACACACTCTGTCGTTCTTGTGGTCAATCCTTGAACCACCATATTGATTTTCATCAGCTGTTTGGCCCTCCAGTGTCAGGTACGGAGCTGAGATGTTGTTATTTTTATGTGGAGATCGATGGTCTCTCATCATACACAAGGCTCTATTTATTTTGCTACTCTAATCTGTCTATTTGGCCTCATATACAGACATGGTCCTGGCTACAGAATATGGAATGGATTGTGTTTTTTGTTTTATTTTATTTTTTTGTATTCCCTTCTCTGCTCCCCCTAATTACAGGTCCACTCATATGTGCCAAGACTGGCATGAATTGTAATGAATTTGGCCTGATGTTTAACTGTCCATTAGTGCAGACATGGTAGAAGGGTTATATTATTGTCCTCTGGTTTGAGGAGACTTTTACTTTCTTAATCCATGTTCTTGGTCTTTTAGTTGTTATATTTTGTATGTTGATTTTCTTTTTGTTTATCTCTTGTTTGGGTAACACTTTATTTTGATGGTCCCTTTTAAACATTCTGTTGACTAAGTAACTTTGCAACTACTTGTCAACTTACTCTCATTAGAGTATTAGTAGACTGTCTGCTTAATATCTTCTAACTCTTTATTGTGATGGTCCTTCTATTATACATTCTACTGACTATAATTAACTTTGCAAATACATATCAGTTTATTCTAACCCTAACCCTAGCAGTTTACCAATACTCTACTAACACTCTAATGAGAGTTAGTAGACATGAAGGTGCAACGTAACTTATAGTCAACAGAATGTTTAAAGGTCCCGTTCTTCGCTATTCCATCTTTCAAACTTTAGTTAGTGTGTAATGTTGCTGTTAGAGCATAAATAATACCTGTAAAATTATAAAGCTCAAAGTTCAATGCCAAGCGAGATATTTTATTTAACAGAAGTTCCCTTTCAAAGCCTACAGCGAACGGCAGGTTTGGACTACATCCCTGCACTTCCTGCTTTAATGATGTCACTACAACAGTCTGTTGACTAACCTCCGCCCACAAAAACACGCAAATTAGGGGGCGTGGTCTTGTTGCTCTCCCACGTAGAGAAGAGGAAGTGTTGTTTTTGAAGAGTGTGTTTGTTGCCATGTCATCGAGACGCTGTTATATTCATCCCGGAGTCAAATCACCTTTGTTTGGCCTTCCCACGGACGCTGTGCGTAGAGATCAATGGTTACAATTTATGTTTAACTCGGTTCCGGAAAATTATAATCACAATTTAAAACTATGTGCAGCACATTTAGCTGAGGACTGCCTCCTCAATCTCAATCAGTTTAATGCCGTATTCGCAGAAAGATTATTCTTAAAAGATGACGCAGTTCCTTCTCTTTGTCTGGAGAAGGCGTTGTTTATGGACCACAACCGGTAAGTGTATTTCATTATTTAAGTTGGTCCGTTTAACAGTTTATGTAACTCATTACACAAAGTGCAACGCTGTTTAGCTTTGTTAACTAACGTTAGATGGTAATTGAAACTAATCCGAAAAACTTTTTTAAAAAGTTAATTCAGACACCATCGATTGTTGGTGTTTGTAATGAACAGTTTAAATGATTTGTTTATTATATCTGTTGTTTACTGTTTAAGCACATGCTCGTTCAGCTGCAGTCATACATGCAATTTGTAACAGCCAAATATAAAAGCATGACAACTACTGAGACAGCTTACCATTGTGAAACATCCTGCAGAAGTCTTTCCTGAGCAGGTTGTAATCGATCCTCTTCGATATTCTCCGGGTCTGATTTCGGCTCAAATTGATAAGGCAATATAGACATTTTTGCAATAACATTGAGCATGCGTATCTCCCCGTTATGGTAAGAGGCGGGACCTTTCCGGGCAACGTGCGCTAAGCTGCTGTCGAATCACAACACGGGAACCGCTGGCCTAATCAGAACTCGTTACGTATTTCTGAAGGAGAGACTTCATAGAACAAGGAAATCAGCAGGCCGTTTTTAGGACAGATAAAACAGTGGTATACAGATAAGTAAAATGTGTGAAAAATACTGTGTTTTTTTACACGCGAAACATGAACTTATGTTATATTGCACACTGTAAACATAATCAAAGCTTCGAAAACACGCGAAGAACGGGACCTTTAAAAGGGACCAGCAAAATAAAATGAAACCCTTGTTTGGTAACAAATATAGTGATATTTGACTTGATTTGTTTTTTGAATGAGTTGTGAGTTGTGGTAATTTCTTGTGAGCTTATCTAAAGACACGTTCATGCCAAGACTGGGGGAAGATGAGGAGGAGGGATAGGAAAACAACATCACATATGAGTGTTGGGTGGAGGTTATGAAGGTTAAAGCCGAAATGTCAGTGCGTGATCTACTCTTGGTGTTTATCACACATCTCTCCTGAGGATGTCCCACCACGTGCCTCACCAGACCTCCACCCTCAGCACACCCACCAGCTTTCTTCTCACATCATCCTTCCATTTTACTCTTCATCTTTTCTTGTGGACAAGGAACAAGCATTGCCTGGAGGCCTGCGTCTCTTTCTGACTTTAACTTCCTTGGTTTGGTACCCCTCCATTCTCTCTCTCTCTCTCTCTCTCTCTCTCTCTCTCTCTCTCTCTCTCTCTCTCTCTCTCTCTCTCTCTCTCGTGCACATGTGCTTTCTCTTTTGTTTCCCTGCAGGTTTCTCTTCCTCTTCTTCATTCTTCTCCGCCTGCACATGGGCCAGAGAGCAGCTTTGTTTATTTCTCTTACCCACGTCCACCACCCAGCAGCCAATTCTTTCTGTTTTGAAGTCACCAAGATCAGAGAAGGTGGGATGAAAAGAAGGAAGTAAGGAAAGAAGGTAGATATGAAAGAAAAAAAGGCCGGAGGGAAAGAATAATAATTTTTTTCTTGCAAATATTGTTTATAAATATATTAATCAGTATATCATATAATTAAGTATTTTTGAACAAATGTACTATATATATATATATATATATATATATATATATATATATATATATATATATATATATATATATATATATATATATATATATATATATATATGTGTGTGTGTGTGTGTGTGTGTGTGTGTGTGTGTGTGTGTGTGTGTGTGTGTGTGTGTGTGTGTAAACATAAATTACAATGTCATGGAAAAGTAATTTCAGTAATTAAACTTAAAAGGTGAAACTAATACATTATATAGACTATTGCATGCAAAGTTAGATATTTAAAGCCTTTATTTGTTATAATTTTGATGATTATGGCTTACAGTTTATGAAAACCCCAAATTCAAAATCTCAGAAAATTTGAATATTACTTCAAATCATTAAAAAAAGGATTTTAAATACAGAAATTTAAATACAGAGGTGTTATGGAAGACCATGATGCTTCAATAGCGGCCTTCAGTTCTTGTGCATTGTTCAGTCTCATGTCGCTCATCTTTCTCTTGGCAATGCCCTATAGATTCTCTATGGGGTTCAGGTCTGGTGAGTTTGCTGGCCAATCAAGCACAGTAATCCCATGGTCATTGAACCAGGTTTTGGTACTTTTTGGCAGTCTGGGCAGGTGCCAAGTCCTGCTGGAAAATGAAGTCAGCATCTTAAAGCTTGTCTGCTGAAGGAAGCATGAAGTACTCTAAAATGTCCTGGTAGACAGGAGTGTTGACTCTGGACTTAATAAAGCACAGTGGACCAACACCAGCTGATGACATGGCTCCCCAAACCAACACAGAGTGTGGAAACTTCACACTGGACTTCAAGCATCTTGGATTGTGTGCCTCTTAATTCTTCCTCCAGACTCTGGGACCTTTGTTTCTAAATGAGACGCAAAATTTGCTCTCATCAGAAGAAAGGACTTGACCACTGAGCAACAGGCCAGTTCTTTCTTTCTTTAGCCCAGGAAAGACGCTTCTGATGACATTTGAAGCACATGTCCAGGATCCGTCTGTGTGTGGTGGCTCTTGATGTGGTACCTCTAGCCTCAGTCCACTCCTTGTGAAGCTCCCCCAGACATTTGAATGGCCTTTTCCTGACAATCTTCTCCAGGCTTGTACACCTTTTTCTTCCACACTTTTCCCTTCCATTTAACTTTCTATTAATGTGCTTTGATGCAGCACTTTGAGAACATCCAACTTCTTTTGTAATTACCTTTTGAGGTTTTCCCTCCTTGTGGAGGGTGTCAATGATGGTTTTCTGCACAACTGTCAGGTCAGCAGTCTTCCCCATGATTGTGAATTCTACTGAACCAGACTGAGAGACAATTTAAGGGCTCAGGAACCGTTTGCAGATGTTTTGGATTAATTAGCGTATTAGAGTGTGACACTTTGAGCCTACAATACTGAACCTTTTCACAACCTTTTCTGAGATTTTGAATTTGGAGTTTTTATAAGCTGTTAGCCATGATCATCAAAATTATTACAAATAAAGGCTTGCAATTTCTCACTTTGCATGCAATAGTCTTCATTCTAATTTATTGAGATGCACCATATCAAAAGTACCTTATTTTAACGTAAGAGCAGGCACACGGATGTACGAGGCTTCCAGTGTCATTCACTTCCAGTTATTTTGGCGATACAAAAACAGTCCATTATGCTGTTTGATATTGCAAACTGGTATTATACTGTAATTTTATATCATGTTATAATAAACAAACTGGTTTATAGTACAAACCGTTTTACCATTTTATTTTCCTATAGGGTTTAATGAATTTGAAGTCTTGCATATTCAAAGAAAATAGCTTACATTCACATTGCAAAATAAGGTGGATAGTAGTGATCAAATATGTTCTAATTGCCAATTTTTGCATCATATTGTATAAGAGTTTCTCATTCAGTTTGGAAAGACAAATAGAAAACCTATACATTTTCCCCCTTACATTTTTTTACATGTCTGGTTCACTATCTTTGTAGGGACTCAATAGACATAATGGTTTTTATACCGTACAAACTGTACATTCTGTCCCCCTACACTGCCCCTGCCCCTAAACCTACCCATCACAGGAAACATCCTGCATTGTGTGATTTTATAAGCCTTTTGAATGTAGGTGATCTCAGGTTTTACTATCCTTATGGGGACATTGTCCCCACAATGTAATATAAACAAGGACACACACACACACACACACACACACACACACACACACACACACACACACACACACACACACACACACACACACACACACACACACACACACACACACACACACACACACACACACACACACACAGTTGAGTTGTTTACTTACTTTTTAATTATAGTCTTTTAAGCAACACAATTCGGATGTGGAAACTTGCCCCCAAAAAATACGAGGGGAACTTGAATGAGACTCTTTCTCTCATTTTTCCCCATTCATTCGCATACCCCACTGCTTTCCTCCATAAATCTAATCGCAGGTGTCGCTGTTGGACGGTGTCACTTTAGAAAATTAAGTGATTTATACACCTTTTTAATGACATATTTCATCATTTTTGTGTTTATTTTTTTGTACTGTGTATTATTTTCTTATCCATTTATTTGAGGAGGCACTGCTTCCCTTGCCTCCTCGGAGGAAATGCCACAGTTGTGTGTTTGTCCATGTGTGTGTCTGTATGGGAAGGTACATGATAAAAGTTGAGCCAAGAATTGCTGTGTAATTTCAAGCATTTTATCTGACACCCAAAGGAAATTAAACGCTAACACTTTGACAGAGCTTGATTCATACTTTCTGCTTTCGTTTTAAGTCTACCAAGTCAGTGAATACTAATTAAAATTTCTGTTCATTAACATTCTGCATGTACGTATGCTCTCCTGACATTTTAAATGGTGTTGGTTGAAAAATTGATCAATTATGTTTTCCATCACAGAGCCAAAGTGTGCAAAAAATAATGGAAAAAGGGAGTCCTTTTATTTTAAATTCACTTTTATGGACAGACATTTGACAGCCATGGCAGCAGAGCTCCATACAGTATGCAACATTTCACACTTAAAGTACAGTGTAGAATTTACGCCTCATGAAACAGAATTGCAAAAATAATATTTCCAGACAGGTTTTCTCTCATCTGCCAGTTTTGGAATATTGGCAGCTCCATAGGGCCGCACAGTGTTTACAGTTTTTTAGAAATTCAGCCTACGAATGGCTTACTTGCAGCTGTCTCTGCACAATAGGTCATAAAAAGTATTTTGATGTCAAAAAAGTGATGTTCACATCACCTCAAAACATTTCCTGATTTTACTGAACCAAGTTTGTTAGGGCTCAGGAGATCATGAAAATCTGCTTTTGTCTTTGGGTCTTTTTTAGGGTTTTCTTAACATGAAAACTCTGCACTTTTTGTTACATACTGTACATAACTCCACAGCTAAATTTTTGGGCTGATGCTCAGCAACTTTACTCTCTTACTTTATGTCTAGCTCAGATGCGACTGAAATTCCCTGTCTGCGCAGTTTTTACTCAGCCAATCACTGTCTCCTGGAGGCATTTCAGCTTATAATGACAAGAAGCAGAGGAATCGAAAACAATTATTGAAAGAAGAACAGCAACAACGGCTGCTGCCGGCGCGGAGGCTAAAACTGATGCCGTATAGCATCATCTGTCCCGTAACTCCCGTATCTAAATGCATTTGAGAAACTGCAGATTACCCCAATGAGGGTTGTGATTATAGCAGAAGGACCATGATGTTTATATGGTGATTGTGATCCGGGTGCATGATGATGAGGTTTACCAAGGAATTGGACATACATTTTATGCAATCAAACCACATCAAAGCAACAATTGCAAGAGATATTACACCCCATCTCTGAGTGCCAGTGTTGTGCAATCTATGCGTGTATGTTACAGCCTGTTCTCAGACTGACTGGATGTCATTATTGGATTGTATGAAGGGTTTTCAAAGGGAATACATATTCAGCCTTCATACAATACAATAATGTCATCCAGTCGGTCTGAGATGGCAGGAACAGGCTGTAAATAGTAAGTGTAGCTTGTTTAGTTGCATTGGTAAAGATGATAATTTAAGCTTGGATTACTTTGGTGAAATGCAAAATCCTTATTACGGATTTTATACGTGGGTGAGGGGGTTTGATTAATTGTCATTTTTTTCCATGTTATTTTTTATTATTAATTGCATTAAATTAATGTGTGTAATTTACATCCCTAATTAGAAAAATTCAAATAAGAACATTTTCAGTAGTACTCTGAGACTAGACCCCACTGTATTTTCAAAAGCAGTACCCATTTTTTTTTTTTTTTTATTAAGTAGGTAAACGTCTCTCATTTATACCTTAAAGGGGACCTATTATGCCCATTTTTACAAGATGTAATATGGCAAAGTCAAGATGTAATATAAGTCTCAGGTGTCCCCAAAATGCGTCTGTGAAGTTTCAGCTCAAAATACCCCACAGGTCATTTATTATACCATGTTGCAGAAACCCATTTTGCATTTTTTTTGCATGTATCTTTAAATGCAAATGAGCGGCTGCTCCCCACCCCACTTTCCAGAAGAGGGTGGAGCCTGTACAGCTTGTGCCTTGGATACTCTACCAAAAACTAAAACATCTGTTTGGTTTTGATTATCAGCTCTATCGCCGTCACATTGCAGTTCTTTGCCATCATGAAAGTTTATTATACGCAAGCGTTTTAAAGCCATATGAGTCTCAACTTCTGATATATGGATTTCTGAGCGCACACATCCAAAGCATGCGCACAGAAAGCTGGTTGTCAGAAGGCGCGTTCCGTGAGTATTTAAGTTATTCTCGGTTATGTCTGTGAATGCCAACAGTAAGTAAAAAAAAGACAACACTTAGGATTTATGGGGATTAAAAAAGAGGAGTGGGTGGATTTTTACCATTATAGGGTGGTTGTGTACAAACACTTTTATCTTCAAACCATGTAAAAGTGAATTTTGCTTAATAGGTCCCCTTTAAACTGACAATTTCCCTCATTTGCTCTTTCTCACACCTTCCTAAACACGCTTCCCCCTCTCTCTTTAACTCACTTTTTAATTTGTACACATACACGTTGGTCTTTCTTGTTTCTTCTCTTAGATTAATCTCAGTTCTTTTTTTTAATTATCATTGTCTGCCTGTTTGGCGGTACAATTTGCTTTGTCATTCTGTTAGTCATTTCAGTGCATAAACTATGTGCCAAGGTTCTGTGTGGTCTAAGGATCTGAACGGTCCTTCTCTGTCCTGTCTGAGAAATATGATTTTTTTTTTTTTGCAACTGTCCCTTTAGCATAAACCTGTTCTGATCCAAAGAGAAAGTGATAAGTCATTCGTGAAGTAATGTTTGCACATGTTATAGGGCAGGCTATTCTCTGAGGACACCATCAGGCAGAAAACATGGAGAGACATATGTACGCCTGAGTCTTCACCAGCAGTGAGCGTGTCCTTAAGTCCTTTTCTGAGTAAAGCATTAATGCATTTATTTATTCATGCATTTATTCATTTATTTACGCACGTTCTTAGTCTTTACACACTTACTTAGAACATTACAAATAAGAGTAGTTTAAAAGTGGAAATAAATATTCTATTCTATCCTGTTCTAACCTATTCTGTTCTGTGATTTATTTTTATATAGCAGTTAAAATTCTTCACTCCATGTTCAAATTACTTTGAGATTCTGACTTGTAAAAAGTGTTCACAAAAGTGTAAAGCTCTGACTTGTACCAAATGTTCGCTGCACCGGCATGTGGAAACACTCAAAATGGCAAAATAGCATTCTTGTAATATTTCTGTTTAACAATTCCTGAAATTCCTGGATGTATATAATTATAGATTAATCTAAAAACAACGCATGTTTTCAGTCATTACAGACTTTGACCGATGGCGCCAACGAATACGCGCCATCAGACAGAAAGAGCAAGACTGATATTTACTGAACGCAGAACGAACCTCGCAAACGACTTAAAATGGTGGTTGAAATAAAATGCTGCGTGAGCTCAACCAATCAGCATGTTCAGCGTCCAAGTCCCACCCCTGAAAGATCCTGAACTTTGAAAAAGTACTTACACATGCTAGCAGGGACTTTCGGAGGGGGAAATATTTACCCGGAACCTCATTTAGACCCTGGTTCCTGCGGTCGAAACACACCGAATACCACCCCAAAGTCACTAGTTCCTGGGGAAAGTTCCTGCGGTGGAAACGTGGCTTATAGTGGTTTAGATACTCAAATTACACTGATTAATTTAGTCATTAATAGTGTTGAAATGCATAATTTTGAGTCATCTTGTAATTTACTGTAATTACGTGATGGCATGAGCATACATTTAGTTCCAGGCTATGATTTGAAAATGTGATTGTCTGAGAGTGTTGAACACTTAACTTGACTGACATTTCAGACCATTGTATGTGAGCGGTACAGTGGAAATAAAAGTCGCAGTGAAATAAAAATGTACAATTCTTATTTTTTTTATGGAATAGTGCCGTATTTATTAGAAATTATTTATCTTTGCACATCATTATTTTAACTTTTATCGAAACAGCTTTCCCTCCCTCTTGCAACGACTTCTCTTCTCTGATGGCGAAATCACAGCAATAACAAACCACAACGATCCAATCAATTCCAGATAGAATAAATCAAGTTCCGCTCAACATGTTATTTCCTTGCGCGGATTCACTCATCACTATAGGGAACAAAGGACTATCACAGCTTCCATTTCATAAAGACTTTAAGCAGAGGTGTGTGTTTGTGTGTGTGTGTGTGTGTGTGTGTGTGTGTGTGTGTGTGTGTGTGTGTGTGTGTGTGTGTGTGTGTGTGTGTGTGTGTGTGTGTGTGTGTGTGTGTGTGTGTGTGTGTGTTTGTTAAGTGAAGTGAGTTTTTTTAAAAGACGAGGCAGTATCTAAAATATGGAGTGGAGCAGAACCAATGCGATTACAGAATGTATTGACCAGTTGCTGTTACTTGGTGACCAAAAACCCACAATACTTCTTTTGGGACTGTTTTGACCAATAAAAAATATAGAAACGATATAAATGTATTAAATATATATAGTCTAAAGTCTAACTTGCTATAACTTGTTGTGTGTGTGTGTGTGTGTGATATTGCTTATTGTGGCACTTTTCACAATAAAAAAAGTTTTTTTTTTATTATTGTGCTTTATCAAGAAGAGTGCATTATATAACACTCACAATATGAAATGGAAAAAAAAAACTGTTTAGGGAATGAAAACACGAAGTAGGTTAATGAAGAAACGCCATTGGAATGGACTCACATTATTATATCTTTCTGTTTTCAGTCTCAGTTAGACTCCTTTGTTATCTACATATGTGTCCTTCCACCCCGCCTCAGTGATCTTTGAGTGGAAGATAGTATTGAACCTCATTGATCCTTATGGATCAGCTTTGATGGATGGAGGCTATTCGTAGTAGCCATGCTAGTCTCTAACCACAGGTGGTGTAAGGCTTCGATAGATAAGGTTGTGATTGCTATTGTAGTCTCTACAAATGTGCATGTGCTTTTGAATGAAAACTGAAAGTGTGATCAATCCTAAGAATACAATAACTGTTTGACTTGATTACGCTTCAAAACTTTTCACACCGGTTGATGTTCAATAACTGTATCCAAACAAAACTTTTTCCATTATCAGCCCTGCATACTCAAGTATTCAAATACATTGATTTATCATGCTAAGTATGTTCAGTGCTGATCATCATATTAACTTGGGGTTCACAATATTTTGATTCCCTCTCCCTAGATTTACACGAGAGCTTAGATTTGTAGTAGTTTGGAGATTTGTTTCATATAAACGAGAAGTTTTGATGAAACAAAATAGAGTTTTATTCACTGCACCGATGTTTAATTAAGTCACTGGCATTAAATAAGTGCTCAGAGATCTGGATAATTTTAACAATGAGCTCTGTTGCAGCAGGATACAGTTTCCAGCTGGTGTTGATCCAGGTTTACCTCTAATCTCTGTAAAAAGAGCTATGTTTGGAAACCTTCACCGTGATTTAATGGCTTATTTTATAGTAAATAGGGCTCACATGCTCATCTAAGCTCTGCACTGCAGCCTTTCCAATTTTCCAGGTCTAAAGTAACTTAAGGCGATACATTTACTTACGCAGATGAAAGATTTTTATCTATCGATCAGCGCTTTTCATCTTTGTTTGTAAAGCAAAGTCAATAATCCACTCTCCTTGGATCATTATTACATCATTATCTCTCTGGAGTTGATGTTCACCTCCAAAAAAATACCCCAAAATATCTTCCAGGCATTGCTTGCGTTTAATTGAATGTCAAGTCTTTTGAACTTCAAGGTGCCTTTGGGGGTCTCTCACACATAAATCATATCGCACAGAAAGTCGACTTAAGGTAGGTCTATGAATCACAGTTTCGAGAGGATAGCTTCAGGCCCTCAGGGAAACCAAACTTTTAAAAGTGCGTTTAACTTTAGAGGACTTTCCAGAGGCTTGATTCCATGTTTGCCATCTGTTAATGCATCAGAACAGGACAGTATTGTTTATTGATTGAGCCGTCTAATTGTTAGTATTATCTAAATGAGGTGCGAGCGGGCATGTGCGCCTGTGCATGTCTCTCTCTCACTGTCTCTCCTGGGTTTAGTCTGTCTGAGTTGACACGTCTGCACATGACAGCGCAAAACTCAAGGGACTTCACTGTTCAATTATTGATGAATATTTTGTCCTTTTTCCTTCCACTTCCACTTGTTCAGTCTTTTCAGTCTTCTTGTCTCTTGAGCTACCAGGGGTATAATAAAATATAATAAAAGGACTGAACTATTTTGTCCTTTTTTAAGTAAAGACAGCCATTATTTTCTCTCTCTTTTTTCTCTTGTCTTTGTCTTTATGTCCTCATACATTTGGTTTTCATTAATTTTCTAGTATTTGGAGAAAATTGTCAAATACAGCAAACATCTTTAGTTCACATCTATCTATCTATCTATTGATCTACACTCTAAAAAATGCTGGGTTGTTTTAACCCAATGTTGGGGTAAATATGGACTAACCCAGCGATTGGGTTGTCCTAAGCAAATATTTAACCCAACCCTGTTATATTTAAATATTTAAAACAACCCAATCGCTGGGTTAGTCCATATTTGACCCAACATTGGGTTAAAACAACCCAGCATTTTTTAGAGTCTATCCATCCATCCATCCATCCATCCATCCATCCATCCATCCATCCATTCATCCATCCATCCATCCATCCATCCAACTTTGTTTTATTGACAGCCATACTTTAATATTTATCTTCAGGTTTATACAACTAAAAATATAGCGGCAACTTTATAGAATATAGACATACACACAAATTTGGGATTCCAAGTTTTAAAAACCCATTGCTTTATCTGCCCTTCTCTCTTCATTTCGCTCTCAAATTCAATTGAACGCTATTCTCAATATCCCATAATACTGAATCTGTTTTTTTTTTCATTTTCATCCGTCTCACTCCCTCTTATTCTCTCTCTCTCTATGAAATCAGGAGTCCCTGCAATAAGGATCATTATTTTGCTCTAAAGAGGAAGTGTCGTTGTTTCCTCAACATGGTTTATCAATTATTCACACGTGATTAATAGAGTCTGCAATAGAGTCTGCAAAGTGCACAAATATATCAATATGACTTGCTTCGGGGATTGCCAACAAACAATGTGAATCGTTTTGAGGATTAGGAAAAAGAAAAATAATTGCTGCGTGACTTGGAAATAAGTTGTTAATCTTGTATCACCACCTTCATTGAGATACTAGCGCTTTTTGAAAGTGTGCTGTAAAAGATTTAAATAAACACTCCCCTCACTGGGCTTTGAAGAAGCCACATGAAAGGAGCCATGGCCACGAAGGCTTATTCCAAGAGCAAAGACCACTGTGCTCACAAAACAACTTGCGCTGCATAAAATATGGAAAAAACGCAACTTGTCATTTTCTCTCTCTGCAGGCCCGGGCGATTGTGGCTTGGTGCCTGCTCTGAATACAAGCAAAGAGGAAATTAAAGATGGTTTTAAGATAAGAGGAGCGACTGATAGTCTTAATGTTATTAGTATTGCTGGAAGCACTCACAGCAAAGCCTGCTGGGTATCGTTCGGTCACAACGATGACACTGTGGGTTTCTAAGTAGTAGGTGTGATGGTTTTGAACAACTAGAATTTTTATACTCACAATATAGCGTGTTTTCTCGTACCGTACCTTATTTACGGCCTGGGAACAGGTTTATCAGTTCTTTTCATTGTGTTGCTGCACTGTCAAAAAAAAGAGTACAAAGTTGTACCTTTTAAGGTACAAGTGGCCGTCAATGGGGTGGTACCCTTAAGGGTACATTGTTGTACCTCTAAGTCAGGGGCAGGCAAGATCAGTCCTAGAGAGCTGCTGTCCTGCAGAGTCTAGCTCCGACCCAACTAAGCCACCACAGTATAAAACTCATGGCTCCCAGCATGCATTGCAGCATTAAGTATGTCACCATTGTTGAGATTCATACACTGATTCTTGATATCTGTGTGCGTCTAAACTTTGATCCCCCTAGAATGTTTTTACAAATCTAAATTATTTAAGAAATATGTTTAGTCAAACATTTTTCTTTATGATAACTTTTGTTTATGGCTTATTTTGAATGGTACAGAATGTGTTTTATTGACACTGTAACAAAAACCACAAACTCACATAAAAAGCCAAAAGTCAAACTGCCCAACTAAAGAAAACACTGATCCCCATAATGGTGACTAGACATTTTCAATAAAACATTAACATCTAAACCTCTGTTATTCTCAATAAGATAATCCCCTTAATTCTCAATAAGAGCTTCTATCAACATCTTTCAGGGTTGGAGCCGAACTCTGCAGGACAGTGGCTCTCTATGACCGAACTTGTCTCTAGGAACAAAATTCTACCTCCACTGTACCTTTTTTTCTGAGAGTGTGTAGTAAAGGCCCTTCAAGCAGAAGAAACTGGATGAAATATTTAACTATTCTGATTTGTGTTGGAATTAAACCACACCATGTTAAAATTCATCTGACGGACTGAGCCTGTTTTTTTTTTTTCTTCCTTTCACCAGTGGAGCTTTCTTGTCACCGTCGCCTTTGGCTTGCATAGTTGAAGACACCGTATTCGTACATTTTTTTGACTGCACTGACACTGACACTGACACTGACTGGATTGGTTAAATGCAGAGGACACATTCCGAGTATGGGTTAGCATAATTTCTCATCAGTGCGGAATGGGATGTTAAAATTTAGGCAAAAATAAATATTTAAAAATAATCATTGCAGATCATACATGCATATGAAGTTAATATATATTTATGTTTTCCCCACGTGTTTTTGTGGCAAAACATCAAGTTTGGAGCGAGTATGCCATCATAAAAGGAGTTGCACACCATTTCTTTAAAAGTCAGATCAGGCACTTCATCTCCAGAAACATCAGTTTCCTCTCTGTGCTAGAAGTTCCATTCACTGCAGTAAAAGCCACCAAGTCTATGGAGAAGTGCTGGTCTTTATGTCCCTCTCTTCCTGTCCCTGTGTGTAAATCAGAAGAGCTCCTCTGTCTGCTTAAAAGCAGCCACGCTCTAGTTCAATTCATTAGTGCTGCTCTGTTGCCTTTTACACCTTCAGACTGCGCTGACACAGCCATAGATCAGGGCAAGGGGAGAGAGAGAGAGAGAGAGAGAGAGAGAGAGAGAGAGAGAGAGAGAGAGAGGCCGACTCAGAAAAGGAGACGCCTGAGAATTGATCATACCTGTCTTCCAACTTCTGAAGTGAGTGGCAAAATGTGAGTTGGGAAAGAAGAGAGAGGATGAGAGGAAATAGAGGGACAATCTTGAAAAGTAAAAGGGAAGGGGCCAGTCAGAGAAAATAAGTGAGGCTATGTGTGATTTATTTTTCTCCCTGACAAAAGTGCTGTGAAGGTCGTAAACTGTTCTCTGGCACGCGGCCTTCAGCCCACTGTGTGGCACAGTAACTGCCTACAGTTTTTATCAGTGCATAAATTGCATTTGTTTACCAGACTAACTATCTTCGTGTCAACATCACTCTGTTTTGTTATATTTATTTCATACATGTACCAGAGTATTTAAAATGTTATAATATATATTTTACCATAGAAGTTGTCTGTTTCATGTCCACACATCACATATATAGGACGATTAATGTTTCAGAACATTTCTATTTCAAATAAATGCTGTTCTTTTGAACTTTCTATTCATCAAAGAATCGCTTGCAACATTGGGAATAATAATAAATGTTTTGAGCACCATATTAAGTATATTAAAATTATTTTAAATTATAATTTTTTTTTACTCTGTAGTGTATGTAAGCCTCGAATCGCAACGTAAAAAAATATGAGATTACGAGAATAAAGTCGTAGCAATACGAGATTAAAGTTGTAATATTTTGAGAATAAAGTTGTAGTAATATGAGAACAAAGTCGTAATATTTTGAGAATAAAGTAAAAATTCAGAGAATGAAATTGTAGCAATACAAGAATAAAGTCATAGCAATATGAGACTGAAGTCGTAATATTTTGAGAACGAAAGGCTATATTGCATGAATAAACGATCATGTCGAGTGGGGGGAAATCACAGTATTACAGTATTACGAGAAACAGCGTGATTATATTATTTTTTTTTTGTACTGATGATGTGTCAGTAAAATGTGCAGTTACAGATTTGTTACAAAGCTGGATGTTGTCTATAATACCCCCTTTTACATTTCCCGTTTTTTTTTCATACAATGTATATATACTATTGCACATACTAAATTCTACAATCCTGTCCACTGCCATAGTTTTGACCTGTGATCTGAAAGCGCAAGTCACTTTTCACTGTCATTTTCTTCTCTTTTGTTGTTATTTCTGCTTTCATCCCTCTCCCAGGGGCTCATGTCACAAGAGAGTGGAACTGGAGGAAGAGAAAGAGAGAGAGATTTACAAGGATGTAAGAGATGGAATATTTGAGTTTTTGTTTGCTATTTTGGGAGAAGCCACCAAACAGGGTTTTTACTATGGCAACTGACAAGGGACAAACTCGGCTTTTAAAAAGGCTCATGCTTTATTCAGACTGGTGTTTTTGTTGTTCCACTGTCAGTCATTCATAGGCACAAAGCATGTGTGTGTTTTTGGATATAATCATCTGCATAACTTGACACAAGTGATGCCACCTGGGGGAAAAGGAAATAAAAAACAGCCCATATCTGTGCATTTGCAGTAGCAAAAGCTTGGCTTCAGTGAAAGGTGTGCGGAAAACATGAGGTAAAGATTTCAATGGGTGTTCCACAGTCATGTCTGATTTTAATTGTGTGCTATCAATAGATTTGATTGGCTTTTTTTTTCTCTTGCCGCTGCGTTTTTCTTTCTTTCTTTTTTTTACATCTCGCCTCATGCCTTATTTCTCACCAGAACGAGAGTGATTTGGAGAATTTAGAAGTGTATCGACTCACAAGCAGCTTGCAAGCATGAGACTTGCTTACTCACCTATTTTTCCTCTTCTATTTTTGTTTTCAGCCACCTGTATTATAGAGAGCAGGTGCATTTCTGCTCTAAATACATATTCTTAGAGTTGAGCTCAACATACAAAACAAATTACTGTGTGTCCTTAAGTTTTCCTGGAGAGTGATGATTTGTAGTTAATGAATGCATAATCAGCATACAAATATTTCAATATAATAACTATAGAGATAAATATAAAGAATGAGCCTAGATTGAAAATCTAATTCAAATAAATAAATGCATAAATAAAAACCATAAAGGACTTTAAGAAAAAAAAAAAAAAAAATATATATATATATATATATATATATATATATATATATATATATATATATATATATATATATATATATATATATATATATATATATATATATTACTATTCTATATATGTATTTATTATAGTATTTTCATTCCTATAAAAGTAATAAGTTTTTCTCTCTGTAGAAAAATGTCTCTCTTGTTTTCGGTATTGTGGCTTTGGAGTCAAGCAGATCAAATCACAATCATTTCAGTAAAGTATGTTATATGTCCCCTTTTTGAGTTTCAT
The DNA here is from genome assembly GCA_023029165.1 of Gobiocypris rarus. NCBI lineage: Eukaryota > Metazoa > Chordata > Actinopteri > Cypriniformes > Gobionidae > Gobiocypris > Gobiocypris rarus. The sequence goes on from CM040930.1 coordinate 25,830,949, forward strand.
CCTTGAGATTAGATCTTGGTTTTAACATTTTGGCATGCTCAATTGCTGGGTGAAATTTAATTCTGCATTTCATCAAGGCTCCGCTCCTCTGTTCTGCAAAACATCCCACCCATCCTTTATGGAATTTACTGTCAGCACTGATTAAAAAACGCTGAACTCATTCTTAGTCTTTAGTGAAACATGCTTTTCATCTCCTGTTTGTACGTTTTCTAATATCCGCACTGATGTTAGTGGTCCTCATTTCTTCTCACTTGTGAGGACCCAAGTTCTATCTCAAAGGAACATGCTTCGAATCGTGACTTCCTATATAGATCTACAGAAGCTAACTGAAAATAATTCTTTAGTGAAATTTTTCCATTAGTATTAAACTTGATGTGTGTAATTTTTCAGTGATAGAATTAAGGCAGTTGAACAATGTTAATGTGATTAATTCTTTACAACAATGATTCATTATTCTTGACCCTTGGCTCATATGTAAATTCCATATTAAGAAGGCAACAACCAACTTGCCATACCGTTTTATTATTATTATTATTATTATTATTATTAATTCCTGTGATGCTTCAACATTCATTACTCCAGTCTTCAGTGTCACATGATCCTTCACCAATCATTCTAATATGCTGATTTATTCCAGTCCAACAATCAGATTTGAGGGACGAGTTTACAGTTTATGCCAAGTTTAGGCTTACAACCAGGGTTAGGTTCTTCTACATCAGTGTTATTCACATATCATTTCCCTCTGATTTGAGAGATAATTTATGGCTTAGATTTAGGGGTAGGATTAGTAAATATTTTAAACAATAATGTTGTTCAAGGATCAACAAAGTATGTTGACCCAGGAACGCATCTAACTTTAAAAAAATCAGAGAATGTGATAGAGTATGACTCATAATTAAAGCAAACATGTAATTAAGCACAACACAAACAGTGACATGTCATCCTTTCTTTCACACCTCGGTAACTGTTTTTGTCTTTAGATTGTGTTGCCGAGTGACAGACAGTCATTTAACATTTTACAGCTTCACCTTGTAGACATTTTAAGGCTTTGTTTACAGAAATATAAAATCCCACCAGAATAAAGTTTTCTTGTGAACTTGTCAAATTACATATTACATGTGCTTTTCAAGCCTTTAATAGACATTTAAAATTGGCACCGTTTTGACAGTAGGTGATGTTTACCACATCTTTTTTTTTTCAGCATCCTGTCAGCAGTTCTCTTTGTTTCTTCAGTCTTTTACTCCTTTGCTTTCCAGCGAAGCTCAAACTAATCATTGCTTCTTCATTAGATAAACTCTCCTTTTTCCTCTCTCTCACTTAACTTTAAGTTTGTCGGTAGTTAGTGCAGTATTGGGAGTAGCCTTATGCAATACAATGCAATTATGTTTATATTTAGCAGTGTCTTGTCTCTGCTGGCTTTTCACAGTTTATTGGCTTGATATAAGCATGACCCCGGTAGACTGGTTATGCTCCTGGTTGTCATAGACACCAACAGCGATCTGGTGATCGTGAAGAAGGAATAGTAATAACTCCAGAAGGCACTGAGGTTAAAGACGAGAACATACGCCCACCTGCTTTTCTATGACACTGTAGAGAGCATGTCACAACAAACTTTCATTTTTTAAACTTTCCAACTCTGCGTTTTGCCCTCCGGCAGCATATGGGAGAAATATTCTGCTTGTTATGTATGAGACACAAGGCCATGAGTTTTGATGGTTTAAGGCAATTTATTTGCTTTCCTGTTTGAGTGGTTTGGATTATACTGAATAAAAACAATGTTTTTTGTGTGTGTGAAATGTTGCAGCCCACTTCATATTATTACAGTGAAACACAAAATAAGACAAGAACTGCAATTAAGACAGTGTGACGTATTCATGAAACACAAGCGGAACGGATTTCAGTAAATTGGACGTACGTATCCTAACGGAAATGGTTGCATCCGGTTCAGTGGGAGAATTTACATAAGAATCATTTTGATTTATAAACGTCTTACACAAATTCATTCTGCTCATGTTTCATGAATAAATCCCATTGAGTTAGTTGGTAGGATGCTTAGTGAAAGGAACAGCCATAATTATGGTAGTGAAGCATTATTGTAATCTATTGTAAGATTTTGATGGATTAATTGGGCTTGAATGATCTTTTTTTTCTCTCGTTTGATTCATCAGCCCGAAATGGATAAAAAGATTTTGAACGTGATCATTATTTTGTGAATGGCACGTTATCAGCAATGATGGGAACTACTGAGAATTTGTCTTTTTACATTTCTTGCTCATTTTTATAGTAATTAAAAAAAGTAATCTATGAAAGGTTATTGTTAGGTGATAAGCATTGTTAGTGGTACAAAACTATACATGACTTTTATTACAGCTGCAAATACACTACAGTTCAAAAGTTAAGTGCTAATAAGATTTCTTTAATGCTGTAACTAGGTAAGGACACATTAAATTGATCAAAAGTGAAAGTAAAGACCTTTGTAATGTCACAATAGATTTCTATTTCATATAAACGCTGTTTATGTTTAATAAGAAATGTTTCTTGAGCGGCAAATACCTTTAGAATGATTTCTGAAGGATCATGTGACTCTGTAGATTGAAAAAAAAACACTTTGCCATCACAGGAATAAAGTACATTATTAAAATAGATTTAGATTATTTTCTTACTGTAATTTTCATTAGAAGTAATGCAGCATTGGTGAGCAGAGACATCTTTCAACAATATAAAAAACTGTATTCTTACTGACCCCAAATTTTTTAACATTAGTTCAAATGGCTAATTTAATATATTTTGGTTGTGTGACTATAATAATCAACCCAGAAAATTACCTGTAAAAAAATAAAATAACAGCACAATGTTACCAAAGTGTTTTAATGGCTCAAATTGTTGCCGAAAGCAACTCTATAATTGTCGGCATCATGGAGTCGGTGCCAATTAAACAGGGCACTCAAACAGTGTATGGAAACTGAAGTCTCAAGGCTCAAAATCAATTAACTTGTGTTCTGATTACAGAATACTCAAGTAAATTAAATTAGACAATCAGGTTCTAAATAACACACAATCAGATTTTTTTTTATAATTCTGCCAATAAGTCTAATTGTTGCTTATTATACGTATCATAATTGTATTTGTATTTTCTCCTAGCAGTTCATATTCTCCTAACATTTCAGCTCAGGTCAAATTTTTAGTGTATTTCTGTGCTGTCAGGTTTTCTTTATATTTCAATACAAGCCACACTTTTAGTCAAAACATGAACTGGCTTCCCATTCCTTTAGAATGATCTTTTATTCTTGGCACTATGCTTGTGTTTTCAAATAACTAGATGTAGAGAGGCAAATCCTCCAGTGTGCTGAGCTGGATATATGCTACCTGCACTTTATTAGCATTGAAAGTGTTTTCCTACCGAAATGTGTCCAAACTCTCATTCCCGGTGCTCCTACTACCCAATTTCTTTAGGAGTGTGGTATACGTGTACATGAGGGCTGGAGATGGCTGTACATTGGAGGTGTGAGAGAGTGAAGAGAAAAAAACTGTCTCTCTTCCCTAATAGGGGAATTTATTAGTGTGAATCTCCTGGTCTCCTTTAAAGGCCCTCTGAAATTGAAGTGTCAGCTCTGAAGTCGAGCACATCAAATGCCCCTTGCAGCAAAACGTCTGTGTGTTACGTGAATGTGCGTGCGTGAGTGTGTGCGTGTGTGTGTGTGTGTGTGTGTGTGTGTGTGTGTGTGTGTGTGTGTGTGTGTGTGTGTGTGTGTGTGTGTGTGTGTGTGTGTGTGTGTGTGCCTTGTAAAATTGTCAGCTCTGAAGTCAAGTTCATCAAACGTTCCAACTTGCTGAGTGACTTGTCTGAGCAGAGCAGACACAGAGATCCAAAGGGTAATTACATTTCACCTTTAATACATGTGTGTGTGTGTGTGTGTGTGTGTGTGTGTGTGTGTGTGTGTGTGTGTGTGTGTGTGTGTGTGTGTGTGTGTGTGTGTGTGTGTGTGTGTGTGTGTGTGTGTGTGTGGTTTCTGGCTTCCTCGTATTCTGAAGTGCAATGATAGTGCAGAACAGAAAACCCAGACAAAATCTTTGTTGGTGTGTCTATCTGCCGGTCTGTCTCCAACCGTCCGTCTGTCTGTCCATCCGTCCACCTGATGTTGGTGATGACCAGAGGTGGGACAAAGTCATTGTTATGCAAGTCACAAGTAAGTCTCAAGTCTTTGCCCTCGAGTCCCGAGTCGAGTCGAGTCAAAGATGAGGCAAGTCCCGAGTCGAGTCAAAAGTCAAAGCTAACAAGTCTCAAGTCGAGTCCAAAGTCCTACCATTTTAGTTTCGAGTCATTTCAAGTCCTCTTACCACAGAAATAAAATGTTTACAAATAATTTATGTATGTAAGATTTGTATTTATTTAAACCTCTTTTTATACAATGACATTTATTTAAATACAGTAAAAAAAACTAAAAAATAAGTGTAGGCCTAGTAGGCTGTGTTATGTATCCTGATTGACTTTATGATTAGTTAAATCTGTTTTGCACATGCATGGTATAGAGTTAACCATTTCAGACAGTACAGGAAGGCCTCTGTCTCGTTCACTTCACGTCTGTGGGCGTTATGCTCAGCTCGGTGTGGCCCAGGGACGGCGCCACGATTCCAGTTTTGGATGGGCCAGAACAATTGTGGGTGGGCCTTAAATTAAAAATTTTATTTAAAAAAAAAAAAACGTTATTCAATCACTGTTTAACCTAATAAAAATATTGACTAATATAGCCTACTGTTATATTATCTGTGCATATACATAATATAGATTTCAATAGCTTGATGTTCTTTAAATATTTTGTTGCATTGTTATCCGCGATCGCATGGTTCTGACTACAGAAGAGTGCTTTGGAATCTCCATTACACATGAAACGCATCATACCTGGGCTGCGTTTCCCGATAACATTGTCTCTTAGCGCACTACGAAGACTCTTAAGGTATAACTTAACTAAAGGTATACTACCACTAAAGTTATATCTTGCTAGGGGTCTTCAGGGCTCTCATCCACTCGCGAGGCATAGGAGCTGGTGCCTGATTTTGACGACTTCATTAAGTTTTTTTTTATAGAAAACTCTTCGTTTTGAATAAATTTGTTTTGTATAAATTGTATCTTAATTTTGATCAATGTTTTATCAATCAATTGCCCGTATTTAATAAATAATAAGCAAATATATAGCAGACAAATTAATAACCTTAGTGTAATTGACAGAATTACTAACAACTATTTTGCTACCTAAAAGTTAAAGATTTTTGTGTCATGCATGTCTATTTCCCTCATATTAAATATAAAACGCATGTGGACTGATATTTTTCCAATGTCTGGACTCCTTTATTAATGGAGTATATAAACAGACGTTTCAATATATTGGTATTAAATGCATTTTCTGAGAATTTATATTTCAAGTTCTTACTGCAAATGTCGAAATGCGCGCTCTTTGGTCCATCGTGCTTGAGCTATTTGCGCGATATAATTTTATGACACAACATTTTGAAATGTAGGCTTAAATCAAACACATTTTAATACAAATTCTATACGTACATACATACATACATTATATATATATATATATATATATATATATATATATATATATATATATATATAAATATATATAAATGGAAAACAAAAACAAACAAAAAAAAAAATTCTGGCTGACTCCCGTTCCAACGTCTATGCACTAATGTACCTCATATAATCCAGGTTCAAAAATCCCTATTTTTGTTAGCATGAACCAGCAGGGGAGGCGTCGTCTACTGTCTCCTTGATACAGTAAATATGCAGCAGCTAGTTAGGGTACATCCGATAAGGTGCTTAGCATTCGTTCAAAACTTACCTTTCTTCGTGCAAATTCGGGTAGCCTATTGAACAAAGTTGGATGTTATGGCAGCACCGCATGTTTTGCAAATTGCAACTCGTTTTTCTCGACTACCTCGTAATTTTTTATAGCCAAACGAAACTAGCTTTGGTATCATTTTGCCAACTGGCGCGTTGTTGTTTGTTGCGCTTGCAGTGATTGGATGTCTTGCAGGCAGTGCGCGTGCTCTCTGCATGCATACAGGTGGTGCACATTTTTTTCACAGATGCAGCTACACTGAGAGCGGCGCGGCCGTGTGAAATTTCTTTTTCAAAAAAATTCATGGGAAGTAGCAAGTCTTCTCGAGTCAAAAGGTGCAAGTCCAAGTGAAGTCACGAGTCATTGATGTTAAAGTCCAAGTCGAGTTGCAAGTCTTTGTACATTTTGTCAAGTCGAGTCTGAAGTCATCAAATTCATGACTCGAGTCCAAGTCACATGACTCGAGTCCACAACTCTGGTGATGACACACATGATGTTGACAAAATAATTAGATTCCTCCAAACAACTGCATATCAATCATTTATAAATGCTAAATTTTATATCAGCTTTTTATTTCAAGCAATTTCAGCTTTGAAAAACATGAAGTTAAAAGCCAATAACTGAAGACAACCTCATCTGTGTGAGTCAGATTATCACATCAGCCAAACATCTGACATAAGGGATCGGTTACAGTTCAGTTACACGCCGCTAAGATGCCAACGTGGTGACTGATATATCTGTTTACCCAGCTTTACACTGGAGGATCCCTTTGTTTTCCTGTCAAGGTCAAGGGTAATTCTCTTAAGGATCGCTCTGTGCCGTGGCCTTTGCATGTAATGGAGAACTAGATCATAATTTGTGTCCAGCAGGAGAAAGAGCGAGAGCGATCGAGGACGAAGGAGTGACCTTCAGTCCAGGCCCCTGTGGTCTGTCTGAAAGTGTGCCAGCAATAATCAGAGACTATTTTTGACTCTCTATCATGTAGATAAAATGGGTCACTGCGAGCTGGCCAGGCCCATGAAGAACACACACACATGCACACACACACGCCATGGCTAATCTCTTAAATCAAACTCGCCCTGCGTGGGTTCTTCACTGATGTACGATGCACCAGGGATGGTGCAACCATATGCTCTTAATATTTCACTGACATAAAGTTACAGAAGTAGGATGGATGGATAGATAAATTGATAGGTAGATGAATAGGCCAAGGCAATTTCTTCAAGCAGCTCAGATAATCTTGATGGACCTTGATGGGAGCCTTACTACGTTTTCCGCTCTTCTTTAGTGCCTAACTGTCCTTGTCTCATTCCTGTCCCTCCATAGGGCCTGTAAATTGAACGTTCCCGTGGTTGTGGTTTGAGGAGATTGTGCTTTAATAATGAATGAAATAAAAGCTGTTTCTCAATGTTTTATGAATGATGCTCTCCCTAGGCACTCCTTAATGAGATGTATTCCAAAACAAGAGCGTGCTCGCTCTGAAAGCCATACATTTTTTCAATTTGTGACAAAAAAAATCTTCATTTTAACTTTGGCTTTACCAACTAATTGGCATTCGATCACCAGTTTAGGGGAATCAACTCTTCTCTTCTCTTCTCTTCTCTTCTCTTCTCTTCTCTTCTCTTCTCTTCTCTTCTCTTCTCTTCTCTTCTCTTCTCTTCTCTTCTCTTCTCTTCTCTTCTCTTCTCTTCTCTTCTCTTCTCTTCTCTTCTCTTCTCTTCTCTGTCCCTCTATTTATGAGTGTATTTAGAATGCCATATTCATGAGCAGAGTGGCACAAAAGCGTGAATGGCTGGTGCCACGTCTGGTTTTTGCAGATAAACACTGCGTCGCTGGGCGCACTCTATAGCCCCGTATTTATTCAGCTTTTTCCTGCTCCCTTTTCGATTCACAAAATCGGGGTGTGAAATACGTGGGTCTGGGCCAGGATGTGTTGCCTGTTCCACAGACCTTAGAAAACCTCCCATGTGGACCACTCCAGTTGAGAGAATGATATTATTCTGGTGGCCAAAGCATCCACAAAATGTTGCTTCTCTTACACAGGAAAACTGTGTGTGTGTGCAAGATAATAATAATAAGAAATGTTTCTTGAGCAGCAAAGCAGCATATTAGAATGATTTCTGGAGGATCATGTGACACTGAAAAATAAAAATTCTGTTTTTATCATCACAGGAATAAATTATATTTTAAAATATATTAAAATAGAAAGCATGTAAATAATATTTCACAAAAAAAGTTTGCAATATTTACTGTATTTTGATCAAATGAATGCAGTCTTGGTGAGCTTAAGAGACTTTATAGCCTTTCTGTAGAACCCCCTTTCTCTTTTCCACCTGATGTGTGGCACCCTGTCTATTTGCTCCTCGTTATTGCCTTCTCTCTCTTTTCTCTCCTCCACGCTCTTTGTGAGGAAACGGGAACGTTTATGAGGTCCCTCTATTGAGTGTGTACTCATAAAACCCAGGGTTATGTTTTAGCCGGCCTGCCCTCTAGGCCTTGATTTTGCAAAGAAGAAGCTGTTCTGATATGAACTCACTCTGGAGAAGTGGCTAATGTTCTTTATATGCTGCTTGGCACTGAGGAGCATTTTTATTTCTCTGAAGCTGCCCTTTAATAGCTTAAGAGACTAAATTGCATTTTCAGGTATGTTTATGGTATGTATCTGTCTGTACTGTATTATCTCAGATATACCGTAGCAGAAATAAAACTGGACACAAATGAGACAATTATAGTGATACTGTAAGAATCTTGTAAGAATCGATCATTGAAAAACATAAATCAACTACTAATTTGAACATGGGCACCTCTCAATTTGATTTAACTTATTTGCACCCCAACGCCCCCACAATAGAGATATATTAACTTGTCTGTTGGTCTTTTTCATATGATCACTGCTATCTTACAGACATTAATAATTATTCATATTAGTTAATGTGACACAGTTGGTTTACTGTTCGACTTTTCTCTTCCATCTGCCTGTAACTGAACCTTAAAACTCTTTTCCCCTAAAGATGCAGATGTGGGTTTTGGGAACTTTCTACCTGTCAGTAAAATACATTTTGTAACTGACCTTAGGTTTGAGCGATCTGATTGGCTCTCTTGTGATTGTGAGTGGGGTAAACTCACACCATTTAACACCATTTCACTTAAAGTTTGTGAATACTGAACAAACAATAGTTTTATGTAGGGGAGGGTGATATGACCAATATCTATCTATCTATCTATCTATCTATCTATCTATCTATCTATCTATCTATCTATCTATCTATCTATCTATCTATCTATCTATCTATCTATCTATCTATCTATCTATCTATCTATCTATCTATCTATCTATCTATCTATCTATCTATCTATCTATCTATCTATCTATCTATCTATCTATCTATCTATCTATCTATCTATCTATCTATCTATCTATCTATCTATCTATAGATCAAATATTTTTATTTATTTATTTTCTTCTTTTTTCACATCCAGCGACACATTGTTTAAATAGCAAATGCATTTGTGCCCATGAGTGTGCTGGTCTGAAAACGAGGTGTGTTCAGGTGCATTGTTGGTACGTTGCTAAAGACTGCACCATTGACCAACTGAAACCTGGTCCAAAGTCAATTGCGCAGTATATTTTTTGTGTTATTTAAAGGGGCGCATTAGTATGCCCTTTAACATGCGTACACTCTGCTTATTACACTAGCTAGGGATGCGTAGAAGCACACAAACATTTTTAAATATTATAATATAAAAATTAAAGGATTCCTCTCTGTGGAAGCGGCACGAGCACAGTTGGCTTGTAAAGGAATGGGAGATGAGGTTGATTGCACATTATGCCCAAAACACTCCAATTACTCATTAAGAGACTAAGGACAACCTTTTTAGACCATGTGCCGGGTGCACAGACCATTTTTCCCTTCGTTATAGCATTCGGACAGTGCACTTGTGCTGTACGCTTTATAGACCATGCACTTAGATCGTTAAAATAGGGTCCTCAAGCTTACTGACGACAGTGAAGTAAACAGTGATAAAGAAAGAGCAAAGAAAACAATACAATACAAAAACTACAATAGAACAAAGACACAAATTAACCTACCTGAAAAACTTCAAGCAGTAGAAATACTACATAAATTAAAGTTACAAAAGTGTTTCAGTTAAGAGCAGTGAGAACTTTTCTCTTTTTGGTTGTTTGATTAACATTAATAATGACAGCAAGTACTGTAAATGTGGATGCTGTCACTATAAGACAGACTGCACAAATCCATTTTAATCTCTCTCAACTATTGTTCACTTAAAACATAAATGACTGTTTACATGCAAATACACGGTCACTTTGACACATAGGTATGCGCATTCAACCGTTTAAGCCTAATTAGGCAGCAAAAAGCACTCAGTTCTCATGCGCTCTATAGAGCAGTGGCTTCATATGACGCATCTCTCAGACAGTGCTGAGAAACGGTGTCTCAGAGAGTGCGCGCATATAGCAAATCGAGTTCTCTTTCGCTGCATACTGCGCTTCAACGGGTTGAAATCAAGCTTTTGTGACCGTGCAGCACAGCAATGTCACATGAGACGCTAGTCCAAAATCTCTACCGGTTGACAAATACCTGTTAACCGTGTCTATATCGCCCACTCCTAGTTTTCTTTGTAATATGTTTTGTGTGATATTTATAAGCAGATGTTTTATTTAGGCTGTGTTTCTCTCCGTCTCTCTGTCTCTCATTCTGCCTTTTCTTTTGAAATGTTCCATTATCCGTACCCCATACCTGCCCTTCCTGACTTCTGCACTTTCTGTCTTAAAGGCGAAATCCCAAGACAATAACAGACACATAAATAAATTAGACTTATCTCCAACAGTGCTCCTGTACCATCTTCATCACACAGATTTGAAATGTGTGTGTTCGTCAGATCGAGACCCATATTGCAGTGGTTTGAGCAGATGGAGCAATAAAATAGGATTCTCTTTCCTTCTCATTCTTTGTCTTTCTTTCTCCAGCTTGCTAAGTCCAGCTCTTTGAGATCTTTCCTGTCCACATTGTTTCTACGCCTCATGACACTGCAAATTATGGGACTGACTTCCGTTAAAGGGGCTCTAAGCGATCCTGGGTGGAGTAACTTCTTGTTGTCGTTCGAAGTGTTGTCGAACAAAATAGAGGCTGGCTAGACCCTACCTCCTCCCCTCTATGCTTCCTGAAACAGTCATGAACTCCGCCTGAGTTCTTGCCACTTTTCGAAGGCTTTTCCGATGTAAATTCAGGACTTTGCGCGTTCCTTCTCCTTTTTTCTTTTCGCTGCAAGTTGATCATCAGAACGTCGTCTCTTTGGTCGTGTGTCGGCCATATAAAAATCATAAATGTTGAACTTCCCTCTTTATGCTTCTCTCTTCTACCCTCCCCTGTCGGTTATTGGCTGGAGCACTGTTTATTATGTTTCATTGTCCAGACTGCCTAAGTTTGTTTTTGTTGCTGTTTGTGGAGCTTGTGTGGACTACAGAGACCACATTTTTTCACAGTGTGTTCAGGGGACAGGCAGCTAGCGGATAGTGAGGAGATGTTTGCTGTATGTGACCAAAAAAGGTTTGGCCTAAAAAGCACGTAACATCGCTTAAAGCACCTTTAAACTGTAAACAATCAGTAAAAGGCTCACTCTATGAACGAAATAAGGGGAACAATGGGTACAATGAATGTTACTATTCTACTCACCCTTTAATTGTTGAACATTAAAAGTGGAAACTTAAAAGTGTAAAAGCATTAACATTACTTCAACAGACCATGAATAACCCCAAAAGCTCAATTCTTTCCACAGCAATATTACGGCCGGTTTAAATAACACTGTAGTAGTAATATTTGTCTATATTATGCACTGTATGTTGCTTTAATCAAAAATGTTCATTAACGTTAGTATTGAATGATAATATTTCAAAGTGCTTTTCTGTCAATTTCACCGATAACAAACTGTATTTACCTGCTTTAGAAACGTTCCAGTAAACACTGCTAATAGGGATTTTAAAGCATCCATGAAAGAACAAACCTGGAAAGAGAAGTGAGGATTTGGGGAGAAAGAAACTAGAGATTATTGGTGCATTCCAATGAATCATTCATGAAAAATATTGTAAAGTAAATCGGGAGAGTAGACCACAAACGCGCAGGACGTGTGTTTTTTCATACGGTTACAGCGGAATACAAAGAAAAATAAAATAATTAGGAGGAAAAGAACTCAGCAGATTGTAAAGAGCTCTTGCTACAGATATTCTTGTCATACCACATATCACATTAAAGCACCCCAAATAAGCTATTTTAAGGGTTCCTAATTTAGTTTTGGTGGTGTCCTACAACAGGTTTACATGCGTCAAAGGTAAAAAAAACACTTTAATTTTCTCATAATATACATTGCACATCACCTAATTTTTCAATGATTCTCAAACGACTCCTCGGATGAATCAGCCTCTCTAAATCCCACCTTTCCTCAAGCTACTCTGCTCTGATTGGCCAGATGGCCCAGTCTGTTGCTTGCTCTACCACTTCCAGCACTTGTTTCAGTAGCTAAACGCCCATTACATAACTGAACTTCAGCTCCGGGGGCTTTCTAAAGCTCAGCGATTGTACACGCTGTAACAAAGACAGTAACAATGACGTCAATTTTACCATATCATTCAAAGCTAGAGTCCCGTGATGAAACATTGGAAGAACTAGTTATTCAACCTGAACCTTCATTACAAGGACGACTTGAACAGGATATTTCTCGGGTATATTATGAGATGTTGCAACTGTAATTCCTCACCATCAGCATTAACAAGTGTATGTCCATCAACAAACCTATGTGTATATTTATAAATGCAGGAACTGCATCAATAACAGTACACATGTTAGCCGAGCACTAACGTGAATGATTGATGTAACATTAAAGTTTATAAAACTAATCTTGCTCCATCCTTTATCTTTACTCAAGGTAGTAATAACGACAGACAATCTGCATTAATAGACACAGTTTTAGGTAATAATGCCCACAGCCGAGTTAGCTGGTTAGTTGGAAACTTACACAATATAAAAGATCAAGCAATTTGCAAATCCCGCGTTGAACTCCAAGATTTGAGAAGCAGTCATCAGTAAAACCCCACGTTGAAAGGCAGGTCAAGTTGTTTGCGGGCGGACAACGTACAACATAAGGCAAAACTATGTATTTTGCCACAAATTATGCAATTGTCTTATCTAGTGATTTACAGTAGGCTAGATCTGTGGCGCTGTGAGATTTGACTTGTTTAGGCGGTTCAGAGTCGATTCCTTCTTTTGGAAGACAGTAACTTTATTATACTGTGCACTTTCAACTTTACAACTTTGCAGAACGTTTACATTCACAAACAGCTATATTACACACTGCATTAAAGGAAATATTCGAAAAAAATATATTAGGGCCACTTAACTAAGCGTCATGTTATTCTTCTTACGTCTGAAAATAAAACATGACGGAAAAATTACAGCTTAACTTACAGTCAAACTGACGGATAAGGCTTAGGTCTATTTGTAACCCACCTTATGGTTTGAAATGATTTGTTTTAGTCTTTTTGAGTGGAAGTTCCTCAAACTGGAAGAGCCTCCCATAATTCAAAACGCAGTAAGCACGTCAGGAAAAAGGTGCGTAGAGTTCCAAATCCGCCTCATCACACCTGACTTTAATTTCCAACTGCACTCACAGAGCTTGATTAGCCGGTTCAGGTGTATTTGATTAGAGTTGGAGCTAATCTCTGCAGGAAACAGGTCTGAGCTCCCCTGCTCTAATGCTGCCTTCAAGGGATGTCAGAATGATCGTATTTACGAGATGAGCACACATGAATGTCACAGCACTGTTGTAATTACCGGTAGGAAACTCTGGATTTACTTTGAACATCAGAGTTGGGGTCATGTCGGTTAAATAAATACTCTGATAGCAAATTGCTATTAGCCATATCATTTTTTTTGTTTGTTTGTAATTTGAATGTACATTTATTTGGTTGTATTTTGTGTATATATTAGCTGTAAAGCTGGCTAAGAAATATTGCCTACTGATCCGGTTTATGGTGCAAAATGTACACCTTCTCCCTACCACAAAATGGTGCATAAAACATTCAAAGTTTCTGTTCTTTTAGGCAAACTGATGGAACAGAATTTTGCTGCACTATGTACCATACTAATATTTCTCAAGTTCAATTGACCGTTCGCAAAGACCCGCCCCCTTTAGTTACTGCTGCTATGTCCGACAAGCCATGGCGCTCTCGCACCACACACGTTCTTACATGGAGAAAATACATCGCGGAGCAAAGAGGACGCTGACAACACGCCGACAGACAGGACAGAGCAAGTTACTTTTGATATGAAGCATTTTTTAAGAAATGTAAACAATAAATACCGTTTTGTGGCTCTTTAATGTATCGTGATCGCTGTAGCGCCTCAGTTCAAGCTGCTCGTGAACCGATCATCTCTTCCTTCTAGTTCATTGATAAGCATCAAATAAACATGAATGAAAACTAACAGAAATGTTGTTGTACCGTCAGTACACACCAGTACACGCACCTGTCAATCAAACTTGCGGCGAAGGGTGAATTGCCCTTTTTTTTTCTCGCCACTGCCACTTTACCCAGCTGTCCAATCACAGTGGAGGAGGGGCCGGACAGATAGTATACTGACCAACCATCCTTCTTATACAACAACTGAACAACAATGGAGAATTTAATAGTTGCATGTTTTCTTTGTACAACACATCTAATTTATATCTTGGTAAACAAGTAAAACAAGTACAAGTTTATTGGTATTAAAAATATTTGTGTTAGGGGCAAAATTGTTTAGTGTGGTGGAAATGTATTATTATTATTATTTTTTTAACTGGGAAGGTGGATTTTTTGGGGGGAAAAATATTAAATTGTGAAAGTTAATTTCATTATTTGTTTAGATTATCATAGTGTTATGCATAATACTTTTATGATGGATTTTCATATTTTAAGATTGAAAGTCTGGCTCTAAGACAGGGGCCAAATAAAATCTAAACATTAAATACATTTTACAAGTCAAACCTTTTGAAAATAAAAATGCTTGATGTTGACCCCCCACAACCCCCCAACCCAGTTATGAGTTCCAAGCACTTAAATAAATTGAGTATGAGGCATGGCTTATGAAAGATGGTTATATGGTTTTAACTTATAGTCAATTAGTTTAAACTAATGATGACTCACTCTTTGTGGTTTGCTTTAGGCTAATTAATTATTTGTTAGCTATCATGCATAACTCATACAGGTAGTGTAAAATTGATGCAAGAGTATTCATGTATGCTCACCCACTGGTACAATGGGAAAGCACTTGCTGTTATTTGTTTACCTGAAAACAGCAGTAGATAGCATGTGAATTGCACACCACATGTGCATCCATCATTTCAAATGGTTGTACATGTGCTGAAAACGCTTCCCATTTTTGTCACATCTTTATAATGGCTCGTAATCTAAACACGTAATTAGGAACCTCACAGGACTTGATGGCAGTAGAAGGCTGAATCCCAAATTGCATACAATTCATCCTAAATTGTTTGCGAGATTAGGATTAGTGTGTCCCAAACCACAGTGCGTTGAAAATAGTATGTCAAAGTTGCTCAGATGGTATATTACTTCCTGTGGACTTTCAAAATAGACATGCGTGCATGTGTTTTGGTTTGAATTATATACCTATAATTCTTTGCAGTCCTTATATAAGAAGATTGGTTTGCTATGCTTATCTGATGCAATATCAAGACAGTTGTTGTGATATGTTTCAGTACTGTTGTGCTAGTTTGTATTTATATAAACTTTAGGATGCATGTTTACCCTCATAACACTTGCATATGTGAAGCTACTATGTATAATGGTGTCTGCAAAATGCCTCAAATGTTGATGTACATCATTTTTAAAAGTGTATACTTTACCTTTCATGCCCACGCTTGCTGATTTTACACAAAGAAAAACTCACAACAAACCCTTACGTATAGTCAGAATACATTATGTAATCTAATGCACTTTAGTAGTGCTGTATGGAAGATTCATTTTTCTTCAGAGAGCTGCATTTTGAAAGACTCTCAAGATATTTGCTGCCACACACATATCAATGTGTTTTTTGTGTAAACGTAAAACCTTCAGAGGTTGAAAATACAGTGAAGATCTCAGGTTTGCTAACTTCTTGCTGTGTAAAGAGTTGCACAAGCTCTATTTCCTCAGATGTCTTGCAGTATATGTCGGATATGTGTGTGAATGAGAAAGAGGGAGAGATTTTTGTCTTGACTTAGGTTTTGTAGCTATATCTCTAGAACACAATTATGAAGACACAATGTACTTAGTATACTCAGATCCATTAAGCGCACTGTATTTTAGGATCCATTTGTTTTGTTGACGCAAAAAAAATCCCAAAATGGGTCACTCAATTTTGTTTTTCTATCTTAAGATAGGCCAAACCTTTTTTTTCTGCCTCTCTGGGGTGAATTCACGAAACCGTTACACCGCTTTTGCATGTGGTACTTTAGAACTGTCTTATTCACCAACCACCCACAATCCAATTTAACCAAATTCTGAAATATGGTTACTACAATAATTTCTGGTCAAATTGAGTGCATTGTGGGATAATTATTTCTTACAGTGTGCTTTGTTGTGTACTGCACATTTTACCCAATGTAGTAGGTCATCTGAGTTTTCTCTGCACGGAAATAGTAAGAGGCGCATGCTAGTCTGCTATTCCAAACATAGCCATTCTGGTAGATGTGGCTTTTTCTAGCTGACCATGTTTTTTTAGTTGATCTGACCGCATAAGGTCAGTATCAAGGACATGCATGTACTGTATGAACATATTGTGGCAGAACTACGTGTGACCATTTTGTTCTTTGTGATTTCAGTGATGAAAACAAGTAAAATATGCAGTAACGCTTTATTTTAAAGTGTCCTTGTTACACGTTACATGTACTTACATACTAATAACTGTAAATTATGCATAATTACATTACTAATCCTCAACAAAACCCTAATCCTACCCAAACCATATAGTAAGTACATCATTTAAAATAGTAATTTTTTTTTAATGCTATGCTATTTAATAGCAAAATTACATTAAACAGACTGTGGGTAATCTATTTAAATGTGTAAACAACATACATGTAATGTCATAAATGTGATGATATAAATACAAACATAAAACCCACATAATTCTTTACTGAAACATTTATTTAAATTCAATCTACGAGATAAGACATTTATCAGACGCTTAAGCGTCAGACACTTAAATTATATCATACACAGTTTCTGTCAATCTCATGTCAATCTTGAGTTCCTATAGAGTAGTATTGCATCCTTCATATCTCTGAAAAGTCTTTAGTTTTGTCATATTTATAAAAGAAAGATACGCTGTATCAAGTCTTTCCGAATAAAACCGCGCGGCTGGAAGTGTCAGGAGCGCGCGCAGCTATTATGTTGAGAGCGTCTGAAAGCTGTGACATCCGTAGAAAACGTGGAGAAAAAAAGTTGCCTTAAAAAAACGACGGCTTTCAATCAGATTCAGCCATACATGTATGATCCAGAATCAGATCCAAAGGCTGAAATTAAAGAGGAGCAGCAGCAACAACGACTACAGCAGGACGTCTCTATGTGGTAAAGTTATATACTTGCTAGTGTGTATATTTGCTTAGCGGTTTGTGTAAATGACTAATTTCTACTTTCATTATGTCGACGTAATATTTTATTTGCTCATTTTGAAAAAGGTGTTCATGTGGGAAGTGCACATCACATGATCCATTGATAAATTAACTGTACGTGATCATGTTGTTTACTTGATGCGCACTTACGCACCGATAGCCAACAACACACAGGCAGACATTTGAAGCAGTTTTACTCACCGCCTGCAGTTACAACGCATGACCGGGAATCTTTATCGTTGAGGCCGCTCCATCTTTCAGCATTAGACGATGAGCAAATCCGGAGTTGAACCGGGCCTTGTTTATAAAACAATCATCGCCAATATTCACCCTCACGCTCAGTCATGGCGATATCAGGAGACAGCTTTTCACATTTTAATATCACAAGATCTCGTGGCACGTCAGACCCCTATTCCTTAACCATCTATAGAGCCGTTTAATATGTAAGACAGCGTATTTGAATATTCCCTTATTCAAACTTGTGCATGTTTTTCAATAACAAAAAGTAGCTTGATACTGGAAAAGATGGACTATTGAAAAAAGTATAAGTACCACCGCTGGTCTGTGTTTGTGGTCTAGAATTTGTCCCTGTGTGTCGCAGGCGAGTCTTTGCAGCACCAGGAGATGTAAATTTGGTCTGCAGCCGAGCGCAGGGCTGGCAAGAGGAGGAGAAAATGAAAGGGTGGATGAGAGGATGCAAGAGAGAGGCAGTTCTGTGCCTGTGGGCATGATGAAACATGAATGGTCTGAGGCAGAGGGAGGGATTTAAGGGTCGTCAGGCAGGGCTGTCTGGGCCAGAAAAGATAGTCCAGGTCCAGTTGAAGAGCACCACTCTGGAGGGAGATTGATGGAAAGGGCTTCTGTCGTCCATTTCATCCCTTGTTTTTTTTCTCATCTTCTCATCAAACAGCCCCAAAGGGCATCAGCATTGAGCTTCAGCTGTGTGAAGGTCAGGCATATACCAAG
The DNA here is from genome assembly GCA_023029165.1 of Gobiocypris rarus. Taxonomy (NCBI): domain Eukaryota; kingdom Metazoa; phylum Chordata; class Actinopteri; order Cypriniformes; family Gobionidae; genus Gobiocypris; species Gobiocypris rarus. The sequence goes on from CM040930.1 coordinate 25,849,431, forward strand.
GGTCCGGCACATCTGTGCTGGAGATGCATGCTTGCTCATACGTGTGCCCACACACACACACACACACACACACAGCCTTATGGAGGTGTGTGTTCGCTCGGCCCGCAGCCTAAAGCAGGGCAGCTCAAATCCGCCTGTCAAAACAAAGCTGTCCAGCATCATCCTCTCTAAGGTCATTCTTCTATGCATGTGCGTTTCCTCTGAGATTTCGCTTGGGGAGGGGAAGCACATCACCACTCTAAAGCCAGATACTCTGACGCCAAGGTTCATATCATTGACGCATCATTAATAATTAATCCATCTAACTGCAGGCTTGTCGCTCACACTTCCTGTCGGCATCACCCGCTATGTAGCAATGTATACCAAAATATTTGTGACAGCACTAAATATATCAAAAGTGAAATGATTTTTGCGTTCTTTTACATCCATCTTTCTTGTTCCCTCCCTCCCTCTCTCTCTCTCTCTCTCTCTCTCTCTCTCTTTTACACCCAGTGGATTAATTTAACAAGCTGTCGAATGCTGGTTCTTTGAGGTCCTCGTTAAGGCTGTCATGTAGAATCTCTTCTTGACTGTTGGCTGCCATGACTAATTGACTTATTCTGCAGGCCTAAGCGATGCTGAAAGCACTCATATTTCATCTTGTCCGTTCTTTATTAGCTTCTTTTTTTTTTTTTTTTGGAAAGGTGGGTGAAGTGTCAGTTGGCGATATGAGCCGATAAGAGCGGTAAGGGACCCTGCGGCCGGGAGGTAAGGGTATCGAGATGTCTGTGACATCACGTCCTGTGACCATGGATGCCGTTGCTCTGGATATCTGCATCCCATCTCACATTGCAGCATTCTATCTCTGTGATCTTCCTTCCTCTCTATGTACCCCACACATTCACTCATAGCATCCTCCTACAGATTGAGAGCTCTCGTTTTCTCTTTATCTTTGGGCTGAGTTCATTATCTTTTATCAAGATTAAAGGCTTTCTCTTTATCTTTTCATTGCTCCCCCCACACACTACCGTTTGCATCAAAAGAGGACTTCGTTCACTCGTGTAATGACTGCATCAATCTGAGTTTGCAGACTATGTCAATAATGCACAGGCATTAGCACTATTTGAGGTTTGTCTGTCATTTTCTGTCACGCTTAGATTTTCAGGACTGAATTTTGAGCGCGAGCTGGTTTCATTGTGATGCCAAAAAATGCTAGAAATATATTTTACCCAAGTATGTGAGCACTTGATTAACAAATGACATTGCTTTCAATAAGGTCCAATTTGTTAGCATTAGTTAAGGGTTAATGAACTGACAATTTTCTTGATCTAGGTTAATGTTAATTTATAAAAATAATTAACAATTACAGTTAAGCAAAATAATAAGCCACTCAAGATCATGTGTTTCAATAATTTTACTGTAGTAAAAGGGTGTTTTTGCTAATATTAAAGCAATATTACTATATATACAGTCGTGGTCAAAAATTGACATACACCATATAGAATCTGCAAAGATATTTTATGTAAAATATGTTTACACAGTCCACAAGACAGCTGAATTGATAAAAAGAAATACCCTTTTCAAAAGTTTACATACCATTGATTCTTAATGGAACACTCATTTTCCAACTCCCCTAGAGTTAAACAGTTTTCAAATCCATTCAGCTGATCTCTGGATCTGGCGGTAGCACTTTTAGCATAGTTAAATTCATTTTAGCATCAGCTCATTGAATTTGATTAGACCGTTAGCATCTCGCTCAGAAATGACCAAAGAGTTTCTATATTTTTCCTATTTAAAACTTGACACTTCTGTAGTTATATCGTGAACAAAGACCCACGGAAAAATAAACATTTTGATTTTTCTAGACCGATATGGCTAGGAACTATTCTCTCTTTCCTGCTTAATAATCAAGTAACTTTGCTGCAGTGCCGTGCAGGCACAATGATAGATTGCCTAAAAATAACCAACATTACAACCTGCTTGCACAAGGAGCGTGCCTAGAGTTAATGTCTATTTATATTTTTAAATAACTTAATAGAAACAAAATTATATAAATAATATTATTAAATACAATATTTTACATACAATTATTATTTATATTGTAAAATTATGCATTGCATAAAACTATACAAAAATTAGAATAACATTTTATATATATATATATATATATATATATATATATATATATATATATATATATATATATATATATATATAATATTCTTTGTATCATTTTTGTTGTTGTTGTAAGTTATGACAAAATAAAAATAAACATTAAATAAAGTCACATTTAATATTTAATAATAACAATAATTATTTTCATTTTGCAGTTTGATAGGTTTTTGTAAAAATAAACATTATTAGTTTGTTTATTCATAATACATGGTTACGTGTCATGAAAATCATGTCAATTTTAACATAGGGCTGGGCGATATATCGAATATTAGAGATAATATTGCAATAATTTTGACGACGATGTAAAATTTTAAAATATTGTGAATATCGAATATTTCAAATTCAACATGCATACTTTCCGAAAAACATTACCAGATAACGCAAGGCTCTGCTTCCACCGTTCACTAAACATTGGAAGCAGAACAGTTAAATATATACGCGCAACACATGACAAAGAAAGCAACAGAAATGATCGGGATTCAGTTCTTTCGTGGATTATTGGGTTTCAGTGGTCAAACAAATGTAAAAATGCACGTGCTGAAGTATTCAGGTAAACACTGTATTGTATGTCTTTAGTGAACGTACACAAAGTTGAATGAGAAATCGTGTGTTACAATGAATTTGGTCCGTGTGGCTCTTAAAGGGCCGGAGCTCATATTCTGTGTAATTTAATGTTAATCAAACAACAACAAAAAATAGAAAACCACCCCATGCTTGGCTAAACAACTTCAATATATTTATTAAGATTTAGCCTATAGTTAATTTATAGAGTGAAGACTGAGCAGTTTTTTTAATATATATATTAGATTTTTGATTTATTTCTTGACTTGAAATAAATAGACCCACTGTAGCTGAAAATAAAGCATTGTTTTTGTCATATTGTTTGTAATTTGCATGTTTTGCTTATTTAAAAAAAAAAAAAAGATAAAATAAAAAATCTATATTGTAATTATAAAAGCACATTTTAAAAAAATATTAAATTACTCGTATCATGATTTAAGATTTTGGTCATCCCAACCTGTTCAGTAAAAGCAAACATTTTGTATTTGGTTCTATATAATTTGGGCAAAATAATTTTTATTTTTTTAAATTTAAAAGCAATTGCAAACATATTGCAAGATATATATCGAATATCTCAAAAATGTTGACAATATCGAGATATAATTTTTTTTTTGATATCGCCCAGCCTTATTTTAACTATACTTAACCCTTTCATGCATGAAATATGGAAAACATTATCTAGATTTTTTAAAAGATTCTTTTTATTACTTTAATGTAATGCTAAAATTGAAAGCCATTTTCATTTTTACAAAGTTCAGTTTTATTTAAAAATGATTGAACTGTTCACGTGTGTGGACACCATGCAACAAATGGCATATAAATGCAGTCCATTTACCATTAACAACTAACATGGGACAACAACAACAAAAAAAAAACACTGATGACAATATGGAACATTGTGTTTTTATTATGTCATGTTATGCTATGTATATCAGCCCAGTTACTAAAGAGGGTCATAAAATACTAACATATTCATCATACTTTACTGTACATACTAATATATATATGATATAATAAAATTATATATGTTTATTCTTGGCACTTGGCACATAGCTTTAGATTAATGATGTCATCAAGCAATGAATATTTGGAATACAAGACAGTAGCTACTGTTGCAATATTGCTGTCATTCTACTGACACTGTCCTCAAGTGGTTTGGAGAAAATTACCATGACAAATTAACCCTAAATGGAGTTAAATTAACTGTCCATTCATGTATATGTAGAAACTAGAAATAGATTAATACATGGCGTATAAGTTATTGCGTTAAACTGATACTGGCAAGATTTTACAATAAAGTAAAATTTATTAAAGCATTCTTGGCTGCTGTTGTTATTGAAATTTTATGGTTTCATTTTAATGGGACTTGTTTATTAAATAAAGTTGAGAAAGGTGTTATTCTTGCTGTCACCATCTTGATTCCCAAGGAACACACGCTGACTTTTAGGATATCTTTAAAGTTGCATTGGATAGAAGCATTTGCAAAGTGCATAAATAGAGTCACACATGGCCTGAATGAATCTGCCTTCTCATTTTTTTGTGTGTCTTTTTCGACTTTTGTCATTTCAACTCTATCTGTTTCTCACACCCTGTCATTGGTCATGCTTTAATCAGCGTTATTGACTGCTGCGTTCTTTGATTTAGTTCAGTGCTCCGGGCTTGAGCAGCCAAGTTCTCGCCTCGTCCTTCTTGCCTTGTAGCAAGGGAACAAAAACATCCTCTCAGCAAGGCCCAATCAGCATCAAACTCAATTTTCCTGGGCAAGCTGAGACAGGGCTGACCCTGCCAAGACCGAAGAGAAAGACTGAAAGAGAGGGAGAGAGAGAGAGAGAGAGAGAGAGAGAGAGAGAGAGGGAGAGAGAGGGAGTCCATTCTTTCTCAGCCACCCCCAAGGGCTGCTTTCTACCTGCTGAAAAAGCGGAGAATGGGAAGTCTAATGTGCCACACGTATATACACACGCGCACACATCACCTTTCTTGTGCACGACACAGCGCTAGTCCTTAGTCTCTGTGCTATTAGACCACTGCTGAGGTCTCAAACATAAAATCTGACAATAAGAGAGAAATATGACATCCGGGATTGTGGGAAAATCAATAAGCGAGACTTCTATGAGCTCTGTTTTCTGAGCTTGGGGCAGGCATCATTTTCTCTCATATCCTCACTAATATATATGTATAAAGAGATCATTTCGGTGAGTTAGAAAACCAACAATCTTCTCATGTTTTAGATCACTGTAGCACTAGAGAAGAAACCTATCCGTCTTCCGCTATTGTTCCGTCTCTGGCTCCTTTGGCACCTTGGACAAAAATAGCACTGTAATACCTTCTCAGAACTATCACAGTTTATGGCCTTTTAACAAGCGAAATATGTAGGGATTGTTCCAATGCTTTGCACAATTGATGCTTTGTTTGATCAGGTCAGATCTCCTGTTTGTTGGCTTTTTACTGACAGGCTTTTATCATTTTTTTGTTATATTAGACCTGGTCTTGATGACTCAAAGGGACAACACACACACACACACGTTGTGTTTCCATGTTTTATGGGGACATTCCATAGGCGTAATGCATTTTATACTGTACAAACCGTATTTTCTATCCCCCTACACTGCCCCTGCCCCTAAACCTACCCATCACAGGAGACATGCTGCATTTTACATTTTCAAAAACATCACTTAGTGTGATTTATAAGATGTTTTCCTCATGGGGACCAAAAAATGTCCCCACAAGGACAAGGATTTTGGATATTGCCATCTTTGTGGGGACATTTTGTCCCCATATTGTAGGGATTACCAGTCCACACACACACACACACACACACACACACACACACACACACACACACACACACACACACACACACACACAAACAAACACAAACACACACAAACACACACACACACAACACACACACACACACACACACACACTCACACTCAAACAAACAATTATTATCTGTGGTTTGTGTTCTTTTTTTGTATTTGCCTGTGAGCTTGTATTAGAGATTGTTAAGATGTACAGAGAGAGAAGGTCAGAGAAAGTCAGGTGGAGAGGATTCTAATTTGAGTTGCAGGAAAAATGAACTTTCTTCCTCTCCCAGCTCATTTATCCATTGTATCCACCCACTAGACTCCATCCATCTATCCATCCTTCCTTCCATCCATCCATCTCCTGAGTGCTGGGGTGTTGGAATCAGTATGGAGGTGGAGACGAAACATCCAATCTGGCTCCTAGGATGTTCTTAGTGGTAACTTGTGCATTGCTATGTGGCTGCTTCGGTGTATGGGTGGTTACTAGGCATTGCTTTACATTTGCTGGGTTTCTGGGTGGTTTCAAGAACATTGATATGCTGCTGCTATGGTGTCTGGGTAGTAACTAAGGCGTCGCTATGCAGATAATAGGGTGATCTAAGTGGTTACTAGGGCATTGCTAGTTGGCTGCTAAGGCGTCGCTATGCAGATAATAGAGTGATCTAAGTGGTTGCTAGGGCATTGCTAGTTGGCTGCTAAGGCGTCGCTATGCAGATAGTAGGGTGATCTAAGTGGTTACTAGGGCATTGCTAGTTGGCTGCTAAGGCGTCGCTATGCAGATAATAGAGTGATCTAAGTGGTTGCTAGGGCATTGCTAGTTGGCTGCTAAGGCGTCGCTATGCAGATAATAGTGTGATCTAAGTGGTTACTAGGGCATTGCTAGTTGGCTGCTAAGGCGTCGCTATGCAGATAATAGGGTGATCTAAGTGGTTACTAGGGCATTGCTAGTTGGCTGCTAAGGCGTCGCTATGCAGATAATAGAGTGATTTAAGTGGTTACTATGGCATTGCTATGCGGCTGCTAAGGTGTCTGGGTAGTAACTACGGCGTTGCTTTGCAGATAATAGTGTGATCTAAGTGGTTACTAGGGCATTGCTAGTTGGCTGTTAAGGCGTCGCTATGCAGATAATAGAGTGATCTAAGTGGTTGATAGGGCATTGCAATGCGGCTGCTAGGGTGTCTGGGTATAGTAACTACGGCGTTGCTTTGCAGATAATAGTGTGATTTAAGTGGTTACTATGGCATTGCTATGCGGCTGCTAAGGTGTCTGGGTAGTAACTACGGCGTTGCTTTGCAGATAATAGTGTGATCTAAGTGGTTACTATGGCATTGCTATGCGGCTGCTAAGGTGTCTGGGTAGTAACTACGGCGTTGCTTTGCAGATAATAGTGTGATCTAAGTGGTTACTATGGCATTGCTATGCGGCTGCTAAGGTGTCTGGGTAGTCGCTATGCAGATAATAGTGTGATCTAAGTGGTTACTAGGGCATTGCTAGTTGGCTGCTAAGGCGTCGCTATGCAGATAATAGGGTGATCTAAGTGGTTACTATGGCATTGCTATGTGACTGCTAGGGTGTCAGAGTAGTAACTAAGGCGTCGCTATGCAGATAATAGTGTGATCTAAGTGGTTACTAGGACATTGCTATGCAGTTGCTAGAATGTCTGGGTGATTACTAGGGTGTTAGTGTTTTCTGTTGTTTCTGTGGTGTTTTAGGTTGCTTACTGGGCTAAGACAAAAGAGCCCACATCCAAGTCTCAGTGATACTCTGGTCTCTAGATATGGCTCTAGTCCATCCTTCTAGTCTGTGGGATAATTTGTACAATTTATCGCCCAGCAGGCAAAATTTGAGAGTCTGATTGCTTCAGAAAGTAATAGCAAACCTCTCCTCAACAAGCCATGCAATTTGAGGTATCATTTATGCCCTCAGCACATAAGGGATTTAGAGCAAACACCCAAATCTAAGTATGAAAAATAATAATAGTGATGCTGTAAGCTTCCCATCCTAAGCTGGTTTTAGCTGGGTTTTCCAACAGGGAATATTTATATAATGCATGCATTTCATTTTTAGACTTCAGCAGGTTTTGGCATTTAAAACAAATTAAGTTGTTTTATATATAGTGTATAAAGAGAATTTTCCTTGCACGTTTGATAGCAGAGGTGTGAAATCGTGATACTTAATAAATGGGAAAGTTAGCATATCACAGCTGCACAGGCTTTAGACACGCTACCTGCATTCAAATCAAGCACATGTATTCAGTGTTTTGTGCAGTTGCATTGGCTGGCTGAGGCACTGGGATCTCTTTTGAGTCTTTTTAACGAGAGAGACACGCAGACACAAAGATGGTGAGAAATTTGTGTATCCCTGTAGCCGAATGTAAAAAGCTATCTCTGGATAAATGTAGCGTGTATTGGATGATGTAGGAAGGGTTGGCTTCATTGTTACGATGCCTCTACTTAGACCACAAGGAGAGCCTGTGCGCTAGATGTGTGAGTCTGTGTGTGGGCTGATGGACTGATGCAGTTTCCCCATGCCTTGTAAAGGATTGCTCTCTCTCGCATGTTGACAGTAAACCTGGCAGTTCATTAATCCTGCCAAATCCCCCTCAAACTTACTGAAGTGTGGATTCTATTTCCACATTTCCCATTAGCCTCTCTTTGTGGATTAAACAGAGCCTTTTCAGAGAGAGCAGCCTAGACCCGGCCCAAAACTGGCTCATATAATTGGGTTGTAATGGATTTCCTAGCACTGTCGCATCCCCAATTTGGTCAGATCCATGGAACAAAAATATCCTCTCGTAGACCTCTGTTTAGCTTTACACTGTTTGCGTCTTACAAAAAAACAGAATTATTCAGTGAGAAAGGGTACAAGTCTTAAAGGGATAGTTCACCCAAAAATGGAAATGCTGTTGCTCCAAACCTCTTTGACTTAGTTTGATTATTGATTGATTAATTGATTTATTGATTGATTGATTGATTGATTTATTTATTGATTTATTGATTGATTGATTGATTGATTGTGTGTGAGGAACAAACCAAAATGTATATGATTATTATTTGAAAATATTATTTGACGTTCTGACTCTGAAAAGTAGCCATGTTTGATTTGGATCCTTTCATTTTAATTTAATGAAAAAAATAAAAATAAAAATAGAGGTTTGGAATAACATGATAGTTTCCATCAGACAATTCTTGCATAATTTGCACCCTCCCAGTGATAATCTTGCAGCCACCCCCTTTCTTCTCTTCTCTTCCCTTCATATTTTTTCTTTTCTTCTGGTCTTTCTGAAGCACACAGACAAAATCCTGCTGTTCTATCGTTCTCAGCCAGCAGTGAGATTTTTTATTCTCCAGCTGTAAGTTGGTACAAGAGGAAGGTGACAGGGCGCTAGATGAAACATGTCAGGTGTCTCGCAGCCTTTAGGCATGGCTGTGTGTGTGTGTGCGTGTGCGCATGTCGTGGGCGTGACTGTGCGCCTCATTGGGATTCCAGGCCTGTCTGCAGGCTAAACTCTCTTTCCGAGCATATGCCAGAACACGTATTCACAGGAAATGTTCGCACCTCTGCAACATGCTGCTAACAGTGGTGCAGAAACAGCACTTCTATCAGCGGTTAGTTTTCGAGTTTCTCCCACCAAATCTCTTTCTTTTTCTCCCTCTGATAGATGTAGCTGTTGTTGTCTGTTGATAAATGATGAACTTTCAGGCCCGCATCACCCCAACCATTTCATGTCTCTAGGTTTAGCGTAACCCCATGACAAGAGAGCTATCCAGGTTAAGGTCTCATTTTAGAGTTGTGAGAGGTTCTCCAGGGTGTTTACTGGCTGTGGTGAGTCTGGTTAACTATTGAACTTCAGCTCTTGAGTGAAGCTAGGCTTTACACACACAAAGATTTTGCGACTCAAGCAGTATTACAGGTCAGAGGCTAGTTTTCGGAATAAGCATATAGGTATAATAATGCGTGTTATATATTATATATAATCTAATTAATCACACCAAAAATCCGGCTGATAAATTACACCCAAATTATGATTTTAAGTCATTATTGCGTTAAATGAGAAAAGCATCAAATAAACATAACAAAAAGTATCTTTAGAAAGAAATATTACATTTGATTCAACATAGAATTTATTACACATAAACGTTTAGGCTACAATGGCCATGAGGGTGAGTAAATGATGACAGAATTATAATTTTTGAGTAAATTATACCCTTTTTTTTTTTACCAGATTTACTAAACAGGGCAAATTAGTGTGAGAGCGCAATTCCAAAAAAAAAGCATGGATGGGAGTGAAAAGTTCTGAGTGTGATCTGCTGACAGCTCGCAAATGAAAGAACACGTACGCAGACGGATCATTTCCGTAATGGCCAACGCAATCTACCAGGAGCAGCGCAAATTAGAGTCTGGTTTAAGACATACTTTTTTGGGGTCGGGTGGTAAATAATGGCGCAAATACCAGTAAATTGACGAGCGCAAACCTTAATAAATCACCTTTTATTTAATACTGTCCTCCCATAACTATTTAATATGTACTATTTAATTTTGTTCTGTTTTGTGCTCTTTGTGAATGTAATATATTCTACATTCATACCTTTATGGATGAAATTGTCTTTAAAATCACTTCTTGTGTCGCTGTTCCCTGTGGTGCCACTCACATTGTGTGTCACTCTTGTGAGCAATATCCAGAACATCATCTCCTGATATCTCCCTGGGCTCTGATAGGTTCCTGGTCTAACGAGTCTGCCAAATACCACCTCGTTAACACTCCTGAGGGTGATGGGCCATGCCTAATAAGCTCATAAAGTAACGAGCTGCTAAATTGTGTATGCTTGTTTGTGTTCATTTCAGAGTCGGCATTAAAGAGGCCCACGTGTGTATACTGAGCGACAGAGGTGAAATTGCATTAATGGAGACCACAGGCTTCTGTGTGTGATGGGGCGTAAGATGTCAGTGTGGAGGTGTTTGCAAGGGAACATTTTTTCGTCATGATAAGAGCAGCGTCATTGCCAAATGTCTTTTGCTTATTGAGCGTCTAAAGGGATGCATTTCAATGCCTGCCTTCACAATGTGTGTGTGTTAACTTCTGGACTTGCCGCTTGACAGACTGTAAGTTGATCTCTTATTTGCGGTCATTACCTGCCTGAATGCTGCTCAGTCACGCTTGACTGCACGTATTGTGTCTCTGTTTGTGCATAAGTGTGTTCCTGTTGGTGTATGTGGTTGGCTCTGTTCCTCAGAGGTCAGTGTGTTTATTATTGTGGCTCTTTTCCTTTAGCTCAATGATCCACCTCAGACCCCATTTGGATGGGATTCAAATGTGTCCATGTTTTCTGAATCTGTCCTAATTTCCCCTTTTTATGACCTCACAAAGAGATTGACGCAGTTCTATTCCGCTCTATTGCGCTAAGAGACCATGCAACCCCTTCTGGTCAAGAATAACCTCAAGCAAAGCTCATATCTTACAAACAGCCTGTTTTTACATTTTTCTCCTCTCTATTCTTCTTTTTCCCTGTTTGATACCAAGGCCTAGTGTTGTTAAATAGCAATATCTAATGAATAATGGGTAAATCGCTGACACTAGAAAGAGGTGATATCAAGATATGTTCCAAATGTAGTTTAGTCATGAAGTTGTTGTTATTATATAACGTAAAAAATATATTAACATTTAAATTGGCTTAAACCACTAAGGATCAAGCTCTATAATCTCCCTTAGAAAGACGCAGTGTTGGGGAGTAACTAGTTACATGTACAAAATAAATGTAACTAATCCATTACTGAGAATAAATGTGTAATTTAAATTAGTTATTTATGAAAATGTTAATGATTACAAAGGGGGTTACATTTTAATATTTTCTGTAAAAAGCTAGGATATGTTAAATACAAATAATTTGTTACTTTGTCTGTTTTTGAAGTGCACAATGCCTCCTGCCATTTTAAAGGCTGTTCAGTAAAGCGACAGTATTCTGATCCTTTTGATTGGCTCTCTTGTTTGCGGTGCACTGCGTCTGCCAATTACATCAATCCATATTGCCACTTAAAGCTTTAGGCTACAACCTGTCTGAAAATTGCCACCATGTTGGCGAGTGATAAAATTTGTTCCAGTGCTGGAAATGTAAAAATGACTTTATCCAGAAAAGGGCGCAAATTAGGATGACCACCCCGTCCCGCTTTGCGTTGTACCGCACAGCATTTTCACCTCTTGTCCCGCATGGCGCATATTGAGAAAATGTCCATTTTCATGCATTTTCTTTTTAGAAAGCATTTTATTCATTCTTTTTGCGGCGTAGTTTTTCACATTTAACAGCGCTTCGTCAAAAGTAAGGTCAATCCCACCTTACACAAATACAACAGTCGTTTTTGAAATCCTATCCAATGGTTGAAAAGAAAGGAGTAAACACGGTCACTAGTAGGTTGTGACGGCTGTCAATCAAAATGTGGAGCGGTGATCCGTTCCATGTATTCCTTGTCAGAAAACGAATAGATAATTTGGTAAATTGGTTATATTCTTAATATATAATATTAATTAATATATACGACTGTCAATGAACTAATTCCATGTTGTTTTCTATTTTATTTGTTCATTATTTATTTAGTTGGATTTTAGTTGGACTTGGTTAGAACTGTTGAAAAATAGTTATCTGCATGATGCCTGCTGCCTTTGGGCTCAGTGATTTTAAGTGAATTTAATCAGTGAATTTAAATGACATGTAAAATAAAACCATGTTATGTTACATTGTGATGTAACGGTGTTTTGTGGAAGGGACTAAAGAGCAAAGTATGTTTATCAGCTGAAAGGCAGAATACAAATGTTTTTATTACAAAGTTAGATGTAACAGTTTCAGGTTATGTTTTATTGTCGGTAACATGTCCCGCATTGTCCCACACACACTTAGTAATCATCCCATTTGGTTTGTTTGATGGTGGTCACCCTAGCGCAAATATAGTGCAAAATATGTTTTCCAACTATTAAAATGCTATCGACATTGAAGGTTTTAATGTCGAACATGAGGAAGCGTCTGCAGGTCTGTAACATAGCATACTGTAAACGGCAGCAGTCACTAAATAAAGTAGGAAAGGCCTTGTCTACTCCCACCTACCACGCCATGCTACTAATAATGTGAGTTCAAGATGTATTTTAGCTCTCTATTGCTTGGTTATGTCTAGTAGTTTATTTAACAATGTTAATCTCCATTCATAACACATTAGCTAGTGTTTCCTGTCATAGCTATGCAAAGATTTGTTTTCAAAAACAGTATCATAGCTATGAAACTATTTCTTGTTATTATTTTAAATCTGTATTTAGCCTCAGAACGATTTCAAAGTCAAAAAAGAGGTGCTAAAATCGGACTTTGCCGTGGCTGTGCTCTGAACTTTAATAATTATAATCTTAATTCAAGTGATGAAGTAATCACCGTTGAGTACTACTGGTTAACGCTGCCTGGTTTAAATGTTTGAAAATGATTAACAGTTGAAAACATTTGTTTGAAATTTAAAAAAATAATCAAATGTAATCAGTTACATTACTTTAATAAAGTAATTAAAGTAGTTACACTACTTATTACATTTAAAAACAGGGTAACTTGTAATCTGTAACCTATTTCATTTCCAAAGTAACCTTCCCAACACTGGAAAGACGCTTTATATAATACGCAGCGAATGGTTCTCTCTCCCAATGCAAAGTCATTAATTTTGCCTTTCTGTTTAGGATTAGATCAATTTAGATCCAATTTGGCTGTCCCTCGGTCCCAGAGAGCAGGGGGGCCCAGAGCTAGTGCTAATTCACTCTTGCTGTACTCAGAGGCCTGTGCAAATGAAGTGAGAACATTATGATGAATGATCTCTCTGATGGCAGCTACATTAAAGCAGCATTAACTAGCATTCCACCCAAACCCCCTGCACGCAGCAGAAGCTAACTCCCTGCCTTCATCACTTTTTTGTTCTGCACCATATTTTATAGTGGTTTTGAATGGAAATGTTAGGGTTTGTCGAAAGTCTCTTTCTCCATCTCTGTATTCGTTCTCTTCCACCCCTTGCCCTTTTTTGCCCCTCACCCTTCTATCCCTGTGAGATTAAGAAAAGGAGAGTGAGCTTTGAAGGATAGAAATGAGCTGCTCTTCTCTGTTGGGCTCCCTGATTGCGAGCTGGTCATTACCATATGATTATTAGTGATGGACTATTGGCCTCCCAGATATTCCATTATGAATCAGCTCTCTGGGAGCTCATTAGAGCCCTGCGTTTGGGCACCGCCAGTCAGGCCCGTTCCTACTAGGAGCTATCTCAATCAGACCGAGCATGCGGTTTTTAATAAGAGTCCTGAACCACACGTAGGGACCCGAAGTCACAGGATGGATAAATAAAATGAAGTAGAAAGGTTATAGAAGTATCATATCTCATGAGGTGGAATTTATCACCAACAGGATTTAGGCCTTGCATCTTTGGATTATAAAGATTTTTTTTCAGTTCTCAGAACAGAAAATGAAGTGCAAGTGCTTCAGATAACAAATATTGTTAAAAGTGAATATGCACTACCGTTCAAAGTTTGAGGTCAGTACGTTTAAAGGAACACTCCACCGTTTTTATAAATAGGGCTTATTCAACGTCTTTCCTACTTTTAGATATGTGGGCAAATGCATTTTTGTCTCGGTGCATGAATTGTTTAAATTTGGCAGGGTCGCCGCTAGCTTAGCTTAGCATAATGAATGGAATCCTATGTTGCCAGCTAGCATGTCCCGAGTAAAAGTGAAAAATAAAAAATAACCCGCCCCCACCTAATTACTTCTTGTGGCCTGCATATTCACATATTCTAATACAAATATCGATGCAGATTAAGACTAGGGGATTTAGGCAGATATTAACTTGGGACTATATTATGGGGAAGCACAGGCGAAGCACTGCTACTTGGGCACAGAGATATCACACAACATATGCCGGTATGTTGACGTAAGTTTGGGGAATTCATGTGTTGCGTGATATCTTTGCGCCCAAGTAGCAGTGCTTCGCCTGTGCTTCCCCATAATATAGTCCCAAATTAATATCTGCCTAGGAAATCACCTAATCTTAATCTGCATCGCTATTTGTATTCGTTGTGAATACGCAGGCCACAAGAAGAAATTAGGTGTTTTTTTATCACTTTTACTCGGGACATGCTAGCTGGCAACATAGGATTGCATTCATTATGCTAAGCTAATCTAGCGGCGACCCTGCCAAACTAAAACATGCATGCACTGAGACAAAAATGCATTTGCCCACATATCTAAATGTAGGAAAGAAGTTGAATAAGCCCTATTTCTAAAAACGGTGGAGTGTTCCTTTAAAGAAAAAAATCATTTTGTTCAACAAGGACACATAAAATTAATCAGAAGTGACAATAAACACAAAATATTTCTATTAAAATAACTGTGGCTGTCTTGAATTTTTTTTTTTATTCATCAAAGAATCCTGAAAATAAATATTAGAAAGGTTTTCAACATTAATAAGAAAATATCAGCATATTAGACTCATTCGGCACTGAATATTATAAAGATTGTAAATTGTATACATTTTTACTGTATGATTGGACTTCTCACCAAGGCTGCATTTATACTGCAGTATAATACTGTACATTGAAGTTGTTTATTTACAGTATAGCACAGTAAAGTTATTTGTACATATTCATATTTAGTAGTGGTAATTACAAATAGATACATTTATGCTGATTTTATGTTTGCAAGAATAATATAAAATCTATGCCGTTGCTATTAGCATTACCATCACTCCGTTTTCTTTTCAGTTGTTGCATTTGTGTTGTTTTCCCGCTCCCTCCCTGGCCTGCTGTTGTCTGTGTTTGTTATTCAAAGGCAGGTGCATCCATCATCAAAATGCAATTTAATTTTTCTTGTGCACTGATACTCCCTGCATCTCGGCTGTTCTCTGTGGTGTTGATAAAGTTGCTGACTTCTGCCTATCCTCTAGATGAGATCGATACCTGTTTGTTTACGGTTATAATAACACTGCTGGCCTCTACCCACAACGCCTGTTTTAGTCAAGGATTTCCATGCGTAACATTTTAGTGGTTAAGAAAGGTTTGTGAGGGCATTTTGAGGGAGGAACTTCCTGTTCTATGTCACTTTAGAGCTACTGGTGAAGCTGTAAATATAACTGTGATTCTTTGTATTGCATTGTGTTCCCTGCCATCATAGGTCTTGCATTTGTTCAGCTTGAAGCCGTGAGTGGAATCAACTCCGACGGGTGACCTTGTAATTGCATGACCTCAGATAAACAGTGTCAATGCTGTCGGCCATTCGTGACAAAGCCTGGCAACTTCGCACAAGCCCCATAGTGGCTGCCATGCGTGATGTCAGATTCAGTAAGCTGCATGATCAGTTGGAAACGTCTTTTAAGCTGTCAGATGCATGTGATTGTCACAAAAGGCCGTTCTGGGGGAATTTATCAATACTAAAAAGGTGAGGTAGAGGACTGGAAAGGAAATAAATGTGAGGGAGGAAAAGAGGTGAGATGGAAATAAATAAACCACGGCTTTGGCGTCTCACACAGATTTCCCAACCTTTAAAACCAGTCATCCATGTTTAAGAGGTGTGGGTGCCTGTGTCACAGAACTGCCCTTCATTCGATCCTTCCTGGTTATATAGTTTGTTCTATGTGTTGGGTCCCTGCATCGATTTCCCCCTCAGCTGACGTGTTTATTGTTTCAGGGCAGGAGTAGTGCCAATAAACCATAAAAGATGGAAAAAAACAGGGCTCGATGGAAGACATAAGGGACGTTGTAAAATAAAAACATCGAGATTGAGCGGCAAAATGGCTGTACCGACCACGACCCTCGCCATCGTTTGTTTTTCACAAGGCAAAGCAGAGGATATTAGCGTTTGAGGAATGGGGTTAGACTTCATCACCTCTTTCTAAGAAGGCGGGCACTACATCAAGCTCCTATTGCATGCCCGTCCAGTCCGGCCGGCCCGGTAAAATCATGTTTACCTAGCAGAAAATAACATGCGCGTCTGTAAACAGCCTTTTTGTCACCAGCATGTCGCTGTAGCAGGCGAGCAGGCGTGTTTGCCATACATTCTTCGTAATTGTCCTCAAAATGATGGCTGTTGGCCATTCCACTGTTGTGGTGACAGGGAACAATTCAGAAAAGAGGAAGGGCGAGGGGAAAATTTCCTTCTGCTTTTTTTCTTGCCTGTCTTTTGATTATAGCCCTTATTATATCCCTTATTAAAGTGCCAGGCTGCGAGTTGTAGAAATATATCAACCCTATTGAAATTAGCTGCAGGTCTAAGCCGTTTTTTTTTTCCTGCCACCCTCCAACCCGGCTGATGGTGGAGCAGATGAATCAGCAGCATGGGCTCTTAAGAGACGCCAGGCTCAGACTAGAGCAGGGGAGATGGGTGACAGAGGAATCTGCTACACCATTAATTACAGTAATGGTGATGCAGCAGGCGGGAAAAACGGCTCACTGTATAATGAGGTCCGTGAATAAAACTCACTCTCTGTGGCGTGTGGCCAATAAACAATGAGTTTTAAGGGTCTAAGAGAAATCTGGGGATCAAATTCCTGCTAGGCGGTTGTAAACTGAATGTAGGTGAGTCAATGTCTATGTTTACATGTGCACCAATAAGTATTTCCAATAATCAGAGTAAGTACTGAATCTTTGTGTTTATAATTTAAGAATTATGGTTATTTTTACAGCTGTTATTTAAATGCCCCAATGCACAGCACAAATGATGAACTCGCATACAGTTCGCTGATTCTTGGTATCTGGCCAGAGTACATTTTCCGGTGATGTGCTTTAAAATGTCTCAATTTCAATGTTTTTGACCATCAATATACTGCATTACTGTATATTCATGTTGCACAACGTTGAAACATGAACTCTTGTGCACTATGGTCATAGATGATTAGATGCGATTAAAGTGTTTATGTGCTTGTTTATTATGAAAATCGGCATGTGCCACTTTTTAATATGAAAATGCTTGCTACAATTTTGAACTTAATTGCATCTGTTGTGTTCACATGAGGTAAAGTTTAATCCCAATATTGCCTAAACCTTATTAGAATTGCATTATGTTCGATAATAAACATTCTAATTGACACAAGGCTTATTTTTTGTCTGTTTATTTATTAAAAAATAAACTTCTAACAGAACAGTAACATCTTCTATGATGCGTTGTTTTTAATTTCTGAATTAAAATGTAATTTGATGATTATTATTTCACAATAAAAGAACCATTAATTTATTTTAACAAAACTGCTTAGTGTTTGAAAAACACGGTTTGGTATCTTGTATGTTTATATATATTTGAAAAACATCTTGTCATTATCAAACTAAAATGTAAAAAAAAAAAAAGTCTCATACATTAGTCTCTTAAAGCATTAATATTTTAACTTCATATACAAGGAACGATAAGTTCATATTGTAAAATGTCATATGGTGTGACTCCTAAAAACCCGTTTTCTGAATTAATTAATTTATTAATTAACTTTTGTAAATTAAGTTTTGTAACAAATTTGGAAATAATTAAGATACAATATTTTTATATTGTTTAATTGAAATAAAATGTTAAATATTTAAATATGAAAAAAAATATGAAAAAAACTTGTTACTTTGCTGTTACACCTCAACTTTTTTTGTAACGTTTCTAGAAAATAGCATTATTTTCTTAAAGGGTTATTTCACCTAATTAATTCCTCACCCTCATGTCGTTCGACACCCGTAAGACCTTTGTTCATCTTCAGAACACAAATGAAGATATTTTGGTTTCACTTTATTTTGATGGTCCCTTTAACATATTATGTTGACTATAAGTAGCGTTGGACCTACATGTCCACTAAATATCATTAGAGTGTTAGTAGAATGTCAGTAGACTGGTAGGGTTAGGGTTAGAATAAGTTGACAAGTAGTTGCAAAGTTACTAATAGTCAGTATGATGTCTGTTGAAAGACAATTGGAATAAAGTGTTAGTAGATAATAAGCAGACAGTCTACTAATACTCTAATGAAAGTTAGTTGACATGTAGGTGCACAGTTACGTATAGTCAACAGAATGTTCAAAAGGACCATCAAAATAAAGTGTTACCGATATTTTTGTTGAAATCCGATGGCTCAAAAAGGCCTCCATTGGCAGCAGTGACATTTCCTCTCTCAAGACCCATATAAGTCTGGGCCTCTGACGTGAACTCACAAAGCACCACAACGCATGCGCGAGAATATGACCAGGAAGCGAGGAACTTTGTTTACAAGCAGAGGAAGACGCGCCGTATAAAAGCTGTTGAATTCTACATAGATTGTGCTTTAGGTCTTGGTGTTAAAGTGTGCATTTCCTGGATGCCCGAACCGTGAGAAACTAATAAGTGGACGTAAAAGTGTCTTATCAAAGCTGCAAAATGAAGGGCTCTACGTCATATTCTCGCGCATGCAACGTGGTGCTTTGTGAGTTCACGTTTGAGGCCCACACGGAAGAACTTGTTGAATAAAGTCGTTATTTATTATTTTTCATAAAATTTCAGACTTTTTAACGACGTTTTTAGTACCTTTTATGGATCTTGAGAGAGGAAATGTCATTGCTGCCAATGGAGGCCTTTCTGAGCCATCGGATTTCAACAAAAATATCTTAATTTGTGTTCTGAAGATGAAAAAAGGTCTTATGGGTGTTGACATGAGGGTGAGGAATTAATGACAGATTTTTCATTTTTGGGTGAACTAACCCTTTAAGCATATAAAAACCAACATTACCCCCAAAAAAACCTTGTTTAAAAAATAAAAAAAAAACTTTGCTAAAACTACAGTATTTATTTATTTATTTTTTTACATTTCTTCTGTCCCTCCAGTGTAAGGCTAGTATGTTTCAAGTACATTTTTAAAATAAACACTCAACCCTCTTCTCATTCAGAAGTATCATCCACCCTCGGTAATTGCACCAGCAGATCTTACAACCAGCTCTGTGAAATATAAATGATTGCTATGAAAGTTTAATTAACTTTATGTAAGCTTTTTCTCCGCTGGAGACCTTGGTTAATATTCTAAGATCGCAAATGCATGACCTTGCAATGTATGTGCTTTACCAAACTAATTTCATCAAAGGCGACTGTATACTACTGTCGGTGCTCAGAATAATCAATATCTCTGATTGGCTTTTAACATCCTGCTAGGTACATCGCTGCGTTTCGTTGAAAGAAGATTTTGTTGGATTATGATGTCACAGATCATTGACCCTGAACATTGGCTTAGACCTGATGCTGGCTCAAATATTAATGTCCCATCATGCATTGCTTCTCAAATCAGTAATATAGTTGATCCATAAATGAACGTGATGGTTTTTCTGCTGTTTCACTAATGAGGAGTGAAATAAATGTTATTGATGTACTGTGTTGAAAGTACAGCACAGAGCATGAGTAAAATTTAATCCTGCTCACTTTAGAGAGTGCAACGGAGCAAATGTGATGAACGTAGAGTTCGCATATAAATATAACAAGACATTAATTCTGTTTCTTCAGAGCATAAGCTGTAAGATGTTTAACAACTTGACCTACTCTTGATTTGCAGTATGCATAAAAAGTGAAACATGAAAACCAGCTTAGCACTTTAAATCTTTAAATGAATTTAGCACAGTGTTCATAGCTAATTAAGTCATTAGATTGGTTGACTTTTGCAATCAGTCTTTAACCTTTGTAATAAATTTAGAAATATGGGGAGAGAAAATGATTAATCATTTTATCTTCAGAAAAAGATAAATTCATTTGCTCTAAGATGTGAAACTAGCTGTCTCTGAAGAGTATAATGTCATGCAATAATAGTGTCAATGCAATGATCATAGGCGGAGGGTGAACCAACTCTGGATGTGATTTCTCCTTAAAAACACATTTAAATAGAATGTCATGAAATAGTTACATGTCGCCTATCAACTACACATCCCAGTATAAATGCTCTTGTTATTAAAGTGGTTATGTCCACAAACTTTAATATGAACAGGCTTACATATGCGCGATTGCTCGTATATGTAAATACAGCCCTGGCTGCCATGTGATTTGGCATGCAGCCAGTTCAAATAATAAATAGCCTTATCTAATGCAGCAAAGCATACGTGTTTTCTTCAAATTCTGATTGGATTATCAGAAAGCGTGCATAAAGGTGCTCCCTTACGCTATCACTCATCTTAATTCATGGCAATCTCACAAAGTTCTGCTAATCGATTAAGCTGATTGTATGATGAATATCTTATTTAGCCTATAATGTCTAAAACGTTTTATTGCAAGTTAAATTAAAATTATCTCAGCACTGGACAAAAACGCCAGCGTTTTGAGCAGTGAGGGGATTCTCTAACTTAAACACGTCTGATTGGCCATTGCGTTCAAGAAATCATCAGATATGTTTGTGATTGGCTACATTGCTCAATGGTGCAAAAATACGTTGTAAATAGAAATGCCTATTTACATTAGTTTCGACACTCTCAAGAGCAAAATCACCAAATCTGTTTATGTGTATCAGTTTATGATGAGAGAGTATTCGCGAGAGTACAGAATTCAGTCAGAATTCAGAGTTCAGCTCATCCATTGAACAAATCTCCGGTGTTTCAGCGATTACTAATCTTAACGCCTCTGATTGGCCATTGCATTCCTAAACTCAACAGAGTCATGAGCGATTTGTTTTAATGCGCAATGCTGTAAAATGCGTTAAACGTATGATGCAACATGAGCAGATCTAAATGTTATGCCATAATGGGCACTTTTCCTTAAATTTTAAATTTAAATGAATGGGTTTAGTTTAAATGTGCAGGTGCATTTTTGACCCAAGCCTCCATTCATTCCTGACCCGTGGTCAGGGGAAGGCTAATGCTGCCTCCATGTGCGATCGGAATTATCGTAGATACAAGTTTTCTAGGTTAAAATTGCTCATGAACGCCCTCTGATGTCGTGTTTACCACTGGAAGTTCGGAAATAATTTTGATACCCAAATTCCCGAGATGGGCATGCCATAAAATTTTACCATAGTAATGGGAGAACTACTGCTGTGACAGGTATGATTTATTCGTTTTTTCTTCAAAACAGCTTGATTGTCTTGTCATTAATGTAGTGCACATTTACATATACGAGTAATCATTTGAAGCTTATTGTAGGTTTTATACACAGCCAAAATAGGCAAAATTTGACCAAAATTACAGAATCGTCCAGAAATCTTGATAGAATCGTAAATGTTTATATGGTTGACAGTGCATGGGAAACTATATATAATGTTGGTTTTAATAAGATTTCCCCAAATAAATAGGCAAGAATAAACCTGGTGTCCTCCATGATTCCTGTTCAATCTGACAACAAAGCACTTGAATGCAACAAGCTCGAAATTACGACTTCTAAAGTGGGAATTATGAAATTTCCGATAGCATGTGAAGGAAGCACAAGCCATCCCCAGCCTTACACATGCTCCACCGTCTTCTTCAATAAAATGGCAAAAGGCCAAAAAAGTGTTATTGAGCTGTAGAGTTGTGTAAATCATATTTTTATCAATGAGAACATATTAACTGCATTACATATTAACTGCATTACTGCATTACAATTAAAGTTTTTGTGGTTTTGTAATCTGAAGGAAATCAGTGGTTTTAATATAATTCACCCAAACATTTAAATCCTGCCATCA
Organism: Gobiocypris rarus; assembly: GCA_023029165.1. Taxonomy (NCBI): domain Eukaryota; kingdom Metazoa; phylum Chordata; class Actinopteri; order Cypriniformes; family Gobionidae; genus Gobiocypris; species Gobiocypris rarus. Next base: position 25,871,576 of record CM040930.1, read on the forward strand.
ATTCCTCACCCTCATGTAGTTTCAGACATGTACGAATTTTGTCCACATACTGAAAGTTAATGGGGTCCAGAAACACCCCATTGACTTTCACTGTATGAAACATATATTTAACTCAGAACATTTCTTTAACAAGCTTTATATCTGTTTCAGGTGTTGTTTTGTTGCATGTATTTGACTGCATGTAAAAGTTTGGCCCATGAAGTGTTTGAAAACTCAAGTTTTCAAGGCATTGTGATGGCTTCTTTACCACTGTAAAAATCCAGGGAAAAGATTTCTCACTGAAGACAGCACAATCCCATAGCTGTCACAATCCAGCGCTGGATGTCCCATAGAACCGATCTATTTTGGATGTGAACTGTGGCCATTGGCAGCATTCACCAGTGTAAATAATGTCGATCTAAATAGCAATGAATCAATTCCCACGCCATGCCTCTCTCTCCACACACTGGCAAAGGCTTCACTCCACACTGAGCCAGAGGATTGGTTCTTTCTCAACATGAATGGCACCATGGCAACGACTCATCAGTTAAACATTCAATTGCATTCTCAAAGCTTCAGTGAATAACAATTATCCCAGAGTTTTTGATGACTGTTGCCCCTTTTTCAAATCTTTTTTTTTTTTTTTGAATTGCTTTTTAACGACCAGAAAATTGAATTTGTGAGTAACCCGTATCCCAGAGTGCAGTCCAATTTCCCATCAAGCTATGAAATACTGAATATTTTGATACGACGCGTATTCATGGTTTTGCGTATTCAGTATTTCATGGTTATCGGCTGCAGTTTCTGTGGAAATTACCAATGACTCCCCAGCGATTAGTGCAGTCAATGTATACTTCAGAAGTTCAAAAGTAATTTCACTACTTACACTGCCACTGTAACTAATAGCCTGCCGCCTCAATTAATGGAGACCTCTGATTGCGTTTGAAAGTTTGTGACACAGCACTCTTTTCCTCACTCCCACACACTACTGGATGTCATCTGGAGCTCACGCTTGTGTTAACTGACTGCTGCTTCAATTACTCCTACAACTGTTGAGAAGTCCACAAACACAGACTTGCTTAATCCTGGGTGTGGGTGTGTTTTGATTTGCATTTCTCAATTTTGTTTTGTGAAAAAAATCATTGTTGATGATGATGATGATGAATAATCTTAGTTTCCTTTCAGTCACCGACATTGACATCACGTCTTTGTTCCCTCCTTCAGGGAACGAGGGTTGCATGCATAACCGAGGCGTTTTCTTTGTAATTATTATCGTCGTTTTTGATGATGATGATGATGATGATGATGATGATATTGGTGCTGGCTGTCATTATTATCCTTGTTCAAAATGTCTTCATTCTGATCTTCATCTTTATCATCGCCACCACAATCATCGTTGTTAAATTATCCATCATAATCATCCTCATCATCACCGGCAAAGCATCTTCATCATCATCATCATCATCATCTGTAAAGTATCTTCATCATCATCATCATCATCATCATCATCATCATCATCAGTAAAGAATCTTCATCATCACAGGTAAAGCATCTTCATCATCATCATCATCATCATCATCATAATCATCTGTAAAGTTTCTTCATCAACATCAGTAAAGTATCTTCATCATCATCATCATCATCTGTAAAGTATATTAATCATCATCGATAAAGTATCTTCATTATCATCATCATCATCATTGTTGAAATATCTTTATAAGGATCACAGATCAGATTCAAGCTATTCTGATTTTAATCCTCCTCCTCAATCATCAGAATCAAAGTATCTTCATCACTGAAGTATCACTATCAGTCCATATCTGGATTCTGTTTACATCACAAATCCACCCGTCTTCATTATAATAATAATATTATCGTAATCATCCTCATTGTTGTACATTTTCTACCATCATCTTCATCTTTGTTGAAAACTTCTGATCACATACCACTTATCTTCCTCCACATCCTCACCATCATCTTCATCACTATGATTGAAAAATCTTCTCTTTGAAACATCATCATCATAGTTTATAGCACTTCAAACTACACATCAGCATTGTTAAAATATCTGCATTCAGAGCTTCATCATTATGATTCCTGTCACTCTCTCTCAGATCCGCTGCAGTAGTTTGGTGTCTATTTCTGTCCTCTGTGGACTGGGGCCTTTGGACTCTGTGTCTAATAATCCACTGTTGTGCTGTGGCTCGCTCTTCTCAGCCGTGACTGCTTCACTCCCTGGGGCGAACCGACCAAGAGGGATCAGGCTGACCAGCACAATCCTGTCTCAAGCATTGACAGCAGCTACCCCATCCCATCCCTTCCCATCCGCCTGTTACTTCCAGCAGTTCTGTCTGCAGATCAAAAGGCTTTTTTTCACAGCACCTGGAATCTGGCGATAATGCCACTCTTGAGCGCTGTTTTTGAATATGCAAATGTGGCGACAGAAGAGATTTGAAATCGTGGCTAGGTAATGTCTGAAGTAGTAAGGTTGCTTGCATTGTTTAAACAGTGTGACGCTGTGTCCCATAAATTTGTGGGATTCAAAGATAACTGCCAGGATCTGAAACATATGAAAGTCGAAAGTCATAGCAATAATATATCAGCAGGGTCTGTTACGTAACTGACAACTAGGTCATAACAGACCCCGCTGATATACTATCACGCTTAACGTGAAAAGACAGAAAGTGTTCCATTACGGCGGTACTGGGAGCCATCCATAAATCAGAACTGTTTTGACTGCATCCTCAGCTGTTGTAAGAGAGCATCAGCATCAGTTTACAGTGTGTGCTCATTAACGTCTCCATTTGGCTCTTTTTCTTCTCGCTGTCAGGTATAGAGCACTGTCGTTACAGATGGTTAAGGAATTGGTTTCTGTCATTCTCGAAGGAATATTTCAGGCAAAAATGAAACGCTTATCCTCATCCCAAACTTTATTTATATCGAGGAACACAAGGTGAATATTTGAAGAATATGCTATAGCATTAATCACTAAGGATGCTCTGATTAAAAATTCTGTCCTTAACAAAATGAGTGATAACTTGTTTTTCATGTTATGGTTGATTTATATTTAATTAAATTTATTCTCATTTATGAACTGTTAAAAAGTGAATTTAGGCATCACATCTTTATAAAACAGTATGAAAAAATGATTATTCATTAGCTAAAGATTACATTAACCCTCACCCTTCCTTCACACTTTGTAACAAATCTTTCCCTTGTGGGTCAAAATGACCCAAAGCCTTAAATTTATAGTTTTTTTTTTTGTCCAGAAAGCTTATTTCATTTCATTTTGATAATATTTTTTCTATTTTTATAGAGAGTGTTATATAACAGTAGAGGTAATCTAAACATGTAATAGAGGTAGAGGTAATCTCATGCTTGCACAAATTTCAAATATCAGTTGTAACAACAATGACAGTCGGTTCATCTGGCGAACGGCCAGATGTCTCGCGCATCTCGTGAGGCGCGTTATCAGATCATACTAAACACAGGCCATGTTGTTCCCCAGCATACCAACACAAGTTTATGGCCTATAGGCGCCGCGATGTCTGAAAAGTAACGGTTAACCACTCTTTGATCGCCCTTGGGAGATAACCAACAATCTCCGTGTTTGACTTTCATTACCCCCAAATGGCCAAGTCAGAAGCTCTGCGCGCTGCGCACATACATAGTCACACACACTTCTTTGAGGGGAGATAACTAACGATCTCCGTGTTTGACTTTTATTACCCCCAAATGGCCCAAGCAGAAGATATCGGACACCGCACACACCCCCACGAGAAACACACGTGGAATTCCCCCAGGATCATGTAGGAATATATGGTTAAAATCCACCTAAAAAACGTATTAAATGAATACTTTCCTGCTTGAGTGTTTTTATATGTGTTCTGGAATAATTAGGAGGGTTACATAAATGTTAACTCAAACTGTGTAGGCCAATAGACTGTGGAAAGCCTGTATCTGTGTGTTCCCAAATCTCAGTGAAACTTGTGATTCATGGTACCATTATAATCAGAAAAACTTGATCGTACCGAATCGTGTAAAAGAATTTACAGAAAATGCATTATTACAAGAGTACCAGCTTTGTTAGGATAAATGCATGCTCATGTCACCCTCAGTACATTAGCCAGGAGGAGGGACATCAGCCAAATAAAGAACTTTTTCGCACCTTAGAACTCTCATGCACAATTGGACCATCCAGAATCTGGCAAAACTTCAGTTTTTCGTGTAAATAACGTTTATTTTCTTCATCTAAGTTTGACAAAAAGTTCTGCATCTTCGCGAGTAAGAAACTAACCCGTTTGACTATCGCTTGGCAACCGCAACCTTACTTTACGCAGATTTGAATTGATTTGAATTGATTTGAAAGTCTATAACTAATTTGCAGGACAAACGTAGTAAGGTAATTTCAAGCAATTCCGTAAAGGTTACTTGTACTTAATTAAAAATTTTCCTTATTGGAAAATTTAAATTTGTAATAAACGACCAGCAAATTATATTCATAAACTCATGAATATTCAATCCATTTTGAGTTAATTATTCCCCGAGACATTAGACTCATAGTCGAATTCATTACACAGTCTAAATATATCCAATATATATACCAATATATAATATAAAAATCTTATATCAGCCAATAACCTATATAAATATCAATAGATTATGAATTCTGACAAATGCCCCCAAAAAACAAAACAAAAACAAAATTAAAAGGCCACAGCTATTATATGGCTTGGAAAGTAATGCACATTCCATGATACTTTTATGACGGTTGTGTCTGTTGTGGAGCTTGACAGCCCCAATCCTCATTCACTTTCATTATTTTGAAAATATTGTCCAGGAAATGAGGTTAAGTAAATAATGAGCGGAAATCCATTTTTACATGAGCTGTTCCTTTATGCTGGCAGCTCTGTGACCGCAGAGATGTTGTCCCAAACGCTTGATGGAAATATCCAGGTTAAGACTGTGACGCTCAGCATGGCGTCCAGCAGTGCAGAACAAATGTTTGTTATTTATTTATTTGAGTTCTCATTTATTTACTTTCTTGTGTATTAAATGATCTAATGGAACGCACAGCTGGCTGTGTAAGTGATGATTAGGCTTTATGGCGAGGCTCCCTCAGCGGCTTTATTTTTGCGGAGGTTTCAGGCAGGTGCCCTGTAATCTTTTTCCAAACGACAGTCATTAGAGAGTTTGCAGTATCGGCATTTCTGACTAGCTGAGATTTATGCCCGTCTTTGGCAAACAGAGGAAACTCTCCGTCATCAGTGCTTATTCACTGCAGTGTGGGATGGGGGACGGTTAATTAGTTTGTTTGTTTTTTGGGTGCTTGTGATGCCGGTAGTAGAGAGGCACTTGAGATGAACATTAAAAGGAAACAGCTAAGAGAGAAATAGGACAGAAGCACCTCAGACAAGAGGCTAAGAATCATTCTGAAGGAAACAAAAAAGAATAAAGAACTAGAAAAGAAAACGGAGATTGTCAGATAGTTTAAAAAAAGAAAAAAAACTGACAAGAAAGGAGAAGGAAACCAGAGGCGACCGTGGTAGAGAGTGCGAATGTTGCAGGCTTTGATGAATAGCAAATCAGACTTTGTAAAAACCTCCCTTCAGTGGTCAATCAGAGGTGCAATTTATCTTTGACACAAAGCTGGGGCCCTGGCAAGAACCCCAGAGGACACTGAGACACAGAGTGAGGTGATTGGTCAGTCTGAGCCAGTCATGCTGAACAGACACCCTTTTTCCACTGGAGCGTAGAGGAGAGCTGGTGCACAAATATGAGCGTTCGAGGCCACAGGCGTGTTGCTCGCTCCATTTTCCTGAAGCATTGTGTTCCCTTCTCTTAGGTTATTTCTTCACAAACAGTCCCCCTTATTTTGATCCAACCCTGAATGACTTACTTTCTTTAAAGAATATTAAAGGTGCACTATGTAACTTTTCCATCCGCTAGAAGTTGCCTATTCAAAACAAAGGCATAGTTTGATGATGCCAAGTTTGAGCGCAGAATCTTGGGACACGTGGTCTTCACCTCATAGCCAGTGGAAAGGAATCGGGATAGGACTCGGGCAGAAATCATGTTCATGGATGTGGTTATTAACGTTACTGTAGTATGAAGCAGAGCAGTCCCGAATGTCGAATGTCGTGGGAGCGGAGCAAGGCCACTGGAGCGATTTGTTAATGAAATGAACACAACACACCTCGTTAGCAGCGGGACTTTTACTTGCGCCATTTACGCTTTTCCTGTTATGAGTATGAGGTAACGCAGCTCTGTTTATCATATTAGATACATCTGAGTGTGTTGAGGATGATGTTATGACGTTACTCTGTGTGTTCGCTCAGCGACTGCTATGGCACTTGTTGCACACTGCAGTAAGAGTTAAGTGCTTCTGCGAAATAAAACCAAGGTTAACGCAGATATGACGCAATTTGGCGTAAATTTGCATTTCTTTCAGCCTGAGCTTTGCTTATTTCACTTTTGGTGTGAAGGGGCCTTTACATTTGCCAAAAATAAAGCTTTTTTGTTATTAAAAAACTAAATGCAAGCCCAGGTGAGAAAAAGTAAAGCAAAAGTAATGTAACAGATTACTTTCCATAAAAAATAACCAAGTAACACATTTAGTTACTTTTTTAGGGAGTGACGCAATTATGTAATAATTTTAGGACAGTTTTGACTGTCATTGTTTATCTGGAGCTGTTGTGCTGCTAGCGACTAACAACTCACTCTTGTCTGTATTTACTCTTGTGTACTGTATGTTTTTGTGCTTCCTTGTCGTTCGTGCATTGTACACTCTTGCATTGTGACGCTAGAATAGAGAATGGGTGTTTAGAATAGAGAATGCGCTTAAAATGTAATTTGTGCTGCTACCTATTCAAACATGACTCTTGTTTGGTCCTTGTGTGTTTCATAACTAATTGAGAAATGCAAAGTGTGAATATGCAGAAGAACAAAGGAGACACAGGAAAAAGGAAAAGCAACTACATTCTTCAAAGAAATGTCCTTCTGTATTTCACAAAAATAATTTAGGTTTGGAACGACATAGGGCTGTTCACAGACTGTCCACTTTTTTTATTTTATTTTACTTATTTTATTTCATTTTAATAATATTCTATATAATGACAGAATTGTAATTTTTAGGTGAACAGTTCCTTTTATTTTAAATGTCTGCTAATGATCTCATTAAGGCAATAGCCCTTCCAACTTGGCCAGGGTTATTTGTAGGATGACAAAGGTCACTTCCTGCTGGGACAGGAAATAAACTCTTGCTTCGAGGGAGAGTGGTGAAGCTGAGAGTTGTAATAACTGACAGTGTTATGTTTCACACACACCGTCAGCAGTCTCCTTAGAGAAAGTCACAGAAAAAAAAAAAAAATCCTCATTCTGTCAGAAGCTCAACTCTTCTCTCCTCCTCCATCCTATCCTTCGCTCCTGGATGTGCTGTCACACGCTCAGTATGAGAGAACAGGGTTTGTTAAATGAGCTGCTCCTTTGTTTTCTCTCTCTTAACATTTTCTTTTTTTCATTATATTTTTACTTTTAGATTGGATTCATTTCGTAATCGCTATTAACAAACTGACTTTTGCCCCAATAAACTCCTAATTACTGTTTATTAATAGTTAGTCAGGTGGTTTATTAGTTTAGGTGTATTAGTTAGTTAGATAGTTTAAGTTTAAGTATGGGGTACACTCTAAATCAAATCAATGTAGTGTTTACCTTCATGTATCTATTTTTCAGCACAATGGTAACCGCAAAAACTTCAACAATACAGAATCTCTTTTTAAATAACAGCATTAAACATTTTCATAAATTAACACTTAATTTGACATTTATTTTCCTTATCCAGTCTTATGCAAAGCTTGCTGGGAAGTAGAAATCCACTGCCTAATTTCTGAAATTATCCAGACAATTTCATTAAGTTACAAAAAAACAAAAAAAACAAACAATTAACACAGAAATTTAAGTTTAAATTACAGATTATATTAAGTTAATGTAATGATCAACATTATTATGTCAACAGAACTTTACAAAATAATGCTCGCAACTTAAAAGGTTTAATTAAACCATTAAATTAAAATGTTTAACTTGCAACCATGCATTTATTATAAAGTTGTGATAACAGGTGATAACCTTTTAAAGTGTAGGATTAAGGGATGTAGAATATGGCCATGCAGAATAAGGAATAAGTAGGGTGAATTCAGGGTGACTTGGATACTTTTTGCCATTAAGATGACTTAATGTGTCCCAACCAGAAGTTTTGAAATATATTTTTTCCTCCCATCTCATATTTTTCCCACCACCATGTCGAGTAATGGCCTATCAACCACAAAGCAACATGCTAAAATCTACCCAAGCATCATAATGCAAGTTTCACAACACTCACATTTTCTTTTCTTATTTTCAGACATGGAACTGTCATGAAACGTCCCTGTCTGTTTTCTTTTTGAAAACACGTTTTGAAGTGTTTAGAGTCTTTTTGTTTGTAATGCCTCTACTAAAGCTGATTGATGACACTGGCACTGAAAGAGCCTTGTGTAGTCTTTTTAAAAGCCTATTTGGACTATAACCGTTACAATTTTTCATATCTTTGTTAGTTGCACCATAGACTAATCACACACCAGCGAGACAGAGACAGAGAGAGAGGGACATTGCCATATTTTACATAGCGAATTAGGGAACGGGTGGGATGTGTTATTTGTCAACTGGCTGAAATGGAAAATCACCCATTTAAAGGGAAATGACTGTAAGAAAAACATTTGCATGCATCTAATTGAGCCCACTTTAATAGGACGCTTGATCATAGCTGCTTGAGCACTTATGATATTAATTTAGCAAAGGCCTAATTTCCACTCCTGAAAACACGCCACTTACATAAAAGAAAGGAAGCTAGAAAGTCTTAATTAGATCTATGAATAGACAATGAAGGAAAGCACAGCAGGCTAAATGGAACTGTTTATTGGCTTTGTTCGCGATTCCACCACACTCACACATGTAAATCCACATGAACACACTTTGAGGCTTTTTTTAGTGTGTACTGTATGTGATGACCATCTCTAAACTCCTTTGGTGTAATTAAAAAGAACAGCTCTGTGGTGGCAACCAGATGGAGACGCATGCTAGCATCAATCCGTGACGGATATATACCTGTAAAAAAAAGGATCTGCTGCTATTCACTTTCCTCGCATCCTACACCACTCCTAACCATCTGCAGAGTACATACTGTTGTCCCCATGCTAATGTACGCCCTCGTAGAGACCTGCTGAGTGCATACTTCTGTTCCTGCTCTTCTGTCATACCCTACTTCATCCAGAGCCACCTGCTGAGTGCGTACTTTACAAACACGTTCCTTATATAGCAACCAGCCCAAGTGTCACAATCGCTTCCTCAAAGTGTCCACTGATTTGACCCTTGTTTCAGTTCAAAATAACTTCTCAGGTGCTCAGTTTCACCTCAGTTCTAACGTATACTTCCCAATCCATCCATGTTGAAGTTGACCTCCGTCAAAGAGGGACCCATATATCATAGAAACAAGGGATTGGGTGCTGCCCTGAAAACCTTGGCATCAAGATGCGGAGAGCACTATCCTCTTGTCTATTTCCAACATATTTTCCATTTTTTATAAATGTATTAGCAGCTCTGCCTTGTCAAATCATTCAGCGCTTTTGCAGTGACTAATGTCAGTAGCGTGAGGGACACGGTTGGACAACGAGGCGTCTGTCAGCTCCTACCAGTGCCCTCGTTTTCTAAATCTAACAATTCTTTAATTGGCCATGCACAAGCGACATATGTTTATATGTGAAACTGTAATTCATTCTGAAATGTTTGTTTACAAGTGTCTGCAAATTTAGAAAGGCCATATTTTACAGACGTTGTTCTGGTGGCAATTGTTAATTAACATTGTTTTAATGTGGCTGTCAGCCTACGGTGGCAGTCTCTTCGTGCCATCCTGAGAGTAGTCAGTGGTCAGGAATGAAGAGGAGAATAAAAGGGAGGAGAAAGAGAGCGAGAGAGAAGGCTAAATACAGAAACGGAAGATGGTGAAAGGGAGAAACGGGGCCCTGCAGTGTCTAATGGAACTGCCTGGAAGCAAAATACGAGGAATAGGAGATTTTAAAAACAGAGAAAATAAAAGGGAGGTGTAGAATGGAGATGTACTGTGGTGGGAACAGTGAGTAAAAGAAAGCTGAGGAAAGGAAAAATGAGAGGGGATGAAAATTCTATTTACAACGCACTCAAAACACAGTGATCTGGATATTTTGGTTAATGGCATTTTCCATGAGGGATTTTTGTTGTGAGAACAATTAAAGATATACATTTAAAGGGTAAGTTCACCCCAAAATTAAAATTCTGTCATTAATTCCTCACCCTCATGTCGTTCCAAACCCGTAAGACCTTTGTTCATCTTTGGAACACAAATTAAGATATTTTTTTATGAAATCTGAAAGCTCTATGAGCTCTCTGTCCTCTCCAGGACAGCTATTTAATGAACAAAAGGCCCAAAAAAGGAAGTAAAGGCATTGTTAAATTAGTCCATGTGACTACAATGGTCATTTTATTCTCATCTGTGCCAGTCTTATGCGCAGTTTACATTGTGAATACAATGCAGCTCATGCAGCAGCATCACACAAATGACACATCTGACACAGACTAGAAGAAATTGAAGTCATTATTTTTGTTTGTTTTTGTGTAACAGTATCCTTGTCTCTTCATAACATTAAGGTTGAACCACTGTCATCACATTTTAACAATGTCTTTACCTTTCTGGGCCCTGAAAGTGTTTATGAAATAGTTGTCTATGGAAGGGTCAGAGAGCTCTCCGATTTCATCAAAAAGTTTTTCATTTGCGTTCCGAAGATGAACGAAGGTCTTACAGGTTTTTCATTTTTGTTCAACTAACCCTTTAATAGTCAAGTCAAGTCACCTTTATTCTTATAGCGCTTTTATACAATAATAATAAAAAAGATGACTCACAATAATAAACAGGAAAGCAACAGAATTATGATGCAAACTTGAATAATAAGATTCCAGGTTAATTCTGCTGTAAAGCAGCTTTAGCAGCTTCAGCTCAATTCAGTTCAGCGTTGATTCAATTCAGTTCAATAACTGTGTAAAAAAAGTTAATTCATTATTAAACAAGCTCAATTCTACGGAGCTCTTAAAGGGACATGGTGGTCAAAAAAAATGTGAGAAAGAAGGAAAAAATTACATCGCAAAACTAAAAGAATTGTCTGTTGTTATTGACTAATTTCTAATCTTTTTTTCTCTTTGTTTTTCCCCCCCTGCATTGCATTTCAACCTTTATTGGCTTGGATATTCCTGTATAGGTAAGCTTACATTTCTTTAACAAATATTGTGTGTGTGTGTGTGTGGATCTGAGAGTTTGTGAGCGCATGTGGAAGTTTGAAATCTTCTGCACAGACTTTTCTAAACTCTTTGATGTTGCATGGGTAGCATACAGTGAGTGAAGGAAGTGCTACGGCTGACTCAATAAACATACACACACACACGAGGTTATGAGCAAACTTTCATCTCAGCCTGCAGTGGTCAATATTTGATTCAGTAGTTTGGTTTTTGTTGATATTTCACTCTGTTTTCCAAGGTTCTGAACTGTTTTCTGGGCTTTTCCTACACATTTGAAACTCTAAGTTTCAGAATAAGGTGAGACAAGGTTTGCAATGAACCTATCAAGGCTTGTCTAATGCGATTTTACAAAATTGCGTTTTTCAGGGACTTTATTGTGTGAGCGTGAGCCAGTAGTAAGACTTAAATTGTTCTAGTGCTCTGGACTTTTCAGGAATCTCAAGGAACTGGAAGAAAAAAAAAACACTTAACTGCAGCTTCCACACACACACTCAAAAGAAAATCCACCAAGAGACAGATACCCTCTGCCGAAGTTAATCCAGGCCTCCGCATATCAAATCATTCTGATGCTCAGTTCCTGTTCAGTGGACTAATGTAGCTCATCCTGAAAACAGAGACGCCACACTCAGAGAGAGAGAGAGAGGGGGAAGTGTCCTGTACCTATTGTCTTACATGTATTGCAGACCAAAACCCTCAACATAAGCCATAACGCAGACCTCCATTTTGAATTTCATGTGTGCAACAAGCCACTGAAATTTAGACTTAGACCGAAGAATAATGTGTTCGTTATATATAAGTTTGTCTTCTCTTTCTTATAGTCTCTGTTTGTTGAGTATGATACAGTTTGCACTAAGGGTCTGGTGTTATCGCATGAATTAATTTGTGTTATTCAAGTCAGATTAATTTTGCACAGTGTGTTCTCATCAATGGTTTTATCCCTTTGATAAAGACTTCATCGTGAATTATTAAGTGGGCTTTGTAACTTTGAGAGGAGGGCTTGAAAAATTTAAAAGATAAAAGATTTTGGGCTGCAGAAACCAGAGAAGCTGAAGCAAAGAGTCTGTCTCTTAAACAAATAAAACAAAAATACAAGAGTTGAGTCGAGAATACGAAAGAGCCTCTGGTAAAGATTGCCATGTTTTAGCCCAGCTCACTCAGACTCGGAACTGTTGTACTGTTGAAAGGGTTGGACGCCCTTCAGAACTGAATTGAGTATTCCTTGAATTACAGTTCTAAATCAGGAAAATAATTGGAATTTTACAGTTTGAATGCAAAGAAACAATTACATGAACTGGAGTTGAAAGAAATACTTACAAGTGTACAAATGATACACATCCTACAATCCAAATGTTTGGGCTCAGTAAGTTTTTATTTTTATTTTATTAATTTTTTTAATGTATGCTTTTATTCAGCAAGGACAGAAAACACATTTATAATAGTATGGAATAATTTCTGTTTCAATGCTCAAATAAATATTAAGCAGCACAACTATATTTTCAATATTTATAATAAAAAAATGAGAAGCAAACTGTTGAGACATTCAGATGGTAGAGTCAGAATTTGGCGTAAACAGAATGAGAACATGGATCAATCATGCCTTGTTACCACTGTGCAGGCTGGAGGTGGTGGTGTAATGGAATGGGGATGTTTTCTTTGCACACATTAGGCCCCTTAGTGCCAATTGGGCATCGTTTAAATGCCACGGCCTACCTGAGCATTGTTTCTGACCATGTCCATTCCTTTATGACCACCATGTACCCATCCTCTGATGACTACTTCCAGCAGGATAATGAACCATGTCACAAAGCTTGAATCATTTCAAATTGGTTTCTTGAACATGACAATGAGTTCACTGTACTAAAATGGCCCCAACAGTCACCAGATCTCAACCCAATAGAGCATCACCGGAGCTAAAATTCAGATGAGCATTTCCTTTCCGACGCTGTAAGCGGTAGACCAATCACTACAGACTTGACTGTCTGACCAATCAGAGCAAAGTAGGCGCAATGAAAGGAGGGGTTTAGAGAGACTGACTCTTTGAATAAACCATTTTCAGACTCTTTGAGAAATTAGGTAATGTGCAATGTATATAATTAGAAAAGAAAGCGTTTTAATGCATGTAAATGTATTGTAGGAGACCTCCAAAACAAAATGAGGAAACTTTAAAGTAGCATAATAAGGGCACTTTTAATTAACTTTTGAGTTTCACTTCAATTTGTTTTCCTGTTATTCCAGTTTAACTTCCTGTGAGGTGTGGCCAATTCAGATCAAAGAGAGCCAATTCTTCAGTTCTATCACTAGCAATGATGAGTCATTTCATAGCTCAGCACACTCAGAGTCAAAAGAGAAGAATCACATTTTATCCCAGCACACCAACATCAGAGTCGTGAGTGATGAGTCATGGCCTAACCCACTTGGCTGTTGAGAGAACAAAACCTTTATTTCAGAAGTTTAACACAAACTCCACCTTCTACGGATAGTTTCTGAACTATTTCATGTGTAGTCTCTCTCTCTCCCTCTCTCTCTCTCTCCAGTGATTTTGTATGTTGCGGCTGACTGCATGCACGTCATTATGACTGAATGGCAGTGCCTTTGATGAAAGTGTGAACAAAGTGAAGTTTGAGAAATAATCATTACTATGAATTATGGCAAAATGGAGAATCTCAGCAGTGGGTCGCTCTGATGATCCTGTCTAATGGGCCCTCCATTACGGCATGTGTTTGTGTGCATTAGATTCTCAGTTGGGCCGTAGTCTTTACGAGTCGATCAACAGGGAGGCTCTTTTATGATAGTTTTGAAGTACTTGTCCCACAAAATAAAGTGATTTAGGAAAAAGTAAGGGGAAAGAACAGTGAAAATGTGTGGAAAATAGACTTCTTTCTTTATGGTAATGTCTTCCTTCATGTCAAAAGCAATACTACTCTAGTAATTATGTCCCAATTTTAGTGAAAAGAGCCTAAGACAGGAACCCAATTGTCTCAAAGAAAGACAATGACTCTATAATTGCCTTTTATGTTCTTGCTGGATGACAAGGAAGAATCAGAAATGACAGCCAATGAGCTTTTATTGTAAAGCAAAGAAGCTATTGAATTCCCTGCTGGAATAACCCTCCATCTAATGTTGAGTGAGTCGACAGGTTAATAATTACAAGCCTGATTCCCCTTAATTGAGTTTATACATAGTTTTATGAGCGCGGCCAATATCTATTTCCATTCGCCCTATAAGTATAATCAATTGTTATTGTCAATTAAAATGCTGTAAAGAGGATCTAAGATGGTTTTCAGAAGTAAACAGATCTCTTATGCATACAAGTTAGGCTTAGAGATATACAGTGTTATTATGTACCCCTTGCTCGTACAGCCTGATTCGTAAAGGTGTTAACATGAAAAGAGTTTTCAGCAGCCCGCTGATTGTCACTTCTGGTGCGAAACCATGGAAAAGTGTCATGTGCATCTAGGCACATTGTGATCAAGGTTTTGATTGCTGGCCAGCATTTGATCCCCATTACACAGTTGGCGTGCTGCATGCGGCGTTCATGGGGTTTAATTAAATAATTCTGGATGATAACTCTTCTCATTCTACTCTGTTGGAGTGCTTTGAATGGACACTCTCCAGCATGATTCTTCACTGCTGTGGAGAGCAGCTCCACGAGCTTTTGCATTTCACTCAAAGAGCCAGAGTGGATCTATGCCCAATTGTCCATAGGCACAGATTTTGGTGTGTGCGTATGTCTCTTTGTGTTTTACATAGTTATTTTTATTTTATTATATTGAAAATACTATGGCAAACCTCTCCGGATGATAAACAATTTCCAGTTTGGGGTGTGTTTCTCTAGGCTTTTCAGTTAGTAGACCATAAAGCCTTCTACAAAGAAGAGGACTTTTCCAAGTGTTAAAAAAAAATGCTAATTTGGGTAATGATAAATATTACAATAATTTTAAACATTACGTGTAAAAGGGACTCTAATACACTGTAAACCAGAATAAAGTGGGCAAAACTCAAAATATTTGAGATAATCTGTGCAAATTCAAAGAAATTCAAAATTTAATTAAGCAGAACTGACAGTTTTATTCTGTACTTTATTCTGTATATTTTAATTACTCTTAACTCTAAATATTTGAGTATGCTAACTCTCACATTTAATGAAATTATCATGTAATCTTAATTTACTGAAAACGTGAAAACTTGGCTAGCTTTAACTAACTTATTCAGTAAATGCTAACTTGCTAATCGGTATACTCATACAACTTTAGTTGGCTGAACTCATTTGTTTAATTTAAGTTTACCCTAAAATCAATTAATTATTTTGTGCATTAGGGTTTACAGTGAGTTGAACAATTTCAGATAAATGTTTTTAGGATGTTGGGTTTAGTCCAGTTACTATTTGATGTGTTTGGTATGAGCCATACATTGTCAGGACATTTGAAAAATAAATAAATCAATAAAATATATCAAAGTTTCATTTCTATAGTATTGTCCCTTAATTGAGAAGATATGCTAAAGCGGTTGCTGAAATGTGAGGGATGTACTCACTTTTGTGAGATACTTTATGTATATGTATGTTTTATATATAGCAAACCACAACCATATGACAATACAAACAATTGCCAATGGACAAAATCAAGTCCCACTCTACATTTTTTCCTGGTTGGGAAGCCGTTTCACTCAGAGAAGAAATAACTTTTGTATCATGTCGACTTAAATGTGGATAGTTTTGTACTAATGACTCAAGTTAATGCTTTATTAGAGTCTTTTAATTTAGTAAATACTGACACAGTATTCATACTTTAGTATAATTCTCTGCACTTTTTTCCTTGATCCTTCTCTGGAGATCAGAGCTTTCCTCGTTGAACAGTGCTTCAGGGGGAACTGTAAGTCACTTTGGATAAATGTTTGCTAAATGATTACTTGCTTATACAACAGTAGATCACATACAATAAATAAAGCAGAAATTTAAGCTTTCTGTTGACTAAAAATTCACAACAAAAATAGGGCTGTGAGTTTAAAGCGGATTGCCTTAAGACATATTAAAACCTGCCACAGCATTTATTGTGCTTGACTTCACTTGTTGATTTACTGTCATTATTTTCTGCACACATATTCCATACATTCTTTCCTTGCAGAATTCATCGTTCTCATAATGAGAAAGTACACTCGAGATAAATTCCTTGTCACGTTGGGAGCACATTTTTTATTTATTTATTTCTCATGCCGGGGGCTTAAATTAATCACTGGTGTTTTGATGTATAGGTGTATTAATTTGCTTGTGTTTGTGTTGTAAGGATGCCAGACGTGTATGAACATTCTGTGTGCAATTATTTTTTTGTGCAGTTCCAGGGAAAGGTTTTGCCACATTATGTTGAATGGATGAAGACATAATTATCTCTTAATTCATGCTATTAGTGTTCCACTAAACAAAAATTCATTCCTCATCCCCTCTTTCCACCACTGATTGGAAAGGCATGTAATTGACTGTGAGAACGGACCATTAAAGCAAACAGATCAAGTTCCTAGGTTGCGTTGTCTTACATATAGTGATCCCTACAGGGAAATCGAGGGCTTTTGTGTAGGATTTCTTATGATGGAATTTGATTCCCTATTTAGAACCGTCATGCTTTTTTACTGCTCTCCTCCCTTATCCTTGATTTATCTGATCCCCTATTGTTTGAATTGCTTGCAAATAAGAGTTATTATAATATGGATTGGAAGGACATAATATTCAGTATGCTTCCCAATTTCTGTATTTCAATAAAATTTTGTCTAAAATTGTCTAAAAGTTTCATCAAATGTCAGTTTAACAAAATAATTGATTTGCATTAATTATGAAAATGATGGTAAATAATGTGGTAAATAATGTGGTAAAGACATCACAATAATGTGATGTCTTTAAATGATCTTCGTTTAAGAGCTTTTCTCAGTAAATCTTGATATATTGATTAATTAGTTGCCATATCATGCTCTTAATTCAATTACATGTAAACCTAATTATGCACTTAATTACACGGTGAATCATTTGAAAAATATAATCATTCAAGAACTAGGCTTAATCTGTTTTAAAAATAACAAACTACTTAGCTACTGCTTTTTTCTATCTTTTCTCTATCCTTATTATATACTTTTTTTGCGTTGAGTGTGTCTAGCTTTTTTCTAACACCCTGGCTTTTGTGATATTTTGTTCATCCTTCTTCTATAATGTTTATCTTTTCATCTCTCGTCTTCCTTTGTTCAATCCCCAGAATTTGGAGATTTTGTAAGGGCTTCATGTTTTTGTGATTCTTTGTCTTTGTCTTTTTTCCCCTTCTTTTCCTTCTCACTCTTTTTCATTCTCATCTCATGATATGTTTAATGGGGAAATGTAATGTCTACACAATTTGGGGTACCGAGCAGAGGAAAAAGGGCCTATATATTTTTCATATACTCCTTGGCTTATAAAAAACTGAAAAATACACTATATTGCCAAAAGTTTTGGGACGCCTGCCTTTATGTGCACATGAAATTTAATGACATTCCATTCTTAATCCGCAGTTTAATGTGGAGTTGGCCCACCCTTTGCAGCTATAACAGCTTCAACTCTTCTGGGAAGATGTTCCACAAGGTTAAAGAGTGTGTTTATGGCAATTTTTGACCATTCTTCTAGTCACGCATTTGTGAGGTCAGGTGCTGATATTGGACAATAAGGAAAGGCTCGCAGTCTCCGCTCTAATTCATCCCAAAGGTGTTCTGCCGGGTTGAGGTCAGGCCAGTCAAGTTCCTCCACACCAAACTCGCACATCCATGTCTTTATGGACCTTGCTTTGTGCACTGGTGCGCAGTCATGGTGGAACATGGAATCCCCAAACTGTTCCCACAAAGTTGGGAGCATGAAATTGTTCAAAATGCCTTGGTATGCTGAAGCATTAAGAGTTCCTTTCATTGGAACTAAGGAGGGGCCAAGCCCAACCCCTGAAAAACAACCCCACCTTATCCTTCCTTTACCAAACTTTGCACTTGGCACAAGTCTGGCAAGTACCGTTCTCCAGACACCCAGACTAGTATCAGATTGCCAGATAGAGAAGTATGATTTGTCAGATTTGTCACTCCAGAGAACACGTCTCCACTTCTCTAGAGTCCAGTGGTGGCATGCTTTACACCACTTCATCCAACACTTTGCATTGTACTTGGTGATGTAAGGCTTGGATACAGCTGCTCTGCCATGGAAACCTATTAAGTTCTCTATGCACTGTTCTTAAGATAATCTGAAGGCCACACAAGGTTTGGAGGTCTGTAGATGTTGACTCTGCAGATAGTTGGCAACTTCTGCGCACTGTGCTCCTCAGCATGTGCTGACCCCACTCTGTGATTTGAAGTGGCCTACCACTTCGTGGCTGAGTTGCTGTTGTTCCCAATTTGAAATTTCACAAATGGACTTATTGCACAGGTGGAAACCTATCACGGTTCTACGCTTGAATTCACTGAGCTCCTGAGAGCAACCCATTCTTTCACAGATGTTTGTAGAAGCAGTCTGCATGCCTAGGTGCTTGATTTTATACACCTGTGGCCTTGGAAGTGACTGGAGCACCTGAATTCAATCATTTAGAGGGGTGTCCCAATACTTTTGGCAATATAGTGTATCAATTCATTACAAACTAAGTGAGACAGAAACAATACTCACACTCCCACGAATGGCTAACTTACTCTATAGTTGGATAGAATAAAACATATTTAACATAGAGGAATGAGCTTATACCATTGCCCTGATATAGGTATGGTGTGTATTGGTCAGTATGTCTGTATTTGCACCCACCCATCTATCAGAGTAATTGGCTCAAGCACTTGACTCATTAGGTGTGCCCCACAGACTGGCACAGGGTAGTTAACTCTCGTGCTTTGTTTGTGGCTGCTTGGTTTTCCTCCTAGATAGATAGACAGACTTGTTGCTATATCCACATAAAAACCTCATTCTAAGTAAAAAAAATAAATAAAAATAAAATCTCAGCTGCAGACGAAAGTCTGAAATAATTTAAATAGGTCTGGTGTGAATGATTAACAACCCAGGTGGCCTTCTGAAGAGGGTCTGACTTAATTCTGCACTGGTGTTTATGCAGTGAGACTTGTTTGTCAGAGCCAACTGCAAAGTGTCACTTTTCCCTCAGCCTGGCTCCCTTCTGTAATTATGACACCCTCCAGATGTCACCTCTCCATCTTGTGAGCCCTCCTGCACTGCCTGCCAACCTCATGTCCCATATCCACCCCAACAACCCCACCCCCTTTCTGTCACCACCTCTTTCACTCCCTTTGACTTGTAATGTTCTTTTTGCATTTGTTAAATCACTATGCACATCCAGCCATTTCCTCCCTCTTTGATCTTCTTCCTTTTCACCAAAAATTTAGGTGGACAGATCAATACAGTACAAAAAAAATCAAACGCCGCATTATGTGTTTTAATAGTCACTATTGCTTCAATGCAAATGAACATCGTGCCGTTAAATTATATATAATTTATGACATACCGTTCAGAAAATCATTGTATTTATGATATGAAGTTTAAATATATGGAATGGAACTCTGAATATATGGAATGAAACTTGAACATATGGCATGAAAGTGCGAATTCGACAGTACTTAATGTATAATGTATAGCTAGTCCAGTTTTAGTTTACCTTTGTTCTTATCTTTGGTTATTGTTGCTTTATCTATACGTATATCATCATTTTATTCTTTCTAATTCTCTTTAAAACTGTATATTTCTATTTCTTATGCATCTGTTGATTATTATTGTTGGTAAGGGCTGTCTGACTGGAAGAGATTGGAAAAGGAGAGCAGTGTGCTTCGCTTCATTCTGCTTGAGGTAGAAGCGGACTCAAAGAAAGGGGAGGCCCTGCGGGGCATAGGGAACGTCCCCTACAGGAGCCCGTCTTGGACCGACTTGAAAGGTCCAGGAGACATTGCGAACCTGCTCCATCTCTTCCATCTCAGATAGGAGTACCCGAATTTAGATAATCAAGCAGATATGGATCTATTTATCAACATTTTATTTTTATTGTTATATCCTTGTTATCAGAGCAATACTCTTCTGAATTCCATGACTTTAAAAAATGTCCAATACTTTGTTGAACTAGAAAACTATATTGCATCAGCTGGTCATACTCCAAACAACACTCAGGGCCCTATTTTAATGATCTGAGTGCATGGTCTGGAGTGCATGGAGCAGGTGCACTAAGGATGTGTCCGAATCCACTTTTGCTTGTTTACGACTGAGAAAACGGTTGGCGCGTCAGGCACCAGGTTCTTAAGGGTTGTACCTTGTATCTTAATGAATCATGGGTCTGTTTTTGGCTTAACGTGCAATAAATTAATCAGAGTCTCATCTCCCATTCGCCTTTAAAAGCCAGTTGCGCTTGTATCATGGGGGATTCGCTATTTACAAGCAGAAAGACTGAACACTTCTCCAGAGAGGAATCCTTTTATTTTTAAATTTAAAAATACTATAACATGGACGTGCTGGTCTGAGGTATGTTCAGGCGCATTGTTAGCACGTTGCTATTTTGAGGCACCTTTAAACGACTGCTATTGACTTTAGACCAGGTTTTTGTTGCTCAATGATGCAATTTCGTATTCGTAAAAAAGTAAAAAGTGCACAATTTTTTTATTTTGTTTCCCAAAAGAAAAAATGTACTCTGAACTGCCTAAATGAGTCATGGCTAAATGAGGAATGTGATTCCCAATTTGTTATACCTACACATCACTCGCTAAGACATTTGCATAATGTGTAATGCTCGCAAACAACTTGTCCCGCCCTTCAATGCGGGATTCGCAAAATGCTTCCTCTTGAAGGATGGGTCAGTATCCAGTTTATTTGTACCAGCTGGTAAGTATGATTAATTATTGTTATAATCATTTTAATAATTTTTATTATTCAGTTATGGTAATGGACAATTAGCTTCCTACACATGCTGTAAGCAATAGACCAATCGTAACAGACTGGGCCGTCTGGCCAATCAGAGCAGAGTAGGCTCTCGGAAAGGAGGGCCTGAATCATCTGACGTGCAATGTGTATTATGAGAAAGTAAAGTGTTTTTGACCTTTGATGCTTGTAAACCTGTTGTAGGAGACCTCCAAAACAAAATTAGGAGCCTTTAAAATAGCATAATAGAGGCACTTTAAATTATATCCTATTCCGATGAAAATGCACCTCACTAATTGTGTAATCACACTGAATGTGATTGTAATTGCGGCCTGGCAACCCTGCTGGAAAATTCTAATTTCTCAAGAACGGAAATGGGCTAAGATTTCAAGATGGTTTAGTTTGGCATTTACACACAATCAAACTGTCGCTTGTTAGACTGTGCAAATGATAATGATGGATGTATGAGTGTTATTTAAGTATTTACTTTTAGTATAGTGATAAAGCATGCATAAATTTGCATGAATGTTTGTGGAAATAGCGGAATGTTCTGTGAATACCTTCCCTCTGGTGATTGATGGCCTAGTTTCTTGCACTGTAGATGGGAGAGATATTCAGGGAGAAAGATGGACAGATTGAGCTGATATACACAGAGAGAGAAAAAGAATATGGAAACTCTTGCCCTGAGTTTGAGTTATCTATCGCTGAGGCGATGCCTCATTATTTCTGCTCATATACATGGCCCTGAATGTTTCACTCATTTAAGCAGTTTTGAGGACGCTTAGAAACTTTAGCTTCCGGAGCTATTTCAAGTAGTTAAACTACAGTCAAGCTACGCTTTTGAAGCAGGTAGTTCGCTAGTTCGGACTAGATCACCACTGCTGTTATCTATCACTTATAAATAATGCAAACTTATTTTATTATGTATTATGTAGATTATATATACTCAACTTCAAGCCTATTTATTTTCACTATATTTTAATGTCTTCAATATAGGGTTCCCACATTTTGATCAATGAATTTATTTATTTTTCATGATTATTGAATATTTAAAAAAAATTGTATTCAAATTCAGATGAATCACGCCGATTTGTTTATTACTTCAACTGATTCATTCCCTGCATCCCACTGTGCATACCATCCACCCTATCCACCTTAAAAACTATTGCTTATTACTAATGTCACTTTTTTTAAATGCCACATTTAGGATGGATATATGCACATTGAGATGCAGGCATTGAAAATAACTGGCTCACAAATTTGACATCAGTATGGCTTGCAGTCAAGAGCAAATATCAAAGCTTTTAGAGCAGAGCATAACTATAAAACTGCATATTTACCTTAGAAATTTCCATTAGATTTGATTAATTTCCATGACTTGTTCGAGGCCTTGAACACTGTTTTCTGTTGTTTTGTAAAGATGGGATCCTTGTAAATAGCACAATATAAAGACATTAAAAAACAGTTAATTTAAACATTAACCATCCATCCAGTTCACTCAAATCAATCAAACTTCCAAAGAATATATACACCCTTAAAAATAAAGGTGCCAGGAAGAACCAAAAAGGTGTTTCACGGCGATGCCATAGAATAACCATTTTTGTTTCCCATAAGAACCATTTTGATAAAGGTTCTTTAAAGAACCATTTTTACTAACCATTTTATAGTCTAAAGAACCTTTCTGCGCTACAAAGAACCTTTTGTACAATGAAAAGTTTCTTTGGATATTAAAGGTTCTTCATGGAAGCATACACCCCACCAAAGAACCATTATATTTTAAGAGTGTATAGCCGCGTTTCCACCGCAGGAACTTTCCCCAGGAACTAGGAACTTTGGGGTGGTACTCTGTGTGTTTCGACCGCAGGAAACAGGGACTAAATGAAGTTCCGGGTAAATATTTCCCCCTCCGATAGTCCCTGCTCGCGAGGTAGTTCTTTTTCAAAGTTCAGGAACTTTCGAGGGTGGAACTTGGGCGCTGAACATGCTGATTGGTTGAGCTCACGCAGCATTTTATTTCAACCGGCATTTTTAAAAGTATCTTGCTCTTTAAAAGTACTGCTCTTTCTGTCCGGTGGCGCACGTTCGTCTTGCCATCTCACGGTCAATGTCCATAATAGCTGATAATAACATACGTTGTCTTATTTTAAATCTAGCTTTACACGCTTAAAGCAGAATACGCTTTAGTATCAGTGCTCTCTTTTCCGCCGTTTTGTTAACTAGGCTACCTCTTTAGTAAACCAGTACATAACCAGCAAAAGCAGTGCTGCTTGAATCTCCTCCATACTTGTTATTGTTGCATACAGTGTCACGCAAACATTATTACTGTCCGTCGGTGACTGAGAGGAGCAGTCGCGCGCAGTCCTACATCACCGGACTAATAATTTGCCTAATCTTCAGGGTACTTTAGACCGAGGTGGAAACGCAGACAGTAGCAGGTCTGGGTGGAAAAAAGTTCCTGTAAAAACAGTTCCTGGTATAAATTGTTCCGGGTAATTTCGGTGGAAACGGGGCTTATGAGAGAATAATAGGAGGGTGCGTTTAATTATTGCTTCAACACGCTCTTGCTTGTTTTGTGTTTTGACATTGATCTCGTAGAATGTTTCTTTAGCTAGAAAGTAAAAAAAAATATTCTGGTCTATGAAATCTACTGACCTCCTTTTTTGCCTCTGAGTCCACGTGTATCTTCACATGTATCCCTCTCTTTAAATTTCAAGGTTACAAGTAGATGTGTGTATGTTCCCCCTTTAAAGCTGATGAAAGGTTGCTGACACAGCTCATGATTACATCCCAGAAGACCTATTCCACTTGCGGAAGCAGCTCTCAGAAATCAGCACTAGTCCAGTTCACCAATTAGCCCCGCGAGGGCCATAATGGCTTCTGTGATCAAAGCCTGAACGTCGTGCTGTGCTGGGCCTGTTTCTTTAAGTCCTCCTGAGGAGCACACTACAACTATGGGCTAAAAGCTGCCAACCAGCCGGTCACTGGTACAATGAAAGGTGTCAAGATCATATGTACCTCTGGAGAGCTTTACATATTCATGCTCAGGGTAACTCAAGCACACATATACAAGCACTTTGAAGACCTTCAGCACTTCAAAAGAGGTATTCTTAGCAATACTCTTTTATAATACACTAACATCTCTAAGTTTGGCTCATGCTATCTGAGCAAAAGGCATTTTCACATTCTCTAGAGGGAGATAAAACAGTTAAATGTTAAATACTTAAATTTCTATAGCACTATTTGACATATCTACTGTAGGGCTTATTTGTATATGAATTAGCAAATTACACTTAGATTCTTCTGATTGGACCTTGACATTGGTTGTGTCTGAAATCACATTCACACTCTCTGTGCAGGTATTTCTTTTAAATATATAATTCATTACTTAATGTTCTATACACGATAAATGTGTGTAGAATTAATATAATCCGGGCTTACCAAATCGGTCATGTTGTCATTGTTGCGTCACTTCGGTGTCCATCAGATGCGGACATCAGAATCTCGCCAGAAGTTGTAAGTTTTACGCATACTTTTCACCTACTTCATAGAGGGTAAATATGCAATTTCAGATGCAGTCTTTATTTAGGTGTGCTGCATGTGAAAATTTGAAATGTGATCTTAAAGCGAAAAAAAATTCAGGCTAACGTTGGTGCTTATCAGTGCCACCTACTGGTCTGGAGTCCTGAGGGAATTACTGACAGGCCTGTGCTTCTATGGACATTATATATAAGGAGGTTAATGTCAGAGTGGAATAGAAAGCAAAAGTGACAAAGACCTCTTTTAACAGTTTATTTTAGCACTGTTTCATGTTTCTGTCTTAATGTTGAGAAGACCTAACAGGCTATTACTCCCAGGCTGTTGATTCTGTCAGGGGAAGCAGGGTTAACAACATTTTATGACAGCTAGAAAGGAGTAGGGAATTGAGGAGGCTAAAACAAAGCCATCAGGAAACTTCTAAGTCAGCTTATTAGTGGAGAAGAATGTGTTGGATGTCACCCCACACAGAAGAGAAAAGGCTGAACTGCACTTAAGGTCAGTGCTTACGCACTGGTGCGATGCGAGGATGAGGCTGGAGGCGTGATTGAAAGGTCTTCATTGCTTGAGTCTCATAAGGGCACAGGGCACGTGTGTGTCAGTGTGGACAAAGGTGGCTTAAGTCTTTTTTGATCATTTTCACAAAAGTCTGTTGTATGAATATCTGAATATGCAATGCATGCAAAGAACAGACCCTCTGCTTTTAAACAATTGATACCACTATGTGAGTAGATTTCATAAAAAAGCAACATTTTGATCAAAAAGCTGAGAAAAACGTGTTTTTGTCAAAATCTTCATCTTAATCAGATTCAGAATGATGCTGGGTCAGATTTAAAACATATATGGAGTACATTTGAGTCCTTAACACCCCCAAAGCTTGCACAGTCCTAAAGCTTATGGGTTGACATTTCATTCCGAAACATTTGGCAGTTTTTATGATGTTTAATGTTGATGATCGTGCTATTTTACATATGCATCTGCTTACATATGATATTGCTTGTTTCTGCTTCTTCGCCTGTGTTTTGATCTGGAGATTCAGTACTCTTTCAGAAGATGTGTAATAGCGCCCCCTACCATATAACAGTGAAAAAACGAAAAGCCAGACAAGTGTTGTCTCATAAATGACGGAAATATCCATCAATGACAGGGAAAAGAGGGTCATATCAAAAAATGTAAACAAACAAGTTAATGTAGATAAACTTTACATAAATGACTGTGAGCAAGCATGTAGATTAAGAAGTATTAAAGGTAAAGTAGCAGAACAGCTTGTAAATGTCAAATAGAGTGTGGAAGATAATTAGGTTGAACTGAATTATGATCATTTTGTTGTAAAACTTGAATAACATTATAAGTTGACTTGTATTTAGACCTACTGGAAAGTTCATTCAGCATCTTCTTTTAATCTTCTTTCTTTCAGCACTGTACACAAATTTCCAATCTTTAGGAATCTATTCAGACAGTGTAGTCAATATCCAGTTGTACCCAGAGGAAAGAAAAATCCAAAGTGAGATCTCTTTAGCATCTCAAATGTTTCTCCTAGACAAAAATGAGGTTAGTTTAAGATCAAATGGAGACTTTTGCTTAAGTCTCCTGGTTCTCACGGTTGCCTCCTGAGACAAAACACTCTCACAGTGGTCTCCTCTAAAGTTTTAGAAGAGATCTCAACAACATCACACACTGTGCTCAGATGTGTCTCCTTGGCTAGAGAGACTGGATTACTCATATTTGTCTCCTCTAAAGTTTTAGAAGAGATCTCAACAACATCATACACTGTGCTCAGATGTGTCTCCTTGGCTAGAGAGACTGGATTACTCATATTTGTCTCCTCTAAAGTTTTAGAAGAGATCTCAACAACATCACACACTGTGCTCAGATGTGTCTCCTTGGCTAGAGAGACTGGATTACTCATATTTGTCTCCTCTAAAGTTTTAGAAGAGATCTCAACAACATCACACACTGTGCTCAGATGTGTCTCCTTGGCTAGAGAGACTGGATTGCTCATATTTGTCTCCTATAAAGTTTTAGAAGAGATCTCAACAACATCACACACATTGCTCAGATGTGTCTCCTTAGCTAGAGAGACTGGATTGCTCATATTTGTCTCCTCTAAAGCTTCATACAAGATCTCAATAACTTCACACATTGTGCTCAGATTATTCTCCTTAGTTAAAGACTCTGGCACTCTCACATTTGTCAAACAAATGATGTGCCCTATGCAAATAAACTGTACAGCTTTCTTGTTGTATTAACAATTAAGAGAAACGTTAATCTTATTTACTGAGGTCTCTTCGTAATCTCTAGCTGAGGAGAAAAGTCTGAGCACAGTGTGTGATGTTTTTGAGATCTCTTATGAAACTTCAGAGAAGACAGGTGTGAGTGTTCCAGTGTTTCCTGCTAAGGAGAAAAGTCTGAGCACAGTGTGTGATGTTGTTGAGATCGCTTATGAAACTTCAGAGAAGACAGGTGTGAGTGCTCCAGTGTTTCTTGCTAAGGAGAAAAGTCTGAGCACAGTGTGTGATGTTGAGATCTCTAATGAAACTTCAGAGAAGACAGGTGTGAGAGCTCCAGTGTTTCTTCCTAAGGAGAAAAGTCTGAGCACAGTGTGTGATGTTATTGAGATCTCTTATGAAACTTCAGAGAAGACAAGTGTGAGAGCTCCAGTGTTTCTCGCTAAGGAGAAAAGTCTGAGCACAGTGTGTGATGTTGTTGAGATCTCTTATGAAACTTCAGAGAAGACAGGTGTGAGAGCTCCAGTGTTTCTCGATAAGGAGAAAAGTCTAAGCACAGTATGTGATGTTATTGAGATCTCTTCTAAAACTAAGGAGACAAATGTGAGAATGTCAGAGGTTTTGTCTCAGGAGACAAGTCAGAGACTTAAGCAAAAATCTCCATTTAATGTTAATGTAACCTCATTTATGTATCGCAGAAACATTTGAATTGTTAATTTTTTTTAATATTTTTTTTTATCTCTGGGTAGTTTATATGTGATTCACCCACACCATATCAATCAAGCACAATACAGGCATTCTGTTGCACAATGAACAAAACAACCTGTGTTTACATGCATGCAAAATGGGTTGTACAAAAAAAACTTTGCAATGTTAAACGTAGAACAAAAAGGTTAAGCAGCAACCATGAAGCACTGGTCCACTATAGTATTACATTTGTTATAAAGAAATAATTTATCTAGACTAAACACCATACACTTGTCTAATCCTTGTTTGTAATAAGCACTGCATTTCTGGGCATTGAAGAAACATTTAAATGAGTAACCTGATACTCATAAATTCTGAAACATATAATGCTATTTGAATGATAGTTTCAGTATTTCACAATATAAGTACAAATTTAAAATGCAATGTAACATTTCTTATAAAATAAAATGTAAGACATATGGGGTTGGTTGAAAAACTTCTTAGACTAGTCTTAACAGTTAGTCATGAATTATTTTTCCCCCAGGCCTGGTAATATCTTATTTAGTATAATTTTAATTGGAAAAGTAAGACTGATTGCCCTTTGGTTAACTACTACTTAGTTGCATAGTAACTTAAGAAGTACTTTGCCTTATGGTGCCAGTTGCATAAACTGAGTCAAAGCTGATACCTAAATGAGATATATAAGAGATAATAAGCCCTTAGTATCCTGAGCTTAGGCAAAACTCTGTCAGAGCCGTAGCCGTGTGGACAGCACATCAACATTGAGGCACAGCAGCACCACAGACAGCATTAGTTCAAGTCCCAGCTAAAGGTATACTTTCCTGCTCCTGTTCCCTTCTCGCCTCTCCCATTGTTTCTGGTTTCTCATCGTACGGTCCTGTCCAATAAAGGTGAAAAAAACTCCAATGTCACAAAAAAAGAAAGAAAAAAAAAATCCCTCTGAAAATATTTTGTATAATGGAGTTTTGAAAGAGATTACAGAAAGACAATAAAGAGATCTCCCATGTTTCTTGTTTCTCATTTTGCACTCCTCATGTCTCAGTCGTGTCTACTTTTATTTCTCTTAAGGAATTTGAGGAGAAACATCTGAGACACTGTTGATTCTAGTGAGAGATAAATGAGAATCAATACTAAGTCTCATGAGCTTAGAAAGAGCCACCTC
Organism: Gobiocypris rarus; assembly: GCA_023029165.1. Lineage (NCBI taxonomy): Eukaryota > Metazoa > Chordata > Actinopteri > Cypriniformes > Gobionidae > Gobiocypris > Gobiocypris rarus. The sequence goes on from CM040930.1 coordinate 25,900,425, forward strand.
TGAGCAATAAAATATTCTTAAAATGGAGTCTTGAAAGAGATTGCAGCAAGATGATACAGAGATGTCATATGTTTCTTCCACCACGTTCTCAGTTTCAACTCATTTTTCTCCTAAGGAATTTTAGGAGAAACATCTGAAACTCTGTTGATACTGAAAAAAACTAAGTCTCATGAGCTTAGGAATAGCAAACACTGAGCAATGAATTTTTTTCACTTGCTGTAGTGATAATGTAGCTATAGCACCAGGACGATGCCAGAGTAGCTGGCAGTGTGGAAGGAGATGAGGGAAAATGGAAAGTTTGCTTCTGCTCATGTCCATCATGACATCTTGTGCATGAGAGAACATTAGCAACAGAGACATTCTAGGCCTTCATGTACAAATGGTGACCAAAATGCAGACTTTATTTATTTATTTATTTTCCATTTCAGACTATTAAAAAATACGCTTTGGGATGGACAAACGCAGAGAGATTACCTACTAACATGACAAGGGCAAGATCATCCTCATTGCCGAGGAAATGGCCCATAGAAACAGCTTACATGTGTGCTATGTCTGACTGAGTTTTAAATCATTTGAACTAGCATATGAGGCTTTAATACCTGAGCATTTGTGCGCTTACAGTCCGTAAGTAATGGGTGGTGTCATGTTTAAAGCAAATGAGGAGCACACCTTCACCAGCCCAAATAGCGCAGTATATCATCAGTATAGGGTCATGCTGTATGTTTCACTAATTTCTCCATCTCATCCCCCTAGTTTTTATCATGTTCGTCTTTCCTGCTGGCCGCCCATGCCGGTGATGACTGCAACAGTTCTACTCAAACGTGTCAGAATATCTCTCACGTAACGCATAACCAACATTTCTTTAGTAAAGTTGTCAGTTGAATGATCCCTTTTCTGTATTTTGTATATTTCGCTTAATGTCATTTACTCAGCTTCATGGTATTCTAAACCCGTCTCACTTTCTTTCAATGACGATGAATGAAGACTGAAGCTTTCAAGATTGTGTCACATAAAGCACTATATTCCGAGTCTTAAGCCATACAATAGTGTGAGAAAAAAGTCCCACAGATTTTAGCTGTGGGTAAGGTTGGCCACACAGATTTTAAGCCTGATTTGCAACCCCCAACGATCTTGGAGGTGTGGCCCAATTCAAGGCTTCTCGCATTAGATTTTAAGCCAGAATTTTGGCACTGATTTGCAACCCCCAACAATCTGGGGTGTGTGGCTCATTTCGAGGCTACTTGCAACCAACATTTTTGTGTGGTGTCCGACTATTACAATTATTTTATTGCTCCCGATCGTGTTGGAGCCGGCACAATGGCTCATGTTGACTCTTGATCGGGCTGCCTCTGACGTGTCACCCGCGTTTGCCAATGAGAGTGAGCAAGCTTCACCAGCTGGATGTTGCGTGCTTCTAAAGCTGAAACATGGCAGCCTCAAACATGCCACGAAAGTGGAGTATTGAGAAAGATCATCTCCCATATTCTTTTTTCTCCTTTGTTTTCTTCCCGTAAAACAAAACTCACACCAGGAGTATTAGCTGACGACGTTGATCGTCCTCCATTTGTTTTTCCTCTCAAGTCACATTTGAGTCTCTGTGAGATCTCGTCTCACTTTGAAAGTGTTACTACAATCGGCAGGTGTGTGGTCTTGCGGTCCGGTCGAATCTTCTAGCGTGTGAATTTGGTGGATTACAATGCAAAAATCAGTTGAAACTGCCCTCATGTTTATGGTCTCCCAGTTTTAAAATCAGTTAACATTTGAAAATCATCTATTGTGTCCCAGGGATCAATGACACCATTTTGATTTTTTGGCACTTGAGGAATATGTGTGTGTTTGTGTAAATTGAGAGAGTAATCGAGAGCACTGGCTTTTTTCCCCCACATATTCAAGTTTGCATTTTTATTGTAGTCATACTCATAACGCTGTGTGTCTGTTTGCAGATGTGGCACAGTTTGAACAGATGGCTCTATAAAGGTTATTGCTGTTTATTAAATGCAGGGAATCTGGAGTTTATATACATTTCTCTGTCCCCGAATGGCAATATTTTGCTGAATCAGTTGTCTGTAGTTCAGCAGATTGTAAGCAGATTCTTTGAAGGTGTCAGAAATGTTTCTGATCAAACGGAGGCATACATTCAAGCTTAGCAGAGCCTCCAGATTTACAGAATTAAATTCAAACCTCTGGAGAACTTTCATTTTCATTAGTTCAAATAAACTGCTTTCATCATTTCAGTCATTAAAATGCATACCATGGCACTGCATATTTTCAGGCCGCTTACATGTGAGCATATGTAACATGTTTATAGTGGCCTTGTTCATCCACTAGGCGCAATATAAAAAGGTAGTACATAGCGACAAATTTACTGCAAATTAGAATATATTTGATGTTTAAAATACAGCTTTTGATGTTTAAATCCAGTCCAGTGAATTCCCAGAGTGGTGTGACTTCACAGTGTGTTTTAAAAAATAGAAAGCAACTGTGTGTCAAAAAAATAGCAAGCCACTGTAAATGACTATACGGTATGGTGATTGTTGAGATTGGGTGGAACAAACACTCAGATTAATGTCAAACATTGTTTGTGACAGGCAGTCAGTTTCAACATGAAATGCAAAACCTGTCCTAATTGAAAGAAAACAAGTTGACAAAAAAAATGTATCCAATATTTTGTGACAATATAGCATTTTTATAAGGTTTTTTTTTTTTTAATTAGTAGTAGTAGTGTAGGATGGTCATTTTTGACCAGAAACACCACACGTGTGTTTTCCTTATCAATTTGTACAAAATAAAAGCGTTTCAAAACAAACTTCCTGGTTAAAAATGAAAGCACACTAGTGTTATAAATAGTGCATTTTGTCCATATTTTGTTGAATATTGACGGAAATTATTAAATGCTTTTTTCACTCAAAAGGTGAGGTGCATAAGACCTGTATTAATTGTGACAAAACATGTTGACAAAAACATTGAATCCAATATTTGGTGATAGCATAATGAGTGATTTGCAAGAATCTTTTAACTCTTTCCCTGCCGTTTTTTTTCAGAATTTTCAGTAACTCCAGTCTTCAGTGTCACAAAATCCTTCAGAAATCATAATATGCTGTTTTGCTTCTTGACTAACTTTTCCTATTATCAATGTTGAAAACAGTTGTGCTCATTAATAGGTTTTGGAAACCCTGTTAAATTGTTTCACACTGCTTTACACTAAAGTGTGTGATCTTATTATTAATTATTGAGGTTTTGTGGGTTCTGAGCTGCATAAGTCATATCATATCCACTGATTTTTATCATATTCTAGACTCTTCACAGTATCTATGCACAGGCAGTTGAACATCTTATGGCAGAGCATAACCACTTGTCCAAAGGTGCAAAGTGGTGGGATATCTGAGACTTCACCTGAACCAGTTAATAACACAAAAGGAGGAGAGATGGAGCAAAAGATTGCTTGAGTGGTAAATGGAAGGTGAAGAAGGGGTTATCTTGAAGATGAGTGATCTTCAGAGGGTGTATATGTGGTCTGATCGGTTGAGAGGGTGTGGAGTGTGTGTCCCAGTCATGACCTAGAAAGCATTTGACTTTTTTAGCTGTAGAACAAGTGCTTTATTCATTACAGACAAAACAGCACTATTTTATCTTAATGAAATTAAGATTAACTGCACTGTGAATTACAGAAATAAACCAGTTAATACAATTTGTGCAAAAATAGTCTTCTGCTTCTGCTAAGTTTCTGAGAAGAAAAAAAACTTTGTTTCTTAACTCACTAAGAGAATAACAACTGTGGAAAAGGGCTAAGGTCAGTATCTCCCCCCACACCCACCTGCAGTCTGCCAGATGGGTCTATTTAATCAGGCGCACAGGGGCATCGCAGAGCAAGAAGTGTGGAGACTCAGCACTGTTTATGCAGAGCTTTTTGTTAGAATGAGGAAGAATTTCCCTTCTACATGGTTTCCTTTTTGTTCCTTGGCCGTCTTTAGAAAATGTTTTCTTAAAAGTTTCACAACAGTCTGTTACAAGGTTTCCTAACTGGGGTTTAGTTGAGAGCGCTTCGAGGAGAATATATATAATTAAAATGATAGAAAATAGGAAATAAAATATTTCAAGTTTTTGTTTGTAAATGCTAAATTGAATTGCTGAATTTTATGCTTTTTTTAATAATAATGATTATTAATTATAGTTAAGTATCAATATTGTTATATTTAAATTATTGTGAAATAGTATTACAATTTAAAATAATTGCTTTCTATTTTAATATAATTTGAAACAATGTATTTCTGTGATGATTGAGTTCACATCACACACTTGTGTATGTGTGTGTGTGTGTGTGTATAAACATATATATATATATATGATAAAGTATGTCACTATTATATAATTTTATTTACTAAGATATTCTTATATATAATTTTATTTATTAAGATATATTCATAGTAAATAGCCTCATTTATTGTGACATACTTTATCAAATATACACCATTCAGGCATAACATTATAACCACCTTTCTTATATTGTGTTGGTCCCACTTTTGCTGCCATGACCCGTCGAGGCATGTGCTCCATTAGACCCTTGAAGGTGTGCTGTGTTATCTGGCACCAAGATGTTAGTAGCAGATCCTTTAAGTCCTGTAAATTGTGAAGTGAGGCCTCCATGAATCGGACTTGTTTGTTCAGCACATCCCAGATGCTTGATTTTTAACTGAGATGCGGGGCATTTGGATCAAACTCGGTCAAATCCTTACTCTTGCCCATTTTTCATGCTTCTAACACATCAACTTTGAGGACAAAATGTTCACTTGCTCCCTAATTTATGCCACCCACTAACAGGTGCTGTGATGGAGATAATCAGTGTTATTCACTTCACCTGTCATCGGTGTATATATAGTACTGTATTTATAAATATAGCACATAACAATTTAAATGCTTATTGTATTTTTGAATAGGAATGGACTTTCATTCACATTTACGTTGAATCATTTAGCAGACGCTTTTGTCCAAAGTGACTTACAAATGAGGGGAACAATAGAAGCGGTTGAACCAAACAAAAAAGCAAAAATATGTAAGTGCTGTGACAAGTCCCATTTAGCCTAGCACAGTATATGAATAGCAAGTTTTTTTTTTTTTCATGGATATACTTATACAGAACATTTTACAATATGCACAACAAGAGTAACCTAATGCAGCTGTGCACTAATGAAGCAAGGTGTCAGGACTGCGGAAGACACCCTGAAAAGGTTCAGTTAGCCGCGGTGAATGGCTCCGCTCAGTAGCACTAATTGCAGAGCTACCCAGCAGAGAGGGGACGTGTCCCTCTGACCGTGAGGCAACCTCCACTGGGTCTTCCTCCGATCTCTCTCTAATGATGTTTAAATGGAAGGTCTTCATTTGCTACTGCTTTGTATGAGTAAGGAATTAAACTTGTTCTTTTTTTCCTCTAGTGTTAAATTTAATGGCAGTATGTGGGACATTTATAGTGTAATGATATGCTGTATCCATAGGGTTCATTACGCTTTTGATTACTGTAATGAGGTCAGGTGGGTTTCGCCACAGAAGATTTTACTTCTTTGTGCAGTATGTGCTTAGGGGTTAGAGGGTAGCAGCTAACGAAAAAGAGGAGACATGCTAAGACCTTGCATGTCTTCTTAACTGCTACTCGATCCATCAGTGGAAGATTTAGTTTTTATAATCATATCTCACTTCTAGATATAAAGACTGTCCACATATGCCTGTCAGAACACTCCTTTTTACACTGCATTTGAGCAACTCTTATTTAACTAGTTGCTCTAAGATAGCGTTGTGCCTTATTTTAAATTAACATTTTGTCTTTGGCAAAAAATCCTTTCTGTGTAAATTAGACATTTTGTGGACTATTGTATGCCAGATCACAATCTGCTACCTAGGGCTCAGAAGCGACCCACAAGATTGGGAATTGCTCTATGCAAATTGCATTCAACATATTCTGTGGGAGCATTTGCGCCGTTATACAATTTGCATAATTTCTTTAGTGAATTGGGTGCTAAAACAACGCAGACAGCATGTGCAATTAAACGCTACTTTCAGTGGCCGCAGTTTATTCTTAGTGAGTCCTCTATGGGCTGACTGATATGATTAGAGACAAATTGTATGTGTCTGTTTAGTATTCCTTCTGGTTCAAACTGAATTCTTCAGCCGTTGGACATGATTAGCAGCAGAAACCCTCTCTAATATTCAACAGAGTTTCACAGCTGCCTTTGAATGACCTGCAATCTCAAAGCCTCGTTTTAATGTTTCACAGAAGTGGTTAAAGTCAGCTCGTCAAAGTCCCTCGGGTGGATTTTAGAAGGGCCAGGTACAGAGTTGTGGTGACGGAAGGCATTCTGTTCCATTTGTCCTAGCTTTGTGGAACTGGAATCAATTTTCTCTGCTCTCAACGAAACAAAGTCATAGCACAATGGATCGAAGATGCTTCCTGCTGACATGCAACCAGGGTCACGCTTAAAGATTTATCTTCTGTTGTTGTTTAATTTATTAAGGACTTCAGTTTAATCTCATTATTGATGAAGTTGCAAGATTTGAGGAGCTCTTTTCCAAAACGCTATAAATCCATTTTAATAGTTTTCATGAAAATATCCTTTTTTTACCTACACCTATACATTTTGTCAATATTCGATTTATCCTGTTAAAATGGTCTATTGGCTCAGTCTTAACATGTTAAACAATGATTGTTAAATGAAACAACAATATTGTTGATTATAAATTCAAAGTTATATATTTTTTTGTTTCAAAACGCTACAAATTCATCCTTTTTTATATGTAGTTGGTTTATGTCTGTAAAAGCAACAACAAAAACAACAAAGCAACTCATGTCACATTAAGCATATGACATCAGGGGTCAAAACGATTGCGATTACAACCGTAATCGGGGTTAGTGTCATATATTGCCGGTAAGAATCGTGTTCGTGGGAGGTGTCGAGATTGCGAATCGCCTTTCGGTGGGGAGGGGTGTCGAAGATTGCCGGTAAGAATTGCGTTCCAGAGGGGATTTTGTTCCGGCCGGGAATGCCTTCGCGGGGACACCGCAGCGCGATCGAAAAGGGCACTTTCACTTTCAAATGGGCAGGGGATCGAGACGAGCGGATATATCGCGTTTGTAAACCCTAGCGGTTTGGAAAAAAACTGCATTTTGCAGTACATTTAAACAAGGAAATATAACGATTTGGCCCTTAAGATTGATGGAGCAGAGAATAGGTTCAGTACACAGCTCAATGGCATGACAAACTCATTTTATTTTAATTTGGCGTTTATCGCGTTTTGGAAAAGAGCTCTTCATTTACACTTCAAAATGCATGTCAATATAAGTCCAGATAACTGACATAATTGCTTTGTTCATATAATGTTGGTTTGGTGTTTATATACCAATACAGTATTTATTAATATTTTTAATTAGCTTTTATTTTTATGTTAGTTTTACTTTTAAGGTTTAGTAATTTTATGGTCCTTTTGTCATTTTTTATTATAGTACGGTTCATATAAAAATTTCTAATATATATGTAAATAATACTATCAACACTGTGTAAATTTTTGCGTCATCTAGCGGTGAGGGTGTGAATTGCAGCCAGCCACCGCTCACCCCTCCCTTTCGAAGAGGAGAAGCTACGGTGGCCGACACAGGACAAAGTTGTCAGAGAGTAGCAGTTTGTCTATTTAGGGCTACTGTAGAAACATGGTGGCTCAAAATGGTGACTTCACTGTAAAGGGACTCATTTTTAAGGTAGAAATAGTTTTTCCTTTTACATATATTTGTGTTTCATAGAAGAAAGAAAGTCAAATAAGATTAAAATGCAACTGAGCAATCAGAATTAAATAATTTCAATGATGACTTGAAAGAATTACTTGGACTTATGCACATCAGGCTAAAGTCAAGAAATGACAGGAAGCTATTGATCTGATTGCTGCCTCTTCTTTCCAGACAGAAAGTAGGAATGAGGGGATAAGGATGAATGGAGAGAGGGAGCAATATAAGGTACTGTCAAAGAGAGATAAAGAGGAGGAAAGAGGAATGAAAAGAGAGGGTGTAAATAATAGTACAGATTGGCACAGGAAATGGTGTGGAAGAAAATGCTTGGTCAGGCAGCTGACCAGCCGAGTCCAGATTTAATCTCCCAGCGGCTCGTGATTTGATTACTTTAGTCTGGGATTGAAAACACAGGGTATGTGCACTCAGGCGAAAGTCTTACGTGATGCGCCAGTAACAAAGCGAGACCGTGCTGCAAAAAATGCTCTTCCACAATGAATACTTGGCCAATGTCCTGTTTGGACAATGTTTGTATGGGTACATTTTTGTCCTGATAGCACGACACTTTTAAATAACCACCATTTGATTCTAAAAACACATTTTTTTCTATTGACAGCAGTTCAAAAGAAGCCATGAAGGTACTGTACCATTGCAATGAATGCTGACGGCTTAGGGCTACAGGTGTATATAGGGTAGGACTGCACGATTAATCGAAATAAAAGCAAAATCGCAAAATCAGAGTCAGAGCATCTGCTCTGAGTTTAGGTCGCTTATAGTGTGCATTTAGGAACGCAACATGTAACAACCATCTTTCTATACTTGTAATGAGAAGTCCAACCGTCAAAAGTCAAAAACACTTTTGTTGGTCCCATGATCGTAATGATCGTACTATATTTTAGTTCAATTGTTTTTATTTTATATTTTGTATTTTTAAGGGATTTTATGGTACTAAATTATACACTCACCTAAAGGATTATTAGGAACACCTGTTCAATATCTCATGAATGCAATCAACCAATCACATGGCAGTTGCTTCAATGCATTTAGGGGTGTGGTCCTGGTCAAGACAATCTCCTGAACTCCAAACTGAATGTCAGAATGGGAAAGAAAGGTGATTTAAGCAATTTTGAGCGTGGCATGGTTGTTGGTGCCAGACGGACCGGTCTGAGTATTTCACAATCTGCTCAGTTACTGGGATTTTCACGCACAACCATTTCTAGGGTTTACAAAGAATGGTGTGAAAAGGGAAAAACATCCAGTATGCGGCAGTCCTGTGGGCAAAAATGCCTTGTTGATGCTAGAGGTCAGAGGAGAACGGGCCGACTGATTCAAGCTGATAGAAGAGCAACTTTGACTGAAATAACCACGCGTTACAACCCGAGGTATGCAGCAAAGCATTTGTGAAGCCACAACATGCACAACCTTGAGGCAGATGGGCTACAACTGCAGAAGAACCCACTGGGTACAACTCATCTCCACTACAAATAGGAAGAAGAGGCTACAATGTGCACAAGCTCACCAAAATTGGACAGTTGAAGACTGGAAAAATGTTGCCTGGTCTGATGAGTCTCGATATCTGTTGAGATGTTCAGATGGTAGAGTCAGAATTTGGCGTAAACAGAATGAGAACATGGATCCATCATGCCTTGTTACCACTGTGCAGGCAAAAATAAAAACTTTCAATCTTTTATGTGAAATCTATTTTTTACAAAACACGTTTTACTTTAAAACCGTTTTACTAGAAAATCTAAGCCATAAATCTAAACAAGTTGTTTACCAAATTTGAGGTTAATATCTCAAAAAAAAAGTTCTCAGTAAGAACTTGTTTGTGCTCAGTACCCACTAGACGAAATTTGTTTTACATAATTTTACATTATTTTACATAATCACATCATTTTGGGCCAAATTGTGCAGCCCTACAAGCACAGGAAACTAGCACATTTTATTCTTCATTTTAAAATTGACTTTGCTTTTTCCTTTTTTTTGTTCTTTTTTTTAAATCAAGAAAATTGCTATTTGATTGCCAGAATTGTGCAGACCTAGTACAGGTTCAGTTAAAGCAGCGTATTTACAGCTAAGTCAACAGTTTTAGTCAGAAGGTTCACTTTCACTCATAATGAATGTGTAAACCAAAGCAGATAAGCCCTCCTGGTCATTAATTGTGTGGAGCGTTAGTGTTTGATTAGGGCTGATTTGCTTGTGTGCGATTATGCTTGATTGATTATGGTAAATCCACTGGATTAAAAAGCTAGGAAGATGCTAATGTTTATGCATGGATAGAAAAAAAGAGCATCCCTTTAAGAAAGAGCAAATGAGAAAAGATCGGCCACAAGTTTGAACTGAAGACGATCAGTTAAAGGGAAGTTTTCTAACTGTCAGTGGGCTCTGTTACATTCTAAAGCGCATCAGTGTATGGGGATTAGCGGTAAGCCTGGGTATTTGCTGAATGTTAGCATTAATCGGCATGCGCCACGTACGCGGACACACACTTGCTCTTTCTATTCTATCCGAAAAGCCATCCGTCAATAATAAACTTGAACATTCATGCACACTCATACTTTTCTCTGGGTTGTTTCTCATCCTCTCTTGCCTCATACGGGATGAATAAACATGAAGCTAATTATAGGTCACTACAGACCTGTCTCATGTTTTTCATATGAGCTTGTGACCTCACCTTGACCAGCGCTGACTTTCCTCATTTTCGTATATCGCTTCATTTAATCCCTCCTATCAGAATTTGAAACTCTTTTGACATACTGCGCTGTCTCTGCTGAATATACATTTGAATTTTATCGCCTATTCATTTTTGATAGTTTCTGTTTTAGCATAATTGGATTTGATTCATATCACAGAGATTCTTGTCACCTATGCAAATGTAAATCACCATTAAAACCTTTTTTTAGGCTCTCTACTGATATATTACATGAAATTTTTGCTTAATGAATACTTTTAAGCTCTCCACTTAAAGCCCGTAGCTATAATTCATCACTTTTTTACACTAAGCACGTACAGCCTCATTAGAATGATTGAATATAGTCTGCTTTTGTGTCACCTTAAAGGAATCATTCTGTAAGAGACGTAATTGAGTACAAGTAAAAAGAAGGGATTATTTTGTGGATATTTTCATTGGCTTTTTACATAATGACTCTTAATAAACCTCTGAAAGTATATTCATGTTATTTACAGCCTTGCATTTAATGCGTTGAAAGAGAGTCGTCTGTTTGCAGAGAGTGATGTATTCAGAGGAGGGCGAACCGTGTTAATGTGCACTTTATTGGACCTGATGCTGAGTGGAACCGAGAGGTGAGACGGGTTATAACCTCTGATTAGTGAGCATTACAGGCTAATGAAGAGAGATGAGGGTTACACCTCTGGGAGAGAGACAGCACATGTGACTGGGGAAACAATGGAGGGATGTTGTCAGGGAAGAACAGGCAGCGTGTGTGCATTTGTACATATATATGTTTTGAAACACTTGAGATGATACTAGCGGCTCCATTACATGGGTAAAATGGGTGAAACCAAGCCTGAAATACTCCAAACGGCTGTCATTTCCGTGGAAATCAGGTAGAAATAATAGTCAGAAGACCTTGAAGAGGAGGTCAAAAGGGAAAACTGTGATTGGCTAATGGAGCGTAATTGATCTACAGTGCAGCACAGATGGCAAAACAGCTATAAAAAAGGCAGGATTTCCCAGAAATTGAATTTGAATGTGGACCAGCTTAGACAGACAAACGTGCGTGATCAAGCTGGTTTGATGCTGGTCTAGCTGATGGATCAGCATTGCCATGATGTTCACCAGCAGAAGAGATCTTTACGCTGAAGGGGTTGATCAAATGCTAGTTAGTTCTTTTTTGCAACGGCATTCTGCCTGAAACCATCATTCCAAACAACAGTGGCCATCCACATTTTCAGCAGCCTTGATTGTAAAGAATGTTTCCCATAGGGATTTTTTTTATAAATTGTATCAATTGTGGCAACAGTCTGTTAACATGGGCTCAATTATAATATGTTAAACTATATGAAGGCGGATTAGAACCCGAAACTTTGACAGTTTACAAAATTTCTACCATAATTTAAAATGTTAATAGCAGATCTATGTATTCATTCACTAACATGAAGAATCTCGGGACTTAAAATATATTTGATGCAATATAATGCAAATATTATTTGCAAATAGTCCCAAAATGATTATTTCCCAGCTAGAGTTAGAACTATAAGGACCCACTTTATATTAAGTTGCCTTAACCACTATGTAGTAACATTTAAATTAATCATTTGATATATTGCACTTATTGTGTACATACATGTTTCTACATTTTACTTACATTTTATTTTAATTAGCTGCATGTAATTACATCTGCAATTCATTTCTGTAGTTACATTTATAATTACACTGTTGACACTTCCCTTACACCTAATCTGATATCCACCTCAATATCAGCAAAAGTGTTTTGCAATACAATATGAACACAATAAGTACATTGTACTTATTTTTTTTTTATGTAAGCACATAGTAGTTAAGGACACTTAATGTAAAGTAGGACATGGTTACAGCCTTGTATTTAAGTAGTTTGAGAGCATAGAGCGATAGACTATAGCATCATTCACAGTGCTTCAAGGGAGTGGGTGGATATTTCCATGATTTGCCTGTTACAATTTTCTGTTTTTTCTGCAGAATCATGGGTAATGTAGTTTTTCGCCTAGAATTCCTCTATTAAACTTTTATTTAAACAATAATATTTTTTGATTGCTTCAAGAAAAGCATATACCATCGATTAATAGCAAAACATGTTTTTTTAAAAAGTTATCTTTAAAAATATAACAGAGAAAATGATCTTTTTTACCTGTCTGTTGTGACCACATTGCTCTTTTTTGTTTAGCAGATTACACTTATCTTTTTAGCACCTAGTAGTGTTATTTGCTATTTCAGAATGGAAAAAAAAACTCAAACAGACACTCAAACAGACACTCAAACGCACATATTAGGACCTCAAATGTCTTTTGGTGATAGTGAAGTTATGTTTTTGTGACAATGAGTGATGGTTTGTTTGCTACCCGCCGCATATTCATTGTGTGTGCGAGCGTGTATCCCTCTGTGTTTGAGGGTTCAGAAGTTCAGTGAATATGAATTCTGCTCTGCTGAAAATACAGCAGGCTATCACTCATTCATGTATTTAATACAGACTGTTTCCTTCTCGAAATTACTTTTAGCAGAAAGGGTTTCCGACTCGGTTGTCATGAGCCGCTCCACTCAATCCTTCACTGAAGTGTTTTTATTCATAGATTTTAATGTGTTTGTATCATTAGAATGCCTCTTTCTTGGCTAACACATCTGTTTTCTTTGCTTCTTTGCTAAAATCAGGTATTGTGAAAAGCAGAAAGCTGAAGTTGCAATGCTAGTTGAAGCTAAGCATGCTAATGGCTATAGCATGTGAGCATAATACAATATAGATGATTTTCCCTGTGAAACCTCTGTTCTGGGAAGGAAAAGCTGGCCTGAAGTAGTTAGGAGGCGACATTTCTACCACATAAACACCGGTTGTAGCTCCCTGATTTATTAACACCGGTTATCGTTCATATATAGATTTTTTATGATGAAAGTTTGCAAAAAATGTCAAGTGAAAACCTCCAGCCCTCACAGGAAGCCATTAAACTGAGCTACAGCTTTAAATCGCTCTAATCCGTGTCTCCGAGTCTGACATTTAAACTTCAGAGCCAAGCGATGACCAGAGCCAGCGGTATAGACAGAGGAAATATCTCTCTATGTGTAAACATAATTACACATAATAGTTCAACTACTGTGACCTTTTAATTCTAACAGACAAGATTATTTTTATGGAAACGGGTCATTTTAGACTGTCCAGAAAGAGACATTTGGAAATCCTTTTATGGAGGATCACAAAAATGACGATGTCTATGAAATCTTTTTTAATATTGTATTGTATTATCTTGAATCATGGTACATTTAAAGATCCATTTCAACTAATGGGTTCTTGATCATTTTGGATTACTGAATAATCAAATTCCTTTGAGACAAACTTTGACATATTAATTATTATAAAGAGGTTTCCATTTATTAACTTTAATAAAAGAATTACATGTCCAGTCCAGGTGATTTTTATAATATAAGACGTTCGTAGCTAATATAAAAGAAATAGACATTTCAAATGAATTCCTGTCTAAAGAGACGTTTGTGACACGCTGTCGCTGGTTCTAATTATGGCAGGACAGATTGTTTGATTGATGTTCTTGTATCACGGGACCCTCATCCCATAAATTGCGTGTCAGTCTTTTACCTTTTTGGACGTCATGTTGTAGCTTCCTCAACTGTACTCAGAAGACACTACACTTCCATTATAGAGGACAGTGGGGTGTCAGCTAGTGATTTCTCTGTTTTGTAAGAGTCTTTAAAAGCTCTGTCTCACCTTGCTGTAATGATTATCTCAAGCTGTGATGGATTCTGGGCACAAAAAAAAAAAGAAGGTAAGAGGTGCGAGTTTTATGAGTGACATTTTTCCATATGCCACATATGCACACTGACAGGAGAATAATGATATTAATAAATTCACCAGAACGATCCGCTTTCGTTCTTTTTGAGGGATATTAACTTTTTTATGGAACTCAGTTCCTCTCTGCTGCCAGATTTTTAATGAAATGACAAAATGACAACATTTAAGGTATATTTTATCTGTTCTGCTCCTAAAGCTGTCTGGGCACTGGAAAGAGAGATTGTAATATATTCGGAGGTTCATTTAATAATGCTATGCAATCGAGAGAGGAAGAGAGGCGAGATACTCTATGTTGGCTCCATTTGGTTCAAGCGGGCAAGAAAGAGAGAGTGAGCAGAGGGAGGTGGCGAGAAAGAGAGAGACAGAACTGATTCCTACTCACTTAAAGGCTGTAATTACAAGCCTTTCTGCCTGATGGATGATAAGAGTTTTTGTAATGAATGAATGGAGATAGTGAAAGGGGAGAGTGAATGGAACTGGCTTGCATAATGCATTCAAAATAACAGTCATTATAGATCTATTATTGCAAAAACACATACCTGCAGATTATATATAGAGAATATGCAGTATGTTTTCTTGAGTTACACATTGATCAGTTTAGATTTAAGGGTTTTTAAATGTATCAGCTTTCCTTTTCATAGAAATGCTGTTAGGTATTGAATGGTCCAGAAATAAAACCCACATCAGTATTACTGTTTCCTATTGCTTGAAGGGAGACATGTATGGAATCTTACAGAAATAGGGAATTCTTGTGAAGATGCGCATGTTTTGAAAGGTTTGATACTTGTGGTTATTGTAGGTTTTAATGTAGGTTTTTTTGTTGTAGTAAATCAATCTAGTATTTGTTTTTGGAAGTTTTCACTTGCCGTTTCACTCTTTTTTTCTTTCTTTCTTTTTATTTTAGTATTTAGTAGTAATTTTCTCAGCACTGTAGTTTTATTTATCTCTAGGGACATTTTAATTTTTAAAGCAGGTGAGTTGTAATGGTTTAAAGTTTTATAATTTATCCCAAATGTTTTGGGCCATTAATGTAAAAAAATAAAAAATATACAAATTTTATTCAGCAATTCCTCGTCACAATAAAGATGCTAAAGCTACCCCTAGGTGTCACTGTGCCCAGTGCGTCAGATCAAGACACATTTCATTCGTTGCATTTGTAAAAGCAGACATGATTTTATGAATATGTATAGGCTACTTTAATATTTTGGAGCAACTAACCCAACTCCTACCCTAAACCTAGCTACTTCTAAACAATGAATGAATGAATGAATGAAGTATTTATATAGCGCTTTCATGTATATTACTGTACACTCAAAGCACTTTTACACTCATGTCAGGGGTCTCTCTTTAACCACCACCAGTGTGCAGCATCCACTTGGATGATGTGACGGCAGCCACAGTACAACAGCGCCAGTGCGCTCATCACACACCAGCGATAGGTGGAGAGGAGAGAGGGTGATAGAGCCAATTCAATGGATGGGGATTATTAGGAGGCCATGATTGGTAAAGGCCAATGGAGGAAATCTGGCCAGGACACTGGGGTTACACCCCAGAAGTGCCATGGGATTTTTAATGACCACAGAGAGTCAGGAACTCTGTTTAACATCTCATCCGAAGGTCTGAACATCTGTATTTCATCATATATTGTTATATTAAGCAATATAAAACATGTAATAGGCATATGAAAGTCACAGGAATTTATTGCAAAAACTGATGAATGAAGTATTAACTCGTGTTGCATTCCAAGTCTTCTGAAGTCATATGATATCTTCATGTAAAGAACAGAATTGATCTTAATGTTTTAATCACTGAAATAATGATCCCGCCGCTCAAAAGATACATACGCAATTTAGCATGACGCAATCGGTCAAAGCCAGTGACATCTTGCAATCAAAGCTGACATAATGACGCAATTGGTCAGGAGACATACGAGAGCCAGTGCAATTTCATTATGAAATCTGTGGTAGCGGGCGACAATTTTTTAAATTTTATGTGTGCCTGATCTTCGACGCTGATCGCTTTTGGGGATTTCCTTTGCACAAATCAATCGTTTGGCTTCAGAACACAGGATATTTGTACTTTTTGAATAAATTGTGCATGCAGCCATATCTGCCTGTTATATTCTGTGTTTTAAATCATAATAGGTAGGTTTAGGGATGGAATAGGGTTGGGTTACATGTTAAGCGTAAATAAAATTATGCTGGCTGATTAAATTGAGAATCACACTCCAACATGTCATAATGGCAAAATCATAACCCAATATAATTTAATCATGTCTGTGTATGACGCTATGAAACTAAAGGTTTCTCATTGAAATCATCGATATAGTGACGCCTAGGGGTAGCTTTAGCGTCTTCATTGTGACGCAGAAGGCACTTGACCATGCTTCAGATTTTGACGCATTAGTATTGAGGACAGGTTGATTAAATTGATTAAAAGTGACAGTAAAGGCATTTATAATGTTTAAAAAAAATATTTTACAAAAAAATTTCCCCAAAAAATATTAAGCAGCACCACTCTTTTGAACGTTGATAATAATAAAAGTGTTTTTTTTTTTAAATAATCAAACCAGCATATTAAAAAAGATTTCTGAAGAATCATGTACCACTGAAGCCTGGGGTAATGATGCTGAAAATTAAGTTTTGTCATCACACAATACATTTTGCATCACACGATAAATGACATTTAAAATATAGATATAAAACAGATTTTTTAAATGGCATTTTTAAATGTATTACTGTATTTTTGATCTAATAAATGCAAACTTGGTGAGCGTAAGAAATGTCTTTAATTTGAGGCCATTTTAATTTAATGAAAGTCATGGAAATATTTTAGTTTAGGCCTACTCACTTTTTCCTGGCTATTATTTTTAATTTCAGTTGAATGAGAATGTTACACCATTATTTAAACAAGTTTTTACCACACCAGTATATTATATATCAGAACAAAACTAACTGTGCGTGTCAAATGACTGTCCTTGTTTGGGTGTTTCTTGACTAACATAAGCTTGTGATGTACTATAGCCAAAGGTTTGTCCAGTTTTATACATGAATTGTTCACAATTATTTTGTGGTATAGAAATCCCACAATTCACCTTTTCCCTAGCTGCTTTTCTTTATTTTCTGAGAGAGCGGGTGAGAGAGGGAGATAGGGATTTGGCTGAGGATCTAAGACATCCAGAAGTCCGACATGGAGTGAATGCCACATCTTCATGATTCAGACAGATGTTTGCCACAGGATGCATTCAGAGGGACTTCCCTTGAGAGCAAGAGAGAGAGAATCTGAAACTCGACCTTCATTTAGCAAAAACAGCCATTCAGTCCCTGGTTATCCAGCAGGAGATTCCTCTACAATAGCATTTTGGTCCCAGTTCCCCCATGATTCGTTGATATCATATCGCATATTTGAACAGATGGTGAACAGAAACCATCAGAATATCTGTATGAGCTCCGTACATTCACACTGTCCTATCGAGCCATAGTGCCCCCTGTTGCAGCTCACAGTAGGGCTTCAGATCAATCTCTCTCTCTCTTTACTCTCTTTCTTCTTCTCTCGCCCTCTTTTGCTTCCTGCTCATCGTCCTCCTCCTCTCCTGCTGAGTTTCTTTCACCTGTCTCATGTTCGGCTCTGATCAGCATCTGAATGAGAGAGGAGAGGCTATTTACTCTGACTGACAGAATGAGACTCCCGCCAAACTCGATAGAACTAGCGTGTCAGTTTTGTGGAAAGAAAATAATCGGATGAAGGCTCGATCCTTTTTAGTTCGACGGGGTCCAGGCGGAGGACATCCTGAGACAGGCAAACTTGACTCTGAACAGTTATGGTTAATAGAGATTGCTAATGTGTCGTCATCATGACGTATTCCCGGTGGTGAACGCAAAGCATTTTGGGAATCCGCGGCACAAACGCCGCGCGCCAGACTTCTTTGCATGGAGGGTAGAACGCAGTGTTCATGCCGTCTACCTGCTGTGTTATAAACTGCAATAGTCGTTCTCACGATAGAAGTGGCATTAAGCTTAAGATATACCTTTATTGTTTTTCAGCGTGGAAAAACAATGACGTGTACAGGTTTGTTGAATTCTGACTGCATGCAGATAGATGAGAGAGAGCGAGGACTGAGGTGCTTAAAACATTAGTATACCTTCACACGGATGACAGTTTTCTACTTTTACAATCTCCAGGTCCTGGACCTGGACCTGGACCCATCCATCTGGGCCTGCTGTAGTGATTTGAGTTTACTGAAAACTTTGTGTGTGTACGCACTACTAACGCCCTTTTTTACACATGCTCCGTCTGCAGTGCGTGTTGCTGCGGTTCAGGAGCTGCCCTGTTGTGCTCTCACATATGCTGCGTTTGCAGTGCGCAACTGATCCGCTGTTGTATACCACAAACATAGCATTTATTCATTATTTTTTATTTCAAATCCATAAGTTGTTACTGAACATGGCTTGTCAGATTTGCTATTCTCTTGATTTACACTTTCATAGATGTCAGGTTATAACGTAGCCTACTACATTTAAACGTTTATTCATTAATTCATTCATTTATATAGCCTAGTACTTTAGATTTAGCACACACAAGTGGCAAAACATTTAAACATAGGTTATAGCCTAAAATCACAAACATTTTAAATTAGAAACTTACAATAGGCTATTCAAAAAAGCTCTTTTTTCTTTCGCTTTTTAAACCTTTTAAAAAAAAAAATATATATATATGGGTGCTGGAAGTTAGGCAACAGTTTGATGTCCCTTGACCAATCGCTCAGCTCGTAATGATCCAGTCCTTTGATTCTCTTTATTTTCTCATTATATCTCGTCTTTGCATTAGGATTTAGTTTTAGACGATATGGTCCAACAAGGTTTTCTTTAGTCCGCTGCATTTTGTAGGATTATATTCAGTTTTTCTCTCTCATTTTTAATTATTTTCATGCCAGAACACTAGCCTGCTATGCCAGGCCATGTAAACGGGCCAATCATACCCAAAATTCTTTGCGTTCTGATGACGTTGCAGGACTGGTGCAGTTTGGATTCCCGTTGCAGATTATTTGCCGCTTGCTTCTTGATGCCTGGGAAAAAGAGGCGTTCTTGAAGCGTTTTCGAAACGAGGAATCTGCCATCTATTTATAACTTATGAAGCTTATGAATTTTTACTGATGCTGTGGAGACGTAAAATGTTATTTCGGGAGGATTATGGTAAAGGTGCTTTCTTGAAATCTCTTTCCCAGCACTTGATTTCATCTGAACACTCACCCTGGTATTGTCTGAACTCTCTATACCCCTTAAAAGCAGTTCTGCGAGGAAACGGTTCTGGAGCTGTAGGTTTGGAGACAGCATGTGGGAAGCAGACGTGTCTCTCTCTTCTCGTTTTCCTCCCTCCATTTCTCCAGTGTCTCACGGCTCAGTGTGATTCATGATTAATGTGCCTGTCATGCTCATCAAGAGCTCAGAAAAGCCTTTTGGTTGTTCATAGTCCCTTCGTTTCTTTAAGCTCTTCTCTTCCTTTAAGCTGGTTTATTTCAGCTCTTCTGTTTTCTTCTCTTTTCTTCTCTTTTCTTCTCTTCTCTTCTCTTCTCTTCTCTTCTCTTCTCTTCTCTTCTCTTCTCTTCTCTTCTCCTCTCCTCTCTTCTCTTCACATTTTGTCACTCTCGTCTGTCCTCTTTTCTTTTCCTTTTGTCTTCATTTCTGTTCACCATAAACTGGATTTGTTTTTATTATTATTTATAATGTTTCCTGAGGTGCACATAATGTTAATATGATTTTTACATCAACAATTTTCATAATTAAAAAATAGATGGTTATTTTCTACCCTGATTTTATCCCTCTGATTTGAACGCTCCCTTTGAAGGGGCGTGTCTGTGAGACTTCCGTGTAAACATCCACTGCTGTGATTGGCTGAAAATAATTATAACATCTTTACTATTACACCTGTCGAAATTAATGAATCGTGAAAAGTGATGATTATCTATTCCCATCACATGGAAGGTTGCAGTGATGAGCATGGAGCAGATGATAGTCTGTTGAACGCGTGACTTCAGTGATCTCATCATTGCAACACAATTTCGCACACTCTCAGGAAATACTTTCACCATAACTGACAATGCAAATACGAGATTTGGCAAGTGTATAGATAAACTCGCACTGTGTGATAGACTATATATATATATATATATATATATATATATATATATATATATATATACTGATCAACCATAACATTATGACCACTGACAGATGATTATCTCTTCATCGTGGCAACTATTAGTGGGTGGGATATATATATATATAGGGAGTAAGTTAACTTTTTGTCCTAAAAGTTAATGTGTTAGAAGCAGGAAAAATGGACAAACGTAAGGATTTGAGCAATTTTGACAAGGGCCAAATTGTGATGGCTAGATGACTGGGTCAGAGCATCTCCAAAACTGCTCTTGTGGGGTGTTCCCGATCTGCAGTGGTCAAACACACAAGCTACTGTAGCTCAAATTGCACAAGAAGTTAATGCTGGTTCTGACTGAAAGGTGTCAGAATTCACAGCGCATCACAGTTTGTTGTGTATGAGGCTGCATAGCCGTAGACCAGTCAGGGTGCCCATGCTGACCCCTGTCCACCGCCGAAAGCACCAACAGTGGGCACGCGAGCATCAGAAATGAACTACGGAGCAATGGAAGTAGGTGGCCTTTTCTGATGAATCACATTTTCTTTTACATCACATGGACGGGTGCGTGTGCATCACTTACCTGGGGAACACATGGCACCAGGATTGACTTCCTCTATGGGAAAAAGTCAAGCCGGCAGAGGCAGTGTGATGCTTAGGGGCAATGTTCTACCAGGAATATATATATATATATATATATATATATAAAAGATGCAAATATAGCATCTAGTGTAACTAAAGTCTATAGTGAGTAATCTCTAGTGTGAGTACTTGACTACATCACTTTATATCCTCATTTTACATCAACGTGATGGCTGCTCTTCTTTTCTGATGCTTTTTGCATGCCTGGAACAAGTATTTCAACTACTGCAATGATTCACTCTCTTTTTCAAAAGAAAGGGAGATATATGAACAGAGCTCTGGGGCTTCCCGGGAACTTTGATCCCGTGGGACTGTGATTAGAAAAAGAAGCGACTCTCAGTAATATCACTTAGTGTAAAGCTCTTTGGAGACGAATGAAAAAAAAACCCCAGAAAGTCTTCGATCTCGAGCACTCCGGAAGGACCCTCGCTGTCTGTTCGCTAAATCTCTTCCACACATCCAAGAATCCTTTCAAAGGAATTTCATACCATCTGAAGTGCTGTGGAAGTGATATGAGGCATCTTCTGTGTAGTTCTTGAGTTCCTTGAACCATCATCCCAGCAAACTTTTATGCGCTTGACAGTCCGGAAGTTTGATGTAACCATCAAACACATGACGGAATCGAATTGCAAGCACATTAATAATGACTCTTCCATTAAGAGTCTGTGAGAGTATTTAATTTGCATCACAGGGGAAGGAAACAAAATTTGACATAACTTTACCCTGTCGTGTTAATTCTACCATCTGAGACGGCCCTTACAGAACTCTCTCTAATTATATTCAGCCCAACGCAAGTACATACAAAAGCGACACTTCCTAACCTTTTCTGAAATGTCAGTGTTACTCAAGGATGTTTTGTTTGTACTAATTAGATAATGACTGTGGCCCTGCATTTGAATTTTGAATAGTGCTGTAATTACAGTTCTGCTTTGTAAATTTATGTACTAGCAGCTGTTTTACTCTCGGTCTGGATATTTATGATCAGCTTTAGAGACTGCAGTATCTCTCTATATAACTGTTCTGTTCCAAAACCTAGTGAAGTCTATGGCAGTATGTTAACTGAAATGGAACTTCATACTTCATTTAGAACTTATGCACAACTATATGTGTCATTTACAAGAGACTCAACTCACTGATTTGAATAGAGACGCATTACCAAGAGGAATGGTGTGATATTCTAATAGGCATAAATGCCCACTACAATTTTTTTGGGGGATAAATTAAGGATGCATTCAATCGATCAAACGTCACAGTAAATGCATTTGCAATAAAAGATTTCCATTTCAAATAAATGCTGAATGTTGTAGTCCTCAAATAATCCTGTAAAAAGTATCACAGCTTCCGCAAACATATTAAGAAGCATATTTTTTTTTAACATTGACATTAAAGGGCTAGTTCACCCAGAAATGAAAATTAACCCATGATTTACTCATCCCCAAGTCATCCTAGGTGTAAAAGACATTCTTCTTTCAGACGAATACAATCAGAGTTATATTTTTAAAAAAATGTCCTGGCTTCAAAGCTTTATAATGGCAGTGAATGACTGTTTCTCCATAAAAGTGCATCTATCCATAATAAAAGTGCTCCACACGGCTCCAGGGGGTTAATAAAGGCCTTCTGAATCGAAGCCATGCGTTTGTGTAAGAAAAATATCCATATTTAAAACTTAGAAACTGTAATCTCTATCTGATTTCAATTCATCACTGGACTAAATTACATTTTAAAATGTATTCACATAGAAGACTTGTAATATTTGACTTTATTGATCAAGTAAATGCAGCCTTGGTTAGCATAAGAAACTTCTTTCAAAAACTCACATTACCCCAATCTTTTGAATAGTAGTGTATTGCACAGCCAATTTTGGGGTAACATTTTATGTGTTTAATCATTTAAAACTATTTGCCATGTTTTTTTGTTTGTTTTAGTGTGCGTGCGTGCGTGTGTGTGTGTGTTAAATGATTTATAAGTATATTTATACATTGCTTTATCCACTAAGGATACCGGTAATGGTTTCCCCCTTAAAATTTGATGAAACAAGGAGTCATAATTAAGTGTCCTACTTTTTAAAATAGCATTTGTGTTGGGAGTGCAATTTCAAATGCCGCCTACATAGGTAGCTCACCGCATTGGTCACTGTGATTTTCCTCTATCAACATATTTAGTTGATTCTGGAATCCATACCCAACCCTACCCATAACTTATACATAAAATCAGAGAGAAATGATAGGTGAATAACACTGATGTAGAAGCACCTAAACCTGGTTGTAAGCCTAAACTTGACATAAAGTGTAAACTTGTCCGTGAAATCTGATTGATTGATTGATTGATTGAAATGTTGTTCCATGATCAACAAAGATATTGATCCAGGAACATGTTGTACTTGATGAAATCCCGTTCACCATGGCTTATTAAGCAATGGAACAGTCTCTATTGTCTGTATCTTATGTGTTTGCTGCTTTGAGAATCAGTTAACATTTGATTATTGGGCTTTGATGAGCTGCTTTTGTAATGAAGCATTATGGGACATATTTAGTTTCCAATCAGCAGTAATCCGGATCCCAATCACATTAGCTCTTTTTTCATTCTGTAATTTTACATCAATCTATTGTTTTGTTTCCACACTCTATTTCCTAAACCTCCATCTCCCCCTTTTTTCACCCCTCTCTCATATTCTCTCTCTCTCTCTCTCTCTCTCTCTCTCTCTCTCTCTCTCTCTCTTTCTCTCTCTCTCTGTGTGTGTGTGTGTTATCAAATCATGCGTACGTTTCTTTAATCTTGTAATAAGCAGTATGGAGGAATTACAGAAATCCCAGAATGCTACAGTGCCGAGCTGAAGCATTTAAAGGGATAGTTCAGCCTGTTGTTGTTATATGACTGTAAATGTAATGGGGTGACCCTCTTAGGTGGGTTTTCTGTTTTGCATGAGTGGATGGAGCTGGACGTTAAGCTCACGGTCCCTTTAAAAATGTGGGGATTTCTCTTTTACTTCCGTTATTCCTCTAGCATGGTATGCAGGTTGCATTCATGCATCACGAGAACAGTCTGATTTGCGTTAAGCATTGAGCTCATATTAAAGGGTTAGTTCAAACAAAAATCAGATGAGCGTAACTGGTGTGCAATTTTATCAGACTTAGCGTAAGCATTTTGAAATACGAGAGGCGCGAGCGCTACACTTTTTTCCATAAGTTTAATACAGATGGTGATTCACCGGAAACGAGATAATTTACTTTATAAAGTTTTAAATATGGATATTTTTCTCACACAAACATATAAATTGCTTCAGAATGCCTTTATTAACCCCCGAAGCGATGTGGAGCAGTTAAGATGGATATAGATGCAATTTTATGGATTTGGATTAGCCAGTATATTTTTAATTTAACTCTGATTTTGAAGAATAATTTCAAAAAATCTCTGAATTTCTGAAAGAAGAATGGCATATACACCTAGAATGACTTTAGGGTGAGTAAATCATTGGATAATTTTCATTTAGTAGCGGCGTTTATTAATGGTGTTTATTTAGCATGATCCAGGGAGTATTGGTGGAATGTTTACCACTCTTACCGAAGGCCAGTTGATTGCGCTGCAGGTGCTGCGATTTTTGTAAGTTGTTTTTTACTTAAAGATGTAATTTTAGATTTAGTGTATTTGTGATTTAATGACAAAATTGGGTAATTATTTTATAGAAATCTGTCTGCTGTTGTTTTGCTGCTGTGTGGCAGCTTGTCACTGCAACCCGCTGTGTTTGGTTTCCTTCAAGTGCACACGATTGTGTGTGTCTCAAGTCGCACCAATCTAATTTAGTGGTGTGTCTTTTTGTGAGCCAATGTTTGGATGAGAGCGTGTTTGGGTGTGCGCTTGTGAGTGAACGCATGGTTGAGTGTGTTTGTGTGTACGTGTCGAGATCAGTTGGTGTTCCGTTTTCTTGTGATTGATTTAATTGTATTTTGGTTTCTTTTTGTTTCTATTTGTGTTCTTGAATACTGCTATTGCCACCTTTGATTGCCTGCTATCAATTTTCTCTATATATATAAAGTGAGGAAAATAAGTATTTGAACACCCTGCTATTTTGCTATTTTGCACTTAGAAATCATGGAGGGGTCTGAAATTGTCATCGTAGGTGCATGTCCACAGTGAGAAACATAATCTAAAAATAAAAAAATCCAGAAATCACAATATATGATTTTTTAACTATTTATTTGTATGATACAGCCGTAAATACGTATTTGAACACCTGTCTATCAGCTAGAATTCTGACCCTGAGAGTCGGGGTCAAAATGTACACCTACACTCCATTTATTATCCTAAATTATATACACCTGTTTGAGGTCGTTAGCTGCATAAAGACACCTGTCCACCCCATACAATCAGTAAGAATCCACTAGTAACATGGCCAAGACCAAAGAGCTGTCCAAAGACACTAGAGACAAAATTGTACACCTCTACAAGACTGGAAAGGGCTACGGGAAAATTGCCAAGCAGCTTGGTGAAAAAAGGTCCACCGTTGGAGCAATCATTAGAAAATGGAAGAAGCTAAACATGACTGTCAATCTCCCTCGGACTGGGTCTCCATGCAAGATCTCACCTCGTGGGGTCTCAATGATCCTAAGAAAGGTGAGAAATCAGCCCAGAACTACACGGGAGGAGCTGGTCAATGACCTGAAGAGCTGGGACCACCGTTTCCAAGGTTACTGTTGGTAATACACTAAGACATCTTGGTTTGAAATCATGCATGGCACGGAAGGTTCCCCTGCTTAAACCAGCACATGTCCAGGCCCGTCTTAAGTTTGCCAATGACCATTTGGATGATCCAGAGGAGTCATGGGAGAAAGTCATGTGGTCAGATGAGACCAAAATAGAACTTTTGGTCATAATTCCATTAAACGTATTTGGAGAAAGGAATGATGAGTACCATCCCAAGAACACCATCCCTACTGTGAAGCATGGGGGTGGTAGCATCATGCTTTGGGGGTGTTTTTCTGCACATGGGACAGGGCGACTGCACATTAAGGAGAGGATGACCGGGGCCATGTATTGCAAGATTTTGGGGAACAACCTCCTTCCCTCAGTTTGAGCATTGAAGATGGGTCGAGGCTTGGTCTTCCAACATGACAATGACCCAAAGCACGCAGCCAGGATAACCAAGGAGTGGCTCTGTAAGAAGCATATCAAGGTTCTGGCGTGGCCTAGTCAGTCTCCATACCTAAACCCAATAGAGAATCTTTGGAGGGAGCTCAAACTCTGTGTTTCTCAGCGACAGGCCAGCAACCTGAGTGAACTAGAGAACATCTGTGTGGAGGAGTGGGCCAGAATCCCTCCTGCAGTGTGTGCAAACCTGGTGAAAAACTTCAGGAAATATTTGACCTCTGTCATTGCAAACAAAGGCTACTGTACCAAATAATAACATTGATTTTCTCAGGTGTTCAAATACTTATTTGGAGCTGTATCATACAAATAAATAGTTAAAAAAATCATACATTGTGTTTCTGGATTTTTTTTTAAGATTGTCTCTCACACTGGATAGTGTGTGTGTGTGTGTGTGTGTGTGTGTGTGTGTGTGTGTGTGTGTGTGTGTGTGTGTGTGTGTGTGTGTGTGTGTGTGTGTGTGTGTGTGTGTGTGTGTGTGTGTGTGTGTGTGTGTGAAATATCAGGACACAAATGTGTATAATGACATGGGTATGACATAGGTATTACAAAAGAGGGTGAAATATGAGGACGTTCCCCATATCCTCACTTTTCAAAATGCTTATAAATCACACAGGATGAGGGATGAGGTTTTTTCACAGAACGTAAACTGCACAGTCTCCTGTGATGGGTAGGTTTAGGGGCAGGGGCAGTGTAGGGGATAGAAAATACGGTTTGTACAGTATAAAATGCATTACACCTATGGAATGTCCCACATTTCACAAAAACAAACGTGTGTGTGTGTGTGTGTATGTGTGTGTGTGTGTGTGTGTGTGTGTGTGGACTGGTAATCCCTACGTTATGGGGACAAAATGTCCCCACAAAGATGGCAATATCCAAAATCCTTTTCCTTTTGGGGACATTTTTGGTCCCCATGAGGAGAACATCTCATAAATCACACTAAGTGATGTTTTTGAAAATGTAAAAATGCAGCATGTCTCCTGTGATGGGTAGGTTTAGGGGCAGGGGCAGTGTAGGGGATAGAAAATACGGTTTGTACAGTATAAAATGCATTACGCCTATGGAATGTCCCCATAAAACATGGAAACACAACGTGTGTGTGTGTGTGTGTGTGTGTGTGTGTGTGTGTGTGTGTGTGTGTGTGTGTGTGTGTGTGTGTGTGTGTGTGTGTGTGTGTGTGTGTGTGTGTGTGTGTGTGTGTGTGTGTGTGTGTGTGTGTGTGTGTGAGGCTGATGTTTTTGTTCAGGCCCGTGGGTGAGCTGTATGTTATGCGGGTTCATCACCCTGCTGAGCACTGCCATTATCGTGATCTCGGTACTAGCAGTCTGTCAAAACTCCCCAATGTGCACTTCTTTCTCTTTCTCTCTCTGAAATGCACATTGCACACTTTGCACCATTTTCCACAGGATTTGCAGAACGGGAAAATACAGCTTACTTTTGTGCAGAAGCTTCTATTTTCACTGTATCTGCAGTGAAGTCCAAAAGTCTGAGACCATTAGTGAAAAAGGTTCTCTTTTGTAAGGTTCTCTCAATTTAATGACTTAAATTTATGTTGATGCAAAATACACTATATTGCCAAAAGTTTAAGTATGCCTGCCTTTACATGCACATGAACTATAATGACATCCCATTCTTAATCCGTAGGGTTTAATATGGAGTTGGTACACCCTTTGCAGCTATAACAGCTTCAACTCTTCTGGGAAGGCTTTCCACAAGGTTTAGGAGTGTGTTTATTGGAATTTTTGACCATTCTTCTAGAAACGCATTTGTATCAAGTTCTTTGTTCAGGGAAGGTGGCAACCGGTGAACATTTAACAAACCTTAATCAATAAAACAAACAAGACCGGTGCAGCGTGTAGGTGCGCTCATCATCACTCACCAGCGGCCACGCCCTGTTCTTACAGTCCCTTGGCCTCGTCCTGCTTACCACAGCATTTGTGAGGTCAGGCACTCATAATGGACGAGAAGGCCTGGTTAACAGTCTTCACTGTAATTCATCCCAGAGGTCTTCTGTCGGGTTAAGGTCAGGACTCTGTGAAGGCCAGTCAAGTTCCTCCAACCATACTCGCTCATCCATGTCTTTATGGACTTTGCTTTGTGCACTGGTGCACAGTCATGTTGGAACATGGAAGAGGCCATCCCTAAACTGTTCCCACAAAGTTGGGAGCATGAAATTGTCCAAAATGTATTGGTATGCTGAAGCATTAAGAGTTCCTTTCACTGGAACTAAGGGGCCAAGCACAACCCCTGAAAAACAACCTCACACCATAATCCCGCCTCCACCAAACTTTACACTTGACATAATGCAGTCAGGCAAGTACTGTTCTGCTAGCAACCGCCAAACCCAGACTCTGCCAGACAGAGAAGCGTGATTCGTCACTCCAGAGAACACGTCTCCACTGCTCTAGAGTCCAGTGGTTTACACCACTGCATCTGACGCTTTGCATTGTACTTGGTGATGTAAGGCTTGGAGGCAGCTGCTCGGCCATGGAAACCCATTCCATGAAGCTCTCTATGCACTGTCCTTGATCTGAAGGCCACACAAAGTTTGGAGGTCTGTAGCTATTGACTCTGCAGAAAGTTGGCGACTTCTGCGCTGACCCGCTCTGTGATTTTACGTGGCTTACCACTTCATGGTTGAGTTGCTGTTGAGCCCAATTGCTTCCACTTTGTTATAATACCACTAACAGTTGACTGTAGAATATTTAGTAGTAGTGTTGCACGATATACCGGTACTAGAAAAATATTGCGATACCCTGCTTTCACAAATGGTACGATATGGAATTTTATTAGTACGGGTACTTTAAGAAGGACAGTGCGTTAAGAGGTGTATTTATTTGTGTCGATGAGTGACAGCAGGAGTCAGGACGTGTGTGCAGAGCTCTGCTTCCACCGTTCACTAAACACTGGAAGCAGAAGAGTTAAATATACACGTGCAGCGCATGACAAAGAAAGCAACAGAAACATGCGCGCATGAGAAAATATAGCGCGGCGCGGGATGTATGAGTAAAAGTACAAATATTCCAAGTGTTCCAAGGCCGAACGATTGATTTGTGTGAAGGAAATCCCCCAAAAGCTATCAGCGTCTCCATCCACCATACATCAAATGCACATATTCAAAAATTGCCACCTGAAGAAGTATTATGTCCGCTTTGATAGTGAAATTCCATTCTCGTATGCTTTGTGACCAATTGCGTCACTGATTGTTATCTTTTGATGCTGGTATCTTATAATTCTTATTGCTTGATTACAGCTTTAATTTGCAAAATAAATAATAACAATAATATAAACTGTAATATCATTTTAAAGAAACTTTCCTATTAAATAGTTTCAATGTGGTTATCTACCTTATGTTGACAGTAACTGTGGCACGTTACAATTTGAAAACTGCTTCCCCGACACTGATACGTACTAGTCACATCTGCACTCCAAATATGCCAGTGCTTTGACGTAAACACTAGATGCAATCTAACCATCAGAGCTTGATTTCTTTATCACTTCTAGGTCAGAATGGTTAGCATGTTTGTATTTTGTGTGTGTGTTTTGTGATGTAGACCTCTCAGCGTGACAGACAGGTGTGCGCGTGATAAACTTATTGCTCAGAGCTGATGGCAGTGACATCTTGTTTTGCTCCCGTAGTGTGAGATGTATCTAGTGTCCGCCGTTATTGCCGGAGTGGCCCGCCGCTCGTATATCATTGCCGTGGCAACCTGCTCGGCCCTGACAGCGGAGGGGGGATTGAGAGGACGCGGACGGCCATTTTGGCGTTTCTGCCGTGTCACACTGTGGATTAAGAGATGAGATCGGCGCTTTATCAACTAATGCAAATGGGAAACATTAAATAGCTGTCAGAACACTTGATAGAGTGAGGTTTGGAAAACACGCATATGCTCAATCACTGAAATCATCCTCTCTCGCTCTCTCCTTATGCCCGCACACACACACACACACACAAACACAGCTCAAAAGCCCCTCAGAGAGGCAGTCAGGACTGTGTTATTGTGTCTGAGCCGTGATTGCATTAGGATGTCATGGTCACTTTTGTTCTGTTCAGTTGTATCAAGAACTAACACTACATAACAAAAGCACCAGCACTGAGGGAAACAAACACAAAAACCCAGGTCTCCTTGGATCGCACGCCAGCAGTCACTTAAATAAAAGCTTTAAACCAAAACCGTTTTTACAGTCTGGTGCCGCGAGAGCTATTTTGGCTTACATGATATTTGTTTAATGAACTTAGTAAAACTTTTTTTTTTCTTAAGAGAAACATAAAACAGCATGAAAAATGTACATTCTACAAGTGCCAAATGCGATACAAAATTTGATTCGATAAATAAATATAGTTCACCAGTTGGCCAGCAATTTTATTATTCACAACATTATTACTTTGTATAGATGAGTGAGTTTAGCGATCAATATCAAACTGTCTACTAAAGAAAACATTGGAGCAAATTATCATTATTATTATTATTATTATTATTATTGGTGAACATGTAATCGTTCAATTTTGGGTTTATTGTTGCTATTATTATTTGTATTATTTCAATTGTTCCATTTTTGAAATTATTATTACATCATCATCATCATCATCATCATCATCATCATTATTATTATAATTATTAGGGGTTCAAGCCCATAAGGGCTGAAACCCTTTTGTAATTTTAAGGATTTTTTATTATTATTATAATTATTATGAGACATCTATATAGGACTCTTCACTGATGGGCTGCTTTAGTTTTTTGGGGGTGGGGGGTTAGTCCATGTCTTTAACAACTCAGATATAGTTTCTGTCAGTAACAATCATTTAGTCCTCCGCTCAACAACAGTTATCGTTCTCTATAAATCAGTCTGCATACAGATGTGACAGAGCCTAAAGAAGCTCTTTCTCTTTTTCACTCTTTTTCCCTCCCCCCAACTCTTTCTCTCTTTCCTTTCATCTGCGGCTCAGTCGGATGACTATTTTTCCCTTTCATCAGCCTGCCATCATGTCAAGCACTCCTGAACATCTGTGATGGTGGCTGGATAAAAGTGCCTGGTGTACGAGTCCAAATGCGTGCGCTTGCGTTTGAGCGTGTCACGATTGTGTATTTGCTTGTAAATGTGAATACATTTGTTTGTGGGCGTGCAAAAAATAGCATTAGCACACATTACAGTATGGAACTGCACGGTCCAATATGTTTGTGCATGTTTTTGAATATGGATGTGTTCACACTCCTACCTGGTGCTCTGTGTGTGGGAGTATTCATTCTAAAAAGAAGCATGAGCACAAAGCATTGGGATGATACAAATAAGACTCTGTGCCATTAATTATCTTATAGAAGATAATGTGTTGTTCTGTTTACATGTCTGGAACAAAGAGGACTGGGGGTGGAAGATGGAGAGAGCGCCATCGCAATTTCTTTTAACATCTTGATTCTTTCTCCTAGACAGCACTGAAATTAAATAGAGCGCAAATGAAGAATTTTCTCCTACTTACACAGTGTATATATTTATATTATCTTACCAGTTATTTTATAGTTTCAAAAGAGATCTCAGTAATAACTCAAATGGCTTTACCAAGATACCAAATAGATTCTAAAAGTTTGTGTCAGATTTGTGATCTAAACTGAACACTACACTGTAAAAAAACAAAAAACATAAAAAATGGTCACATGATTGGCAACAGAAACAGACAGCTGCCAAACAAAAAACATACAATTAAAGTAAAATCTCTTACTTTAAAAAAGGAAAACCCTGTAAAATTCTTTTTTTTTTTATATATATACAAGATTTTTATTTAATTTTATAATTATTAAAGTACTTTATGTTCACAGAGGCTACATTTATTTGATTATAATTACAGAAAAATATTGTATATATTTTAAACTTTTCTATTTGAATATATTTTCAAATAAAATGTATTCCTGTGATGCAAAGCTGAAATTTCAGCATCATTACTCCAGTCTTCCGTGTCACATGATCCTTTTAATATCATTTTAATATGCTGATTTGGCATAAGTATCCCATCTAACTATTAATATTGAAAACAGTTGTGCTGCTGTCAGAGTGGGATTATTTTAATATTTTTGTGGGAATTGTGATAACATTTCTTCAAAAGCAACAGCAATTATTTAAATATTTTTGTGAAAATGTATTAAAAAAAAAGAAAACAAAGAATGGCATTTGAAAAGAAGTATTAATTAGTTTTAAAAAAAATTAAGACATGATTTTAGAAAGGATTAAATAATAATTTATCTTTAGGTTAATGTTATTTTCCTTATCCTTGTGTCCTGGGTAAGGGGTTTTCAAACTTTATGATGCCAAGGACCCCTAAATATGATCCATCTATTTTAATGTATGAAAAACAATATTTAAACTGTTAGATAAATAGTAAGTGTGATATTATAAATACAAAATATTTGTTTCCCAACTTAAATTGGCGAATAATGTTGGATGTATAAACCTGAAGACGAACATTTTCAATAAAAAAAAAAAATATATATATATATATATAATTTTGTATAAGCAACTTTCACAATAAATGTATGTAAGCAGCTTACGTACTGCATTAAGAATACTGCCTTACCGCACCCCAGTGAGCGAGATAAAGGGACTATAGTGAGAAAAACTCACTAGAGAAATACAAAGCAAACATAAACAATCCTGGAATATATACGTAAAGAAAGGAGAGAAACATTTATTTAGACTTTATCCATTTTTGCTTTGTCTTTCTATTCTCTGAAATTGTCTGGGAACCCCTTAGAACCTTCTGGAGGACCCCTGGGGGTCCCCACACCCCAGTTTGAAAACCCCTGTCCTAGGTGATGTCAGCCTAAAAGGAAAGTTGTTGAACATTTTGCTGAAAGATTACAACAGCACAATTTTTGAAAGATGAAATGTTCACAGTAAACCCAGGAATGTATATTAGAAAAGTACATGTTGACTTTAAGTCTACTGAGCTATGAAAGAAGCACTTGAGTGATGAAATTGTCCTCTGGTGTGAGAGAGACAGTGAGAGAAGGAGAGGCGGTGCGAGGGCTGTGATTTTCTCTGTGTGAGCAGAACACGCAGGCATTTCTCCATTCATTCTAATCAGGATGAATCAGGTATGTTTGCCAGAGGATTACGCACCTGTGCACATACATACACCCACATACACACACTTAAAGTTTCCCAGGGAAGGATTACAAGTCACAGAAATCTCTGTTATGCTTAAGATTTCAGCCAGGGGAAATCGTTTCCAAAATATCCCATCCAATTACGTCTGTGACAGTTTTATTAGTGAGGGAGAGTGCCTCTCTCTCTCTCTCTCTCTCTCTCTCTCTCTCTCTCTCTCTCTCTCTCTCTCTCTCTCTCTCTCTCTCTCTCTCTCTCTCTCTCTCTCTCTCTCTCTCTCTCTCTCTCTCTCTCTCTCTCTCTCTCTCTGTGTGTGTGTGTGTGTGTGTGTGTGTGTGTGTGTGTGTGTGTGTGTGTGTGTGCGTGTGTGTGCACTCACATGCAGTGACAGAAAGAGAAATGGAGGGTGAGCAGGAGAGAAACGTGAAGAGCGAGGAAGAGGGGTGCTTTAAATCACTGTGTGCTTTGAATCACTGTGGATATTTCAGCTCCTGTCACTCTACTGTGGCTCTTTTATCCACAAGACACTTTTAGACCCTAAATCTTTCTCCAAATATCCCTGTGTGAAATGGAATTTCACACCCGTACGTGGTCGATTTCATGGGGAATGTCGGAACAGTTTTCCAGTTTTTAATAGCCAGTTTATCATAGTTTTAGAGTGATTGTATTATATTTTATGGCTTTTCACTTTTTATTTGACAGTTACAGTGGAGGGTTACAGGAAATTTTGCCTCCAGCATACCTTCTCATCATATTTAAATTATAATTAAATTGTTGAATTATGTATCTCTGTTTTTCATTTAATTCTTAAATGTCATCCATTTTGTATTTCTTTGTCATGTTGCTTTGCACTATTTTCATTTTGCATTATTTCAACTGTATGCAGTAATATACAACTGTAAAAAAATAAAAATAATAATAATATTCCCAAAAAAGCACCTTTAAACTGAAACTGACGAGAAAAATCTTCATGACTACTGTAGCTCAAGAGCATATGTGCTAACCAGTGTTGGGGATAACATATTTCAAGTAATGCGAGTTATGTAATCAGATTACTTTTTCAAGTAACTAGTAAAGTGATGCATTACTTCCTAACAATAAAATATCCAAGTTACTTTTTTAAATAGATAGCACAAGTGTCTTCAGATCCGTGCCTCGGATGAGACGTTAAACTGAGGTCCTGACTCTCTGTGGTCATTAAAAATCCCATGTCCTTTGATAAAGAGTAGGGGTGTAACCCCGGCATCCTGGCCAAATTTGCCCATTGACCTCTGTCCATCATGGTCTCCTAATAATCCCAATATACCGATTTGCTTCATCACTTGGTCTCCTCTCCACCAATCAGCTGGGGTGTGGTGGGCGTTCTGGTGCAATATGGCTGCCGTCGCATCGACAAGGTGGATGCTGCACATTGGTTGTGGTTGAGGAGATTCCCCCCTTTTATATGTAAAGCGCTTTGAGTACCTTGAAAAGCGCTATATAAATGTAACAAATTATTATTATAATTATTATTACTTAGTTTTCCCATTTATTGACTGACAACTGTCCTGTCCCCATGTTGAGAGAAATCAAGAGCAAGTCTAAAAGCAATGGGTCTCATTCACTAATAATTGCGTAGATTCGTTCCTATTTAAGGAGAACTTCACAAAAAAAAAAAGAAAGATCTCTGCCTGATTCACAAAACGTTTGCACACACATGAATTCGAGGAATTCTTGTTCTTAACCTCGATCTGATGTTAGTAAATTTGGAGTATTCTAAATAAGGGGTTTTCAAACCTGATTCAACTCATGAGCTCATTATTACAGACTGCAAGACCTGAAGTGGGTGTGTCAAATATGGGAGACATACAAAATGTGCAGGACTGGGGGTCCTCTAGGACAGGTTTGAAAACCCCTGTTCTAAATGACTGGCTGCATGCACGAGGTTAGTCATTTGCATAAAACACATCCAAACCATCTCTATATAAGGGCTTTCCGCATACGCTTTCCTTACAGCCTTTCGTCACTCTCGTCAAACTTGCTGCTGTTTGCAGACACGCTCTTGCCCACATCCTCGACCAATGTCAAGTGTGCCATTCTCACCAGTTCTCACAATAAACACCTTTTATAAAGACCCAGATTACATATCTCTTGTTAGCCAGCTGTACATACGCGTATCTAGCTTTTCTCACCCTTTAATAGTACATGATCAACTGTATTTAAAATGAAATGATTATATGGGAACTTAGCATGTGTCTTAAATATCTGCAAACATATGTTATTTGAATGCTTTAGTACAGTCAAAAACTTACATATAGCACCTTTAAGCTCCTTGTTTTAATAATTCTGTGTCTTGTGCAAGATGTATGAGAAAAATAATGTAAAAGTAACAAAAACGTGTTGTGTGCACAGCGTCTTAATATTGAAAAGTTACTTTGTTAATTATAAGCATTTTTATGCTCATAATCCATTTTGAGTGTAAATTTCCACTGAGATCATTACAGTGAATGTGGGATTCCTGGAAATGTGGTGCTGCATTAGGACAATTAAACAATAGGTATTTTAGGAGGCAGCGCAATTAAGTTACCCACCTTTTGGAGCAGCCTTTGCATTGGCAAGCATGCAAATGGTCACTGAAAATGTTGCCTCCATTAGCAGCTCATTAAGTTTTGGAACAGAGCAAATATCTGCATATAATGTGAAGCTACGGAGACCAGATGAGCTGTCCGTGGTCCTGAAAGTGTGTATGTTATAGAGTATGTACTCTCTGCTGTCCGTGGTGCTGAAATTCTCTGCAGGCACCTTCAGCTGCTTTAGGGCAGTTTTCACTTTATCTCTCAGTGTCACCGGCTCATATGGTGCTCGTTTGAAAACGTCATCCAACTTGAGAGCGCTTTTGAAAGTGATTGACAGGCCAGTTAAGGAAGTGAGTAAGCCTGCTGTCAGGGAGCCCTGGCTGATGTGTCTGATTATAGGAACTCGCAGATAGGTAGCTGTCATCCGAGTGGATTTGCTCAGTTAGTGTTCTTGCTTCACGTTGAATGAAACAGGGACTTTAGTTAGGGGTGGTTTTAGTGTGATGGAGCGCTTTTGTCTTTGTTCTGTTAGTATGTAGCTATGTGAAGTATGTTTTTATGTATGTATGTAGGCTATGTGAAGAATGTTTTTCTCGAGGTCCCCTCAAAAATGAGATGTCACATCTCAAAGGGTTTTTCCTCTTAACAATATATTTATTTACTTTTCTCCTAGCTGACGCCTAATTCCTGAATGTTGCAGGGTCACGTGATGGTCTCTCAGCGATGTCTGGAACGCTGCCTCACTTCCTGCAGGAGCCCGATGATGCTTACATCGTCAAGAGCAACCCTATCAAACTACGTTGCCGTGCACGTCCCGCCCTCCAGATCTTCTTTAAATGCAATGGGGAATGGGTCCATCAGAACCAGCACACTTCCTTGGAGCACATCGAACTAGGAACCGGTAAATACACACTCTCTGTCCTTCTCTTTAGTACACACTCTGTCTGTTTCTGTCTTTCAAATACAAACATCCAGCAGTGCCTGATGGGAGAGTGGTGTCCAGAATGTCAAATTCTACAGCAGCAGACATTCGGCTCAACTTCTCCCAGCATTTCATCTTTCAGTTCACTCCCCATCAAACATACTGTGCTATCTGTAAGAGCTTGAAAGAGACTGATTGTTGCATTTAGTGTTTGCTGGTGCAGGTTTTGACAGCTGAAAGGACTGATCCAGTGATGCAACACAGTGAAATATTACTTTCATCCCCCCTGTCAGATCAGTACTTGACCCAGGCGTGAATTGCTGCTTTATATTCAAAAACGTTTGAAAACCAGCCCGGCTCATTTCAGCCATGTTTTACCTTTTGTGCTTATTTCTTTCATCTTTATCTGTTATTGATAAAAGAGACAACTGTTAGCGGCTGAGAAGATTGATAGATTTTGAATGATACCTGTATTGAAAGCTTTAAAATAGCCTGCTAGTGAGGACAAAATCCTCCAGCTGACTTTTTGCTGCATTTGCCAGACAATAGACCAGAAGTCATTCACTTACGATAAGGAAATCATAGTGTCAATGTGATTATTTTACATAGTATGCAATCATCGCTTCGGTAAAGTATATAAAATTCTCAATACATTTACATTTAATCATTTAGCAGACGCATTTCCCCAAAGCGACTTACAAATCAACAATAGGTCAACATAATGCAAGTGCTAATGCTAGTCCCAGTTAGTCTGGCACAGTACATGTAGCAAGATTTATATGTATATATACATATATTCAACTTTTTTTTCCATAATAACACAATTATTTGATTAACATTAATGAAACAGACAGCCTATATATTAAGATCTACTGTACAGCACGGATCTAATACATGTTACACATCAGATGTTTTCCCCCAGCAGTTCATTTAAGATATAACAGATAATGTTTGAATACTCACCAAGACAGATATGTTGACATACTGAAATTATTTGCATATTTGTTTATCTGGGCCGGATATCACGCTCTGTCAGTAAGATCGGAGAGACAAAGGAAAGGTACTCCTCTCAGAAAACATGCAAATAAAGACACTTTTAGATGCTTGATTGCTATTTGGAGCATTGGGATCGCTAGACGAGGGCTTCATTAACTTCTTTTTGTGAAAACCTCAAATTCGATCAATACTACCTGTTGCTCGTAATTAGTCATTTGCGTTCCGACTCATTTTGCGAGCATAGATAGATAGGATAGATAATAGAATAGTGAGTGAGTGTTAATATTAACAGTTCAAATGTTGATTAAAAAGATGCTTTCAATAAATGGCTAAAGACTCAGCTGCTCGGGTTGAGTTAGGCAGGTCATTCCACCAGCAGGGAACAGTCCAGGTAAAGGTCAGTGAAAGTGATTTTGTGCCTCTTTGGGATGGCACCAAAAGGCTCTGTTCACTTGCAGAATGCAAGATTCTGGAGAACACACAATTCTGAAGAAATTAGTTTTGGTATGGAGTGCAGAGCCAGGGGTTGTTCTGTAGGCAAACATTAGTGCCTTGAATTTGATGTGAGCAGCTATTGGCAACCAGTGCGAATTGATGGAGAGGTGTGACATGCTCTCTCTTCGGCTCGTTAAAGATCACTCTCACTGCTGCATTCTGGATCAGTTGCAGAGGTTTGACAGTACACGCTGCACGCCAAGAGAGCATTACAATAGTTCATTCTAGATAGTACAAGAGCTTGGACAAGGAGCATGATACGAAGGGCCTGATATTCCTAATGTTGTATGAGGCAAATCTGAAGGACCAGGCTGTTCTAGCAATGTGGTCTGTGACGTTTGACTGATTATCAATCACAACTCAGAGGTTTAGAAGAATCAAATAATAATGGATGACGAACCTAACTGAATGGAGAAGTTGTGATGAATTGTTGGGTTGCCCGAGAAGCATTTCTGTCTTTGCAAGGTTGAGTTGAAGGTGGTGGACCTTCGTCCAATACGAAATGTCTGTCAGGCAGTCTGAGATGCGAGCAGCTACCGTCGGATCATCTAGCTGAAAGAGGTAGAGTTGTGTGTCACCAGCATAGCATTGCTACATGACTCGCTTATGTGTTTTAGCAATGAATGGAAGATGGTCTTTTTCTAAAAGTGCTTGATTTAATGGATTACAAGAATTATTTATAAAATAATATATAATGGATGGATAAGAATGAGGTCTGAATAATGCATTGAGAAATTTGGGGTAAGTTAGTTTTGAAAAAAACTTTATTTTTTATTTTTCATTAAATGTGTGCAATTAATTAATAAAGAATGACAGTAAAGGCATTTATGTTTATTTATAATGTATGTGGATAGCTAGCTATACATTCATTGCATCATAGTCAATAAGTAGGTTCAAAGCTCTCTTTTCGCTCCATAATAAGATTCATATTGATGAATCATTGATGAATACATATTAATGATTATTTTATGTGAGAGTGTGTTTGCAAACAAATTGAGGTTTGTTATTATTGCCACTAGGCATTGTATTGCTTATTGTCATATTTGTCATATTTATTGCTCCACTTAGCGATGTGGCTGTTTTTGGATGAAAATGTGGTGTTAAATTAGAATTCATGATGATCAAGTCTCCAAATTTACGTTATTTAATTTAATTTAAAGAAGATACTCTTATGTAGTAACCTAGAAATCACTTAATTTCCTGTATGATCCTACTGTTGTAATTATCTTACATTTTTGTTTACCCGCTGCAGTGTGAAACAGGTCTTTATGGTGCACTTATAACAAGGACAATCCTCTGGAGTTACATGGGGTTAAGATTGGCCGTTGTTGCTTGTTGCTTGGATTGGCCCTTGTGGGGTTCAAACCCACAGCCTGTTGGTTATTATTTCACATTTTTAACCACTAGGCCACACCACCCCATTGTAAAGTAAAAGGAACACCACTCACATCAGCTCTGATGCTGAAACCCCCTAGGCTGATCTTGGATCATCTGCTAAAATAAACATCCACCTCAAATGTGATGTTGTATGCGCCCAGCTTGCTATCTCCGCTTCCTTTTAGCACACTTACAGAGATCTTCTATCCGTGCCCAGCATTGACCATTGAGTCTCAGCGGGTTGTTGGACTGCCTAATCATCTCTGTACATCTGTGCGGCTCCGTTGATTAAGACCGGGCTCCCTCGGTCCAGCACAGATACGCCTCGATCGCATCTCTCCGCCGGCAAAACCGATAAATCAAACTCGGAGAGCAGGAGCAGCGGTGTCCTTGGACTGCCTGCGTGCATGCTCGGATTATTTGTCCTGCTAGGCTGAATGGAATCGCTCACGGATGGATGGTTGGTAAATCTGTCAGTACTTTTGAAGCGATGCACTTTTGTGAAGACTGGTAAAGACTGTAAAACCACAGTGCAGGACAGGACGAGGTTGATGTGGTCAATGTGACTCGGAGACGTACATATGGACATAAATAAACCCATTTTATCTGCCTAATGTTAATAAAAAGGGTTTATTTGAATCAGCTGCACATTATTGTAAATATCACCAAGGGTTTGTTTGCTTAAGCTTTGTGACTATGATTCCAGAATGAAGAATCACAGGCATTGATCGAGATGTTAAAGGAAAGCTCC
This sequence comes from Gobiocypris rarus, assembly GCA_023029165.1. Lineage (NCBI taxonomy): Eukaryota > Metazoa > Chordata > Actinopteri > Cypriniformes > Gobionidae > Gobiocypris > Gobiocypris rarus. Next base: position 25,940,827 of record CM040930.1, read on the forward strand.
GGCTTTACCGCCCCATTTTTGACGAAAGCCGTCAGGAAGAGTGGCCAGCTTGCAGGTCTGTTTCAGAATTAGCCAGTTCTGTTTCCTTCCTGTGGCCAAACACACAGCCACAGCAGAGCTGGCTAACAGTGCTGGACACCACTGAGATTCTCTGGCATACGAACAGAATCACGCAGAACCAGGACGGTGTAATCACCTCCCTACATCATTCACAGCTCTGTTTGCTACTAATGCAACACAGTTTGATCATTTGAAACCTACAATTGTAATGTAATGTAGAAATTTTAAAGAAGTAGTTCACCCAAAAATGAAAATTGTCATAATTTACTCACCTTCATGTCATGACAAACGTGTATGACTCTATGGGCCAGATTTACTAAACAGGGCGGATTAGCATAAGAGCACAATTCCAAAAAAGCACAGATGGGAGTGGAAAGTTCTGCATGTGATCTACTGATGACTCGCAAATGAAAGAACACAGACACTGGCGGATACTTTCCATAATGACCTACGCAATCTCCAAGGAGCAGCGCAAATTAGAGTCTGGTTTAGGACATGCTTTTTGCGTGGTAAATAATAATGGCGCAAATACCAGTAAATTGACGAGTGCAAAATTAGTAAATCACCTTGCATGATTGATTTAAATACTCTCCTCCCTAATTTTTGCATCTGAAAGGGAAACTCCAAAAAATGCATATGCAATAAGTTCAGCGGCAAAAATAACCCCACTTGTGCCTTTTCAGCGCAAATTTTTCACTGCATGTCTTTAGTAAATCCTGACATTAGTTTGAAAGAAGAAATAAAGTCACAATTGGATGATTATAAAATCACCTTATTTATTTATTTATTTATTTATTTATTTATTTATTTATTTATTTATTTATTTATTTATTTATTTATTTATTTATTTATTTATTTATTTATTTATTTATTTATTTATTTATTTATTTATTTTTAACTGAAATTTTTATTAATATGGTATTAATCCATAATCAATGGTTAAAATGCATAACTTTAAAAAAAAAAATAATTTCCATGACATTTAAATGTACAGTCAAATGTTGCACTCTACACTCACTTACATAAAACTTTCTTACATTTTCTTAAAGTTTTAAGAAAAGGACGCCTGCCTTTACATGCACATGAACTTTTAATCCCATTCTTAATCCGTAGAGTTTAATGTGGAGTTGGTACACCCTTTGCAGCTATAACAGCTTCAACTCTTCTGGGAAGGCGTTCCACCAGGTTTAGAAGTGTGTTTATGGCAATTTTTGACTATTCTTCTAGAAGCGCATTTGTGAGGTCAGGTGCTGATGTTGGATGAGAAGGCTTGGCTCGTAGTCTCCACTCCAATTCATCCTAAAGGTGTTCTATTGGATTGAGGTCAGGACTCTCTGCAGGCCAGTCAAGTTCGTCCACACCGAACTTGCTCATCCATGTTTTTATGGACTTTGGTTTATTCACTGGTGCGCAGTTATGTTGGCACAGGAAGGGGCCATCCCAAAACTGTTCCCACAAAGTTGGAGCATGAAATTGTCCAAAATGTCTTGGTATGCTGCAAGAACTAAAGGGCCAAGCCCAACCCCTGAAAGACAAACCCCACAGCATAATCCCCCCTCCACCAAACTTTACACTTGCATTTACAAAAAGTATTGTTCTCCTGGCAACCACCAAACCCAGACTCATCCATTGGATTGGTTCCATTTTGTTATAATACCACTAACAGTTAACCGCGGAATATTTAGTGAGTAGATTTCACGAATGGACTTATTGCACAGGTGGCAGCCTATCACAGTACCACGCTTGAATTCACTGAACTCCTGAGAGCGACCCATTCTTTCACAGATGTTTGTAGAAGCAGTCTGCATGTCTAGGTGCTTGATTTTATACACCTGTGGCCTTGGAAGTGATTGGAACATCTGATTAATTGATTTGGAGGGGTGTCCCAATACTTTTGGCAATATAGTTTATATAAAGGTGCCCTTTTGTAAATCGGAACTAGTATTGTTAGCATTGTGTGTGAGCTAAGAGCACAAAGAATGAGTGTGAGAGTGGTTTCTTTTTGTAGGGTGATGACTGAAGATCGTACGTGGGCCAATCAGAGTTCAGGTGTGTGACCCTGCAGACACACTTCAAGTGTTAGCGGTTCACTGTGCGTTCAACAATTCATAATTCAGTTGTGATGAGTTCACTGAGAGGGTGCATTCAACACATTATCACACATTTGTGCACTTGTGCCTGACAAAATGTGCTGGTTTGTTTAATAATTATGAGGACTGTGGTGGCTTTTATGCTGGCACTTTATGAAAACGTATTTGATAATGTATTTGTGAGCTGCAGAGCCCGTGAGGTTTCATTTCCCATGCTGCTGGGGGTGATAATCATCTTGGCTGCAAATGATAGCAAATGACTAGTGTTAAAATTAGTATGTACTTGGATGCTGTATTCCAGGTCTTTTGAAGTTATTTGATAGATTTGTGTGAGTAACAGACAGAAATTAAATATTTATATTTGCTGACAACATCCCCTGCATTCAGTTATCACAAGAACAGTTACCAGTGAGTTGAAGTTGAGAACTGGATCAATGAATGCATCATTCCTAAACCTTTACAATGAACCAGGTTCATAAGTTGTTCATATATCAGAAGGATTCCTTCTCAAATTGGACTAATTCATCTTACAATTGGAAGTTGGTCTATTTAAAGTGGTTCCTGAGTTAAGTTAAAATTATTACCACACAACTGCTATTATCTACTGTATGAGTGAGTTGAACTTAAGAGCTAGATCAATGAATAGAGATGGAACGATTACCGATTTCACGATAAACCACAATAAATTGTATTGATGGTTAGCACTATCGTTTGAAATGTAATTATCATAAAGACCGTGTTTGATTATCATGATTTTGAAAACTTGCTGTAAATCCTGTCCTGTCCTGATCAGTCTGGCACAGGCGCAGCGCGCAACGTTGTTTGTTGAATGAGAAGAAATGGCAGAAGGCAGTGACAGCGCTGGGAGATTTTTCCGATTTTTACAAAGGTCCTGAGGGAAACTTAATTGAGTATGGTCACCCTGTCTGCAGAACATGCAAAAATAAAGTCATTGCTGTAGGGGCAAACACTTCAAAGCTGCCGTGTCGTCTTAGTGACCATCACACACTGATGTGTAGTGAGGCAAAGTGGACTTTGACCTCAAAACTACGTCAAGGAAATAATTGTTTTGAGTTGAAACATTTTATCTCACTCACTTCAAATTAATGTGAAGCTTCCACGGAGGAAAGTTTGCAGCAAGTGACTTAGTTTGAGCCAAAGATGAACGAACAAATTCAGACAAGATGGTGACATTTAAAGGTCCCCTGGCATGGCATTTTTCTATTATTTTATAATGTTTCCTTAGGTGTACTTATATTGTTAGTATGATTTTTACATTAAAAAAATAAAACACATTTTTCTATCCTGTTATTACCCCTCTGGCTGAATGCCCTGTTTCAAGGGGCGTGTCTGCTGGGAGACTTCAGTGAAAACGCCCACTGTTGTGATTGGCTGACATCTTTGCATTTGAAATGAGTGTTAGATTATGTTGCAGAGGGGGCGTGGTTTAGCGAGGCACTGCACGCACTGACTGCATGCATGAGAGAATGTTCTTGTGGTGCCCCCCTCAGCACTTGGTGCCCTACGCACAGTGTTATAGTAGTTATTAAAGTTATTAATTATTGAAGTTATGGTAGTAATTATAGCAGTATTAACATGAAAGTCCTCTGATTTCATTTTCAATACAATTAAAAACAGAGACGCAAGACACAAGTTGCATTTGAACAAAATGAGAGCGCGTCCGTTGTGATCCTTGGATGTGTGCTGGTATAATGCATTGCTACTGATGACCGCCATTATAAGGAAGGAAATCCCACAGAATAGAATCTTGCTTAAAAAAGCGCATAGGGTTGCTTGTTTCATTTGTTGTTTGTTGATTTTCATATATAAAACTTGTTGAAATGTTTTCAGTGTGTGCATCTGTTCTTGAACACTTTCATCTCATTTGAACAAAACCGTGATAATACTGATAATCGTGATAATTTGGGTCACTATAATCGTGATATGAAATTTCCATACCGTTCCTTATCCTTATCACTGAATTAATCCTTCTTTTGAGTCTTTTTAACAAACTAGTTGAGCTAGTTCACAAATCAGACTGAACAATTTGTTAATGAATCAGACTGATCAATTCTCAAATTGGGCTAATTAGTTCTAGAATTGGATTTGAATTAGAGTTGGATTATTCAGTTTACTTAGTCATTGATCCTGCTAAGTAGATTTTTGAGATTAAAATACAATTATCTATGTGATTATCACCCAACTGTGAAGAGTTGAAATTTTTTGAAGTCAGAGTTGAAGTCTGTTCTTATACTGTAATGAACCAGTTGATCCTTTTCACACCTTTTCATCAGACTGAATGACTCCATTGTCTGGGTGAACTGTTCTTTGATATTCAAAAAAGAAATAAAAATGTTTTCGTTAGGCCGCCACAGGAAATGCTTCACCGGCCAACACTCAACCTGTTGTCATGGGGATGAAAATGGGCTGGAAGAGAGCAGGAGGGCAGGGCAGAGCAGAGCAGCATAACCCCACTGCTCACTGATCAATACAGATCACACAGCTAAAGCTTCTGATCCTACTACCACAGAGAAAGAAAGATAGACAGACTGAGAGGAAAAAAGAAAAGAGAGAGGAGAGATTTATTAGGAGCGTGATAACGATAGAGATCTGCCAAAGGAGAGATTTAAGGAGTGGAACGAAGCGATGGGCGGAAAAAGATGGAAGGTGAGGGAGAATGAAGGGGAAAAGGGTGACATTACAGAGATTTAAGGGGAAGAGGATGAGAGGACGCAAGAAGTGGACAAAAAGACTAGGAGGAAGAGTTAAAGGGATAGTTCACCAAAAAATGACCTTATATGACTATTTCTTCAGTGGAACTCAAAAGAAGAGTGTTGGGAATGTTCACGCAACATATTGTGATTCAAGGTCTTATCAAGGTCATAATAAGTATGCAAACATAGAAATAGTTCACACAACCTGTGCACTATATGTAAAGACCATGTATGTTTTGTGCCTTTTAGAACTTGACAGTATCAAAAAGAGCAGCGTAAACTAGGGCTGTGATGGTGAGGAAATTTAAACACGAATTCTGTGACCCACAGAATGTGACCCTAGGAGGCCCTGTGTTGATCTAATCCTAATCGTACCATTCAAACATGAATCAAAATTATATACAGTATTGTTCAAAATTATAATCAGTATTGTAGCAGTACAATGTGACTAACCAGAATAATCAAGGTTTTTAGTATATTTTTTATTGCTACGTGGCAAACAAGTTACCAGTAGGTTCAGTAGATTCTCAGAAAACAAACAAGACCCAGCATTCATGATATGCACGCTCTTAAGGCTGTGCAATTGGGGTATTAGTTGAAAGGGGTGTGTTCAAAAAAATAGCAGTGTCTACCTTTGACTGTACAAACTCAAAACTATTTTGTACAAAAAAAAATGTTTCTGGGATTTAGCAATCCTGTGAATCACTAAAATAATATTTATTTGTATGACCACAGTTTTTTTAAAACTGCTTGACATCTGTGTGGCATGGAGTCAACCAACTTGTGGCACCTCTCAGCTGTTATTCCACTCCATGATTCTTTAACAACATTCCACAATTCATTCAGGTTTCTTAGGTTTTGCTTCAGTATGTCCTCTTCAGCATAGGGCAACATGACCTCTTTTTTTTAACAGAGGGACTTTGCGGGGGATTCTTGAAAATAGATTTGCTTCACACAGACGTCTTCTAACTGTCACAGTACTTACAGGTAACTCCAGACTGTCTTTGGTCATCCTGGAGGTGATCATTGGCTGAGCCTTTGCCATTCTGGTTATTCTTCTATCCATTTTGATGGTTGTCTTCCGTTTTCTTCCACGTCTCTCTGGTTTTGCTCTCCATTTTAAGGCATTGGAGATCATTTTAGCTGAACAGCCTATCATTTTTTGCACCTCTTTATAGGTTTTCCCCTCTCCAATCAACTTTTTAATCAAAGTATGCTGTTCTTCTGAACAATGTCTTGAACGACCCATTTTCCTCAGCTTTCAAATGCATGTTCAACAAGTGTTGGCTTCATCCTTAAATAGGGGCCACCTGATTCACACCTGTTTCTTCACAAAATTGATGACCTCAGTGATTGAATGCCACACTGCTATTTTTTTGAACACACCCCTTTCAACTAATTCAACTAATACCCCAATTGCACAGCCTTAAGAGCGTGCATATCATGAATGCTGGGTCTTGTTTGTTTTCTGAGAATCTTCTGAACCTACTGGTAACTTGTTTGCCACGTAGCAATAAAAAATATACTAAAAACCTTGATTATTCTGGTTAGTCACATTGTACTGCTATTATTTTGAACAATACTGTATAGGCCTATTCATTTCGAAATCAAAATGGCAACATTTGACAAAATAAAGTAGAGTAGATCACTGGATTGCTGTCTGTCGTTTAACATTTAACATTTCTATTGTAAAACAGTTGACATTTATTATGTTTAGCTAGCCTATACCTGAGCTCTTGCACCATTAAAGCATTGCACTGGAATACGCACTGTTAGACCGCCGAAACGGACCAGCCTAAAAATGGAACATTACACATTTACATTGCAACACACCAGCAATACTATTACATTTTGGTGACATGTGTTCCCCTCAATGTCTATTGATATTGCAATAATGCAAACAGCATAGCGCCACATGGTATCATTAAAAAATGTTTTATTCAAGAGTAAAATCTTACACCATTACAAAAAATGTCATACTTAAAAAGAAGTATCCTTCCGATTTTAAAGAAGACATTAAAATAAAGAAAAAGCAAACATCAAAGTGACTGAACACCAACAAGCCTCTATAATGGAATAACTTTATCATTGCAGAGCTAGCTCTTGACAAACCTCATTGTATACCAGGAGGGCAAAAAAAAAAAAAAACATCTTCCATCACTGCTATTTCCCTGTGTGTTACAGGAATAATCACGAGCCATTTGTTAAATACCCCATTTGTAATGTATTTTTTTCACCCTTTTAAGCTCTGTATTACTACTTTCTTACATTTTTGCTCTCATCCAACTAGCCTCTTTCTATGTTCTTATTTCCGTATAGTTAACATCATGCGTGCTGTATTTTTGAAGGAATGGGAGAGCTAGTTCACTTATCACTTTCTCAATAATTACAAATGTTGATTTTATTTTAACATGCCATTAGCGGAGTTTGTTTATATCAGATCAAATAAAAAAAGTGTCCTGGCATATGCAAGCCATACTCTGCAAACCCATTACTGGGGATGGGGCCTCACATCCACTAACTCGCACTGGGCCTCACACCATGCTCGGCGACGGCCCTGGCTCTCGCTTTTCACTGCCACTTTCGAATTGGCTCTCGCGCACACTCTGAGCTCACATTTTAAAAGATTTGTCAATGACGCACAGGATCTGTTGCGTATAAAATACCACACCATCGCCTTGTAAGTCATCTACTTATTCTCGTCTCGTGAAATCTGACTTTCTGCTGCACTGTTCTGCGATTCTGCAGCTTATACTGTATATATGGAGCAGATCAGACACTTTTAGTTTATAACTGTAGTGTCCGTTGTCCAACTGAACTAAATTGTGTTTATTTCTATGAGGGGCAGTGCCGTGGTGGGCAAGGCATGTACAAACAGGTTTGGATCGACACCTGATTGAGTAAACAATGACAACATTTTCATTTTGTGGGTGAACTGTCTCTTTAAAAGGTCACTTGTATGGTGAACATCCAGTGGGCTGATGGGTAAACAGGAGATATATAAGAGAAGACACTTGGAAGGCAACTACAGAGGGAGGGAAAGAAGGGCACAGCAAGAGCTTGAGGGTGAGATGGTCCTCACCTGCTGTTCGGCGACTGCAAGAGGGATTGACGTCCAGCATTCTGCATTAAGATCACAGCTAGCCCACTGCGCTATATCATCTACCGCCAACAGAGAAAGACAGACACAAGACAAGATGCATTGAGATCCGAGAAGGACAAAGACGATGAAGAAAAACAGAATAGAGGGAGTTTGAAAGAGATGGAGGAAAGGAAAAAGAGAAAATGCATACCCTTACAAATCCACAGGGCTGAAAGCGCTATACATGAGCGAGTGAACAACAGTAAAATGAGCTGTAGCTGCAATCCCGGATTATAAACAGTAACTGTTTAGACTCCTCACAGACATGTTAACAAAGGGCTTTGATTCAGGATTAGCAGTTGCGATGTCAGTCAAGACGTCTAAAAGGGCTTTTGAGCACTTTTTCAGTGTCACGTCGCAGAAATACTGCCGTTATGCCGTTTGAAGCACTCCCCGCATGTGGCACTGACAAGAATCCCTCATCTACACGGTCATCTGCGGTTGTTCCCTTGAAGTGGCCATATACTCGGACTCGCATACACACTGTGTGTCTACAGCATCAGAAGGCTCACAGAGACGGCACAGATCTCCGACTGCTTGAGATTGAACTCAAAGCCAACAGACGGACAATATCCACACACACACACAGCTGCACCCCGACGGCTGCCAGCAGTAGGAGAGGGATCAGATCTGTTGGTCTCTGCCAACCCCATAGGAGAGAGAGGACACTTTGGATGAGGCATCTCTGGACGTGTGGATCCAGACACTGAAACATTGTTACTGTTGTGAGAAGCAGATTCGGTTCTTCAAATCTCTCACAGAACTCTCCACTGCCACTCAGCAACAAGCCACAAGCCAGATCTCGGCACCGACACACACACTGCTCTCCAAATGCTGGAACAGGGAAAAAAAAAAGGAAAGGGGGGATGAGGACCATGGGCAAGCAAAGACCGACAAAGCTGCCACTGACTCTCTCGGAGGCTCCAACTCTGAATTTGGCGTGAAAAGTACAGCAGGGATGAAGACGAGAGCCTGCTTGGAAAGCAGAGAAGGAATACATGACTGCGTAGGGACCAGGAATTAGAGGATGAAGAAAAGGAAAAAAAGAGGAAGTGGAGATTTTCTCTCTCTCTCTCTCTCTCTCTCTCTCTCTCTCTCTCTCTCTCTCTCTCTCTCTCTCTCTCTCTCTCTCTCTCTCTCTCTCTCTCTCTCTCTCTCTCTCTCTCTTGGATGGAAAAAGCTTCAGTGTTTTCAAGGTCAAACACAATGTAATTGTAGTGTCATTTTGGCGTATGAATCAGTATTTTGAACCGAAACAGAAAAAAACTGAAACTGAATACTGGGACAAAAGCAAAGGGCTGCCACACCAAATATCGATTTGATTCAGTTAATAGAAGTGGATTGATAAATAAAATCTATTTATGAGTTTAATTTTGAAAGCATCCTCACTTTACAGCATTTTTACAAATTTGCTGGTAGGATTCTTCAAGCATCTTGGTGCCGCAGTTCTACTGGATTTAGTTTGTCTCATTTTTTTTCTGTTTCTTCATGTAATCACTGACAGAATCGATGATGGTGAGATCAGATCTCCATGTGGAGCATACCGGCTGTTGTCAGACTCCTTGTGCATACAAAAATCTCACTGTATTATTACAATTAATGGCTAAATGAATGTTTGGAAATGTAAACTGATATTTCTTTCTGACACATTACAGCAATATATATAAATAACTGGCTTAAAAACAAATTTTTCTGTGAAAATAGTAACGTGCCTAAAGCTGATGATACACAGGGCAACTTTTTGAGCAATGTTGCCGAGCAATGTTGCTGAAAGATGTTGCTTGGGCACTTTCCCATTGTGAATGTGCAACACATTTCTATCTGGATATCCAAAGAGAAATGTGTTGCCGGTATCCTATAAACGGGGTGGAATTTTTTTCCCTTCCCCAAACCTAAAGCCCAAGGGGAGAAATTATGGTGTTCTGTCGATTTGTCCAACCTTGTCAGATTTCCCTACCGTAGCGACGGTAGCGCAAAATTACAGCTATATCTATCAATCCATGCTACCACATTGAACATTCCTACTGTGTCTTAGCGTTTGTGACTAACTTATGTGAAATAATTCAGTGTAACTTTACTAAGGATTCTTATGGGGGAAAAGTATTTCACAGTGCAAAATACCCCATCAGATAGTTGTGGATTCAAGCAGTGTGGGAGAATTAATATATACAATATAAGCGGGAGAATTATATCATTGCAAAGTGGTCAGGCTAATTTAATGTGTTTATGTAGTCTTATGGATAAGCTGTTTGATTTATAATTATTAGATTGTTTTCTCATTTTACTTACCCTGCTGTACATGAGCATAGCTGTTCCTCAATTTGTGTGTTTCCCATTTGAATGAGGCGGCAGCTGCTTGGGCTGGGACCTAAAGGCTTTACCTTCAATTTTGATTAAATTATTCTCTAATCGGTTGCATGTTATGCCGTGGATATATCCCTCGAATGCATACTGCAGTCTCTTTTGCCTTGCTCGCTCATATATTTCACCTGTTCGCCAAAAATGACGAATTATCTCCTTGGGAATGTATGACACCGGCACATACATAGTGTAATAGACAGGCCATGCGCGAAAGCTTGACAGGCGTAGCAAGAGTAATTAAAGGGTTACTTCAGTGATTAGCATTAAGCTTTGTATCAGTAGAAACTCATATGACCCTGAGACGAGAGAATTATGTATTTTATTTCTGGAAAAATTCCTCAGAGTTTTAGCCAGAGGCTAAAGACTACAGCCAGCAGGAGGCGCTGTTTCCACATGTTTTCAACATCACACTCACAGCACTCGGCTCGCGGAGCTGCGGAGATTCATGTAAACAGAGCAGTGGAGACCAAAGTGAGTGTTTTAACTTTTAAAATGAACTTCCTATGAAAGTTAAGATTCCAAAGACATGAACTGAACACGCGCCACACTGATCACACGCTGTGAATGCAGCCGCGAATCCCGTGTTTACCTCAGCTCATGTGATGAATGTAATCTGATCCTGCTGCGTTTGTGCTGTGACGCTCAATCGGCTCACTCGCATTATATCGAACAGACACGTTCAGTTTTTAACTGTAGTGTCTCTAACTGAACTGATTTTCTGAAAATGAACGTGGTAGGCAAGTGATCCAGTAATCCTAATAAGCCGCGCCTAGAGTAGGGAAGCGAAGCAGTGCGTTCTGGGAATTGTTGTCTTTCATCCCCATGAGACAAAAATAAATTTTCTGTGTTTTCTCAGTCTAGAAGGCACCAAATTCAAAAATAATTTTACATTTCTACTACATTAATGACCCAGTGTAGATACAGATTCTTTTTCCCAGCGCTGAAGTACCCCTTTAAGAAGGGCGGGGCTTAGCGAAGGGTCAATTCCTTCTGATGGATTTGGTAACACTTGAGTCATTACTAGTGGGTTACCATTACCTTATATTATACATTATGCATTATTCAAATTAATTATGTACCGTATGCATTTCTTAGTAGCCCTCTGGGTGGTATGAAAAAAAAGTGGTTACTGATTAGCTATAGTGAACTAACAGAGCGCTATTTCTTACTAATTTGTAAATCAGAGTTTCTTGTTAGTTAAAAGTAGTTACTAGAATGTTAATAGTGTGTTACTCATTTGTTCCTGTGTAGTTATTCATTAATGACTGTACTGTATTCTAAAGTGTTAGCACTAAAGGAAGCAAGGCTGTGCTGTTACATTCAAGCTAGGAAGCATGATTATTTATTTTCACGGGGGAAAAAAAACATTTAATGATTTCATTTTGGTGAGCAAATATGAGTTTTAAGGGATACAATTATTGACTACAGGGGAACTTTAACTTCACTGTATTTAACTTACCAAGCCAAGTTAAAAAAATAAATAAAAAAAACCTCTTACCATCATCATTTCCAGAAAACATTGAACACAGCACTGGAGCATTGACATTGCATAAGCCTGACTGCTTGTCAAACAGAATGTTTTTAATATTGCATGAACAAATCAAATAAGACGTTCCCAGTGATGCATGTAATCACAAGAAGCAGAATTCCACTTAGAACCAGCACAGGATGCGAAAGAACTCCGTTCCTGATGAATGCTCAGACATTTCAGCAGTTTATAGTTGGCACAGAGCTTGGCTCAAGTTCAGGAATACAAGATGGCTGTGTGTTTACATGTACAATTCAAAAAATAAAGAAAATAACTGAAATTCTCTGAAGAAGCCAACTGTGTATTAGAGCCACTTCAGAGAGCAATACAACAGGGTTTTGTAAGCACTATAGATGTGTATCTGGGCTTCGTAGTTAATCCATGGCCTCAAGGTCTTTGGCAGCCATGACGGGATGTCACATTTGGTTGGTTTGTTGGAGATTTTCTTCTTTCTACTCTAATGGATGCATCAGAAACAATGGGTTTACTATCACATATGCCAGGGCCTATGTGCTGCCTGTAAGGCCACACACAACACTGGCATCAACTCCAACGCTCTCCATATGCCACACATTCATAATCATTAGTCATGCTTTACTGTTTTCTACTTTCCTTTGTCTGTATACACACACTCTGTCTCTGTCCGAGGCCTGAAATGATGATTTATATGGTTTATTTAAAGTCAACGGTGCCTCCAGTGAAACAGTTTCCTTGGTGGCAGCACTTTGTCCGAGCAGTCACACTCAAGCTTCTTGTCGTTTAGTTCCAAACTTGGCTTGGGCGTCTCGATTCCTCCGATTATCTGTGGACGAACGCTGGAAGGTTCCAGTTTCTTGGCTGCATCCCCGGGGGCGGAATTGGATGCGACAGAATCTGTATCTGAGGAGCTGTGTACATATCTTCTTGCCAATAGCAATGAATTGAGAAAATATACCAGCCATAAATATTTCTTACAGCCTGTAAATCTGTATTATACGTGGTACTTCTTTATATATATAAACATTTACATATATATATATATATATATATATATATATATATATATATATATTTCTGTGTGTGTGTGTGTGTGTGTGTGTGTGTGTGTGTGTGTGTGTGTGTGTGTGTGTGTGTGTGTGTTGTCTTATTGTTATGCGAGTGACAAATCAACAAATTTGCCTGCATAAACAAATCAGAAGAGATCTGTACATGTTTGTACACAAACACTTCTGTCATTATTAGACTGTCACTTAGTATTAAATCAATGTCGTTGAAATCAAATTTGCTCAAATCTTAAAGACACAGAATGTTCTTTTCAATATAAATTCGCAGTTCAACTAATTCAATTTCACTGTCACTTTTTTTCTCTCTCTCAATTGGTATTTGAGAAATTCACTATTATAATAATTTCACCATCTCTTTGAAATTTTATTATAAAATATAAAATGCTTTAGTGCCTGTTTTGTTTTGAATATATTTTTATATCTTGTATTATATTATAATGTATATTATTACATTTTTATTTAATTTTCATTTACATTTTTATTTTGTATTTGATCAAAAATACATTAAAAATTGTAATATTGTTATTACACACCTAAAATACCTGTTTTCTATTTTTCTATTTTTTTTTATTTATTTACGAAATGGCAAAGCTAAATTATCAACAGCTATTACTGTTTATTATCTTATAAGATGTCTTTATTATTATTATTATCAATGTTAAAAACCTTTGTGCTGCTTAATAGCTTTGTGAAAACCTTAATACACACTCCTGGCATTTTGGGACTCTTTAATGAATCTCTAATCTAAAGTCTGTAACATTAGAAATGTCACTATTGACCAGTTAATGCATCCTTTCGGAATAAAAATATTCACATGACATTTACAATACAGCTCAAATGATTGACTCAAAACAACCTGGGAGCAGAACTGAGAGACCATCAGAAAAGATGGCCGAGCATTGCTGAACAGCTGCCATTGGGACAAATGGGAAAGCTGACGGACCTCTTTGTACTGGTGTTATAGACCTTTTTAATCTCAACAAGTTACTTTTCCAAGTTATTTAGTGGTCTCATTTCCCTCAGTATTTACAGCCTGTATAACCCTGAATGCAGCTGTACAAGTTTTCATTTCGTTTTATCCACAGGAGACACTAGGCATTGCAGGCTATGTATTCGGCAATGTCACATTATCCTATGCAGCTCTCCGTCGCAACAGTCAGCAGGGGAATTGTATTGGATGTTTTGGGCAGGTATCTGGAGCAGGTGTGCTTTACTGAGGGTGTCTGCACCGCCGCCGCTGTTACTATACTGTCCCCCCCTCCTTTGGCATAGGAAGCTCAGTTTCTGTTCTGTCAGTGTGTTCAGTTCCCCACAGGCCTGTTTGAAAGATAATCATTCAGATTTAAAGGATTATAGATGCTTAGAGTCCTGACCTGACTCAGTCTCCCTTTATTTAGCAATACCCTTTTCATTTTAAATCCTCTCTGTCTCTCTCTCCCTCATATCTCACAGCCAAGCGCAGTTCTCGGACTGAGCAATTTCGAATTGATTTTCCATTGCTTACCTTAATATCATTAAAGATGAGTCTCATTTTCTCTCAGCAGAGCAAATACACCCACAGAGACCCACACGGAGGCTCACATTAACACCGCCGTCTGCGACAGAGTTTCATAGTCATAATTCTCCCTCCGCTCACCCTTAATATAATTGTGTCTCTAATTCACAGTACGGTTTCATTTAAAAATGTTTTCACTTTTGTAACCATTAACTCGCTCTCACATTTCGGGTCTTTCTTTTGTGGTGTGTGTCTTGACTCGACACTCACCGTTAGGGGAAATGGCGCGCCACTGGCTCATATATTTTGGTTGCATTTTGCAAAGCTTTCTGGGTTTTGGCTGTGTGAAGAGTGTAATCCACCACCTCAAACACCGCCTGCATAATTTAATGTTTTGTCTTCCTTATGACAGGAAGAATATATTATAGAGCAGTTTGAGAAGAGAGCAGCCAGGTTGGAGAGGAGCCTGGGGAATGCTTTTAGAAACTCTCTATGTGCAGTATTCTTTAATAATTCCTGTAATCCTGCTTTCTGACTCATGCCATCTATGGTCTTTAATCTATTTCTACCTGGTTGTTCTTGCAGAACCACAAGGGCTTGGTAAGTTCATTAAGGTTTTGTGATAAATACCCTACAGAATTCTACACAAACTAAGCCCTGTTGGTCTTATGCAATATTGGAATTAGAAGAAAATGAGCGTTTGAGTGTTGCGGTAAAAGCAAGGCTGTTTATTTGGAGCACCAACCCTCTGAGGGAATATGGCTTAACTGGCTTTTAATTTAAGTGTGTGTTATTTTTTTAACTCCATTTAAAGCTACTTTGAAACTTTTCATGTGGTAAGCTTCTCATAGCTAAAAGTTCTATAACAACTACATTTAAAGGGCAGGACACACAACGTCAAAGAACTAGCAGCGACGAAAGCCGACGGTGTTGTTGCCTCTTGTCGGCCGCGTCTGAAAAGCTGCACTTGAACACACCGAGAGAACTACAGCCGAATGTCAGCCTACGTGTAAGGTGTGTCTACCAAAGCGCTTTTTCATACAACTGGCTGGCGTATTTAATTTGGTTTTAGTGGGAGCGACGCATTTTTAGAACGCCATGAGCGTAACGAGGCGCTGAGCGAATATTTCATGCTCAACCGCTGAGCATTCAGTGTGTTTTAGCGGTCGCAGGGAGTTGAAGAATGTTATACTTTGAGCTCATCACTGTCACTTTTCACCAGCCGTCCAATCACAGTGGAGGAGGGGTGGGACAAAAACAACACCGACCAACAACATTCTGCTTGTACAATGTCAACACATGAAAACAAGCAGCATAATAACGGAACAAAATCATTTAAGCCAGAGCAAATACTTTACATTGTATCTGCATTTTTATATAGAATCAATTCGGAAACTATCTATCTGTGGAATGAGATACCAGTAACACTTCCACGGATATTCCGTATCATAACAAGCAAAGAGTCTCAACTGGAAAAAAAAAACCCCGCTGCGCTTCCAAAATGCTCACAAGCGCCCACAGCGAGAGTTGTTTTCAGCAGAGCTGAAATCTGGATAAAAACGCTTTGGTTGACACACGGCCTCAATGAGACAACTGTCTATATCTGCAAAAATATAGCACTCCAGGCTACAGTATAAGTACTAAGCATATTTCCAGTAGCCTGCGTTCCTTAGACTTGCGTCGCCAACTCAATCATCAGAATCCTCTGTTATCCTCTGCAAACTTCAACAGCTGGTTGAACCGGCTTGTTCGGTTCCTTTCGAGTTCTCGGTAGTCCTCTGCAAATTTCAACAGATGTTTGAACTGGCTCATTCGGTTCATTTTTGAGTAAGGACGCGTTACTTCGGCTTTTGCGTCTTGCTTCAACCCGGAACTAAAGTTCGATTCAGTTTGATTAATGAACCGGTTCAACCGGTTACTTGCTGAGAACCGGATCAAAAGAACAATACGTTCAAGAACCGAACATCACTAATTTATAGTTGTCAACTGTTCAACATCAACTGTTTGGTTACTGACATTCTTTAAAATATCTTCTTTTGTGTTCAGCAGAAGAAAGAAATTCATACAGGTTTGACAGAATGTTTGAACTATCACTTTAATTAGATGGCTTCATGAAAACTACACAGATGCATAATACACACACACACACACACAGAGAAAGAAAATACGTCAAATTCTATCACAGAGTCAAAAACGGGGATGAACGACTTAACCATATATTTTGTTACACAAAAAGATGCCTTACAGGGACTTGTGCACAGAGCCTTGATTTAGTGACTAATGCGAGAGAGAATGCCATTCAGTTCACCGTGCAAACAATGTTATATAAAACATTTTAACAGTTTGCATTGCTGCTCTTTGGGAAAAGTGGCTCATTACTGGAAATGCTACATTGTTCTGGAAACAGCTGAGTTACATTTGTAACAACACTTCCTCTAGTTAGTACTGATTTACACAGCTTACACACTAAATTTGGATCAAGTCTTTTTGTCATTCTCAATCCTTCCCTTTTCTCTTTTCCGTGCAGGGCTGAAGATCCGTGAAGTGATGATAAATGTGTCCAGACAGCAGGTGGAGGACTTCCATGGACCGGAGGACTACTGGTGTCTGTGTGTGGCCTGGAGTCATCTGGGCACCTCCAAAAGTCGCAAAGCCACTGTCCGCATTGCATGTCAGTCTAATCATAGTCTTTTTTTTTTTTCCTTTCGTTTTTTTGGTGGATATGGTATTTATATGAAATAGCTTTTATTCTCTTTTTTTTACAGCACCAAATGAAATTGCACAAACTTTAGCTAATGCAAAGATATTACTATTATAATATTTATTAATATTTAAATTAGCTTTTATGTTTAATTTATTTATTTGAGTCATTTTATATGATTGTCAGTTTTTAAAGGGGTCGTAACATTGTTCCTGAGGTTCAGGTTCACTTAAAAAACTGTATTAAGTTTTCTGCACAAAAATCAAAACAAAGCAAAAACAAATATACAGTATATGCACAAAAACTATTTCAGCCTTCATTCCCTCAACATTAAGCAACTGAATGCAAGTGGGCGGGGCCTATGATTAGAGAGGCAGTCATATGCAAATATATTTCCCCGTCTGACAGATACTGCAGTATCAAAACGAACAATTTTTGGTGCTTAATTAAATAAATGCTTTTTTTTATAATGAGGAGAACTTTTTAAGCTATGAAACTTGCTGGATGTTTTAATGGATTAAAAACCTTTTATATGTTAAACAAATGGCAAGACACCTTTAATATGTATATTATATTAAGCTTATTATACTAACAAGCCCAGACTAAAATGTATGTTTTACTTTCACTTTAAATCTTAAAATATGTCAGTGTCATTGTTTTGTCTCAAGATGCACACCAGTAATGTTTTTCTAAGGCTAGTTTATAAAAGCTACTTAAATGTCCTTATTCAACTAATCCTAGCTTAATTTAAACCATCTCTGTGAAACCAGGCCTTAGTACTTACATTTATTTTATTTCAGCTCCCTCATGACAGTTGTTGACATGTAAGAGAATCTTACTGTAGAAGATGTTTTACTCTAATGGCCACTTACACTAGCGCCCCCTAGTGAAGCTTGAAGTATTTGCATTCTCATTCAAGTGTTTTATGGAGTATATTACCTTACCTACCTTACTTTTATTTGCACATTAAACTAGGAGAAAAATGTTAACATTGAATACACACAGTACATTTAAATGTGTCATTCAAATTGTAAAAAAAACAAAAAACGGATTTACTTAATGTAGCTAGTAATGCAGCAGCTACATGCTATACCGACATTCCTTATGTTTCCATATTTAGACCTGAGGAAGAATTTCGAACAGGAGCCACAGGGGTTAGAGGTACCAATCAACGGCATGATCGTCCTACACTGCCGCCCACCCGAGGGAGTGCCTGCTGCTGAGGTGAGTTGGTCACAGCGCCCCCCACCTGTCTGGATGTGTGATTGTTTATTCCATGAAACAGATTTTTAAGATGCAAATCAATCAGTCAATGTTGATATTCAGTGCACTGTTTGTGTTTTCATGCCTTATAGGCATTTGATGAGTATGCTTTTCCACGTATTAGGGATGAGTGGGGTTGTATTTATGAGAGAGTACTGATGTGTGCATTATCATTATCGTAG